>CAUYUJ010016649.1:211002-223502 GCA_963575745.1 Prorocentrum cordatum
GGCCCATGGCGAGCGCTGGGGCCCAGAGCAAACAACGCACGGCGCAAAGTCCACACGAAAGACTGGGTCGACAGTCTCTGGGGACCCCGGCGGCAGATATCGCGGAATTTTGAACGGCCCACGCGCTTTCAGAAACCAGAGCCCGTGCTGTCAAGGCAGGAGCCTGCCGCGCGCTTCTGCTCCCTGCGCATTCGGCCAGCTCGTCTCTTCGACTCCAGCCTGTGCACCGGAAGCGTCGACCGATCTCCGCGATCCTCATGGCGCTCGCGCCGATCTGGGGCACCCTGGAGGGGCCGCAGGCCGCCGCCGCTGCTGGCGGTGGGG
Source organism: Prorocentrum cordatum (assembly GCA_963575745.1). Classification (NCBI taxonomy): domain Eukaryota; class Dinophyceae; order Prorocentrales; family Prorocentraceae; genus Prorocentrum; species Prorocentrum cordatum. The sequence continues at coordinate 211,327 of CAUYUJ010016649.1, forward strand.
CCTGCAGTGTCCGGCCCAGCCGGAGAGCGCACTGCTCTGTGGCAGCCCGCTGCCCTCCTTCTCTCTTTCCTTCTCTCTTTCCCCCCTCCTTCTCTCTTTCCCCCCTCCTTGGAGGATTTCCAGGATCTCCGCCATGACGTTTCGCGGGAGGTCTCTAGTTTGGCTCCTCCCCCCCTGCCTGTTTCTCTCGGCGGGGAACAAACTCGCCCCTCCTCTTCCTGCTGCTGCTGTTCCTCCCCCTCCCCCTCCTCCTCCTCCTCCTCCTCCTCCTCCTCCTCCTCCTCCTGCTCGCCCCTCCCTCCTCTCCCTCCCCCCTCTTCTCCTCCTCCTCCTCCTTCTCCTCCTTCTCCTCGGGACTGCGCTCCGCACTTAGGAAGCAGGTCGCGAGACAATATGTCAAGACATTCTCGCCTGGCCTTGGCAATGAGATGGGGGCGGCATGCGTTCCCAAGTCGGGGAAACGTAAGACTCTAGTAAGCCAGGACTCGGGTTTGCCGAAGTTATTCGACGAGCGCGTCCTGGATTTTGACGGTCCGGTTTTCGTGGGATGTCTGCAGCGGGAGCTCGCGTCAAATTTCAGATCAGGTCTCGTCATTTTCATGATGGCCCCGTCAGGCCAACCCGAGTCCCCTGTACCCGAGTCTTACGTTTCCCCGACCAAGGCCACTGAGCTGGGCCTGGCCGAAAGCCCGCATCAGCCACATAACCAAACACCAAGGTCTTTGTGATACATGAAGGCGTGTAGAGGATTCTTCCTGCGACTCGCCAAGTGTAGACGCCGTTCGATCGAGACTCGGGCTGACTTGGGGTCGATATACAGGGGAGGATCGCGACGATCTACCACTTTCGGCCAGGGTATGGTTAAACGCGAAACGGGCCAGGGCCAAATGATGAGGAGGAGGAGGAGGTCGAGGAGCAGGGCGAGCTGGAGGGGTCTCTGGGTCCCCACGCCCAGAGCTCTGGCCCTGGGAGGCCCTGATAGACTCCAAACCTACTCTCAAGAGACGCCTCATGACCAACCTGGCCTTGCGTTCAGGGCTGTGCGCACGGGATCCTCCTAATTCGGGGACTCTGGCCCTGGTGGCCCTCTCCCCCCGCAAACACATCTACGCACGGGTTGCCCTGGATGAGCCAGCTGTCCCATCCCTGGTCCAGCACTGCCTGGGCGGACAGGTGAGATGGGATCTGCTGCGCCCCTGTCCGGTCAACGGGGACCCGATCCTCCGCCACAAGTCTGCTTGGGGGCCCGACGACGCGCGAGCAGAGCCAGCGCGCAGCCCCCCTGGCGACTTCTGCGCAGTCCGTAACGTAGATCCTGCGTGAAACCAAGCGTGAGCCCTACAGTCCAATCGAAAGCCTGGAGTTCCTCCCGCGGGACCGCCTGGGCCGGCCCCACTAGGGGCCCGAACAGGTGGGGCCCCAGGACGCAGGGGGAGGTGCTGTGACAAAAACAGCAACAGCGTTTCCCACCCTTCTGAGCCTGCTGTCGTGGGTGTCCTTGCCACCCGAGGAACCCCCAGAGACAATCACTGCGCTGCCCTGGGACCCGTGGCCTAAACAACACCCTGAAGAACAGTTGCCCCTGGGGCTGGCCGCCTCCGACAAACAATTTCATCACTAGCTGGTGGGGTGACGCGTGTTCACTCGCTGGGGATGACCCCGCGCATCCAGAAGCAAGAGTATGCACCGTGTTCGGGGATCGCCTCGGGACAAGGCTCATTCGATTGCACGAAAGCTGGCGAGCTGCGGTTCTTTTTTGCAAGTCCAGGTGTGATGCAGCGGGGTGTCGGGCTTTCGCACTCGCTGGAGTCCACAAGCTTGGCCTCGAGTTAGTTCTCCTGTTTCCAGTAGCCACCTGTCGCTATGGCCACCATCAACTCTGATATCTGTTGCCCTTCTGGGCGAAAAGCAGCGACTTGAGCATGTGACGGCAACTCAACCAATCAGCACTTTTCGTTAGGCCGCCTCCACAAAAGATGTCCGCAGCCTCCCGCCAGAGCTGCATGCTGAGGGTGAGCTCGAACTCGTCCAGCCGTGTCTGTGCCTGGCCCAGGCCAACAGAAGCGTCGGAGGTGAACTCCCACGTGTGCTCTATGTTTCTGCCGTCACTCGGCACCTGCCACTCCGAAGCCGGCTTCGGTACCCAACCCGCTGGAAGCAAATGCAGCACTACAGAAGACATATGCCCTCGAACGATTCGATTTGGTCCACGCCATGGATGTTGATGCACGTAGCCTGGGGTAGCGGCGCTACTTGTCCAGCCATTGAGACAAGCATAATCTTGGAAGCACAAGACTCGGATCGGCACCAGGGAGACGAAGCGCCAGACTTGGCCCAGATTTTTTCAAGAAACCCTTGGGAAGCTGGCACTGACTTCTTACATGATAACTTGTTGATCACACTTTTGGCTGTAGTTGGGACAGCTCTCGCAGTAGTGGCGCTCGTTCATTCAAGGGGCGGCCAGAGAATCGGGAAGGTCCGCTCTCCTCCGCGGGGCCCGCCCTCCCCAGGCACGCGGTGTCCCGATTGTTCAATGCGGGGTTTCCGGGAGCCCAGACCCTTGTGGGATGGGCCAGCGGCCCACCAACGCCAATCATGCGGCCCACCGGTTGGGGATTCGACATTTGTGAGTCGCCTTCTTCTGTGGGAGCCGTTGCCAGGATCCAGGGGTCCACCAATGATGTCTTGAGTGGCTTTCGGTATCGATGAGGTGCCTCTGGCTCCCGACCCTTCTCCCTGGCCCTGTTTCTCGTCGCGGATTAATGTTTGGCGGCCCCTCGGCCCGGCGAGGGTCCGCGTAACCCGAGGACTGCCAAACATTGTCCGTCGTGATTTCCCACGAAGAGATCATGTCTGCGTTCGGCGTCTCCCAACTATTAGCTATACTATGTGTTCGTTGCCCCCACAGGGGCGCCGCGCGCTTTCAGAGATCTTATAGAGTATATGCTCGTTGCCGGGCGCTTCTGGCCATACCGCATGGGTAAGTATACACCACCATACTGTTGCACTAGATGATCTGTTCGGACGCATTCCTTCCAGGAGGGCACATCGTACTAGTTCCCCAAACCGTATTTTTCCAAGTTCTTTTCGTTTTATGAGGGTATCTGATTTTTTCCCTATGGAATGAGCCGTGCCTTCGGTCTGGCGGCTATGTGGCCGCCGTCGCCGCCCCGTCGCCGCCCCGCCGCCGCCCCGTCGCCGCCGCCCTCCAAGGAGGGCGCCTAGTACCAGTATTCTCTTCTGTGCCCCATGCGTCTCTCACGTTCCGCCTCCCCGCCCGGCGCTCCCGGGCCCGGGCTCAGCGAGGGGTGGCCCGCAGGCCCCGCGCCGAGCGTGCCGTCGGGCCGCGCCGCGTCCCACGACGAGCACGCCAGCGGCGGCGGGCCCTGGCCTGCGGCGGCGCTTGGCAGCTCCGTCGCCCAGGCGCCGTCACCGTCGCCGCCGCCGCCGTCATCGCCGCTGTCGCCGACGACTTCAGCGTCGTCGTCGTCGTCGTCGCCGCCGTCGTCGTCGTCGTCGTCGCCGTCGCCGTTGTCATCGGCATCGTCGCCGTCGCCGCCGTCGTCGTCGTCGTCGCCGCCGTCGTCGTCGTCGTCGTCGTCGTCGTCGTCGTCGTCGCCGTCGTCATCGGCATCGTCGTCGTCGTCGTGGTCGTCGTCGTCGTCGTCGTCATTGGCATCGTCTTCGTCGCCGTCGTCGTTGTCGTCGTCGTCGTGGTCGTTGTCGTCGTCGTCGTCGTCGTCATCGTCGTCGTCGTTGTTGTCGTCGTCGTCGTCGTCGTCGCCGCCGTCGTCGTCGTCGTCGCCGTCGCCGTCGCCGTCATCTGCATCGTCGTCGTCGTCGTGGTCGATGTCGTCGTCGTCGTCGTTGTCATCGTCGTCGTCGTCGTCGTTGCCGCCGTCGTCATCGGCAACGTCGCCGTCGCCGTCGTCGTTGTCGACGAGGTTCGAAGTTCAAGGTTCTCACTTTTTTGGCGACCACGAGACGAGGACGTTCTGAGATCTCTGGGCAGCCCCATCGCCCAGGCGCTTTCTTCGTTGTCGTCGTTATCGTCGCCGCCACCGTCTTCTTTGTCATCGTCGTTGTCGTCGGTGCCGCCGTTGCCGCCGCCGCCGCCACCGACGCCGCCGCCGCCGTCGTCGTCGTCGTCGCCGTCGTCAGAAGATGATTGAGGATCGAGTCTTCGGGACGCTTCCGTGACTCTTAGGACTTTCGCATTCCTCTGGATCTCTGGGTGCGTCCAGAGTCCTCTCGAGAAATCAGGGGGCCTCCAGACCACGGCGGTCGCCGTCGTTGCCAACGCTGTTGTCGTCGTCGTCGTCGTCGTCGTCGTCGTCGTCGTCGTCGTCGTTGTCCTTGGCGTCGTCGTTGCCGTCGGTGTCCTCGTCGTCGTCGTTGTCGTCGTCGTCGCCGTGATCGTCATCGTCATCGAAGAAGGATGGGATGGAGGAGAGGGAGGATGGGGAGGATGATGAGGAGGAAGAGGAGGAGGAGGAGGAGGAGGAGGAGGAGGACGAGGACGAGAAGGAGGAGGAGGATGAGGAGGAAGAAGACGCGGGGCGAGGAAGGAGGAAAGAGGGAGCAGGATGGATGAGGTGGAAAAGGAGGGATGAGGGGAAAGGAGGTTGAGGAGAAGCATAATGATAACAGCATGAGGACGAGGAGGGAGGAGGCGGTGGAGGAGGTCGAGGTGGAGGAGGAACAAGGAGGCGGTGAATGCAGTTGCGAATGTGGTGGAGGAGGAGGAGGATAATGATGACGATGATGGTGATGATGGTGGTGATGATGATGATGATGATGATGATGATGATGATGATGATGTTGATAATGATGACGATGCTGATTATGATTATGATTATGATGCTGATGAGGAGGAGGAGGAGGAGGTGGAGGAGGAGGAGGAAACTACTGTGGAGGAGAAGACGGGGGATCGTGGGGCGAGTGGAAGTTGGAGGAGAAGGAGGATGAGGGGGAGGCCACAAGCAGCTCAAACCCCTCTCGGATGAGCAAGGTCTCCCCAAGCTGGGTGATGAGGCAGTGTGCCATCTCGTATGCGACTGGAGCCAGTACTGTCAGACTGACAAGTCGCGGTTGTCCGAGATTCAGGGGTTGGAAGCGAGGGGGGTTGCACTACCCAGACCCACGCTTTAAGAGCTGGACGGAGCCTTGTCTAGGTTTCGCCACACGGTTGGTCTCGGCATTGATTGTGTCACTCCCATATCCTTGCTTTTGTAGAGGAAAGATTTCCGCATTCGCCTGCTGGAGGTGATCCTTCTCTGGGAAGTGTCCCCCACCACGCCTCCCTGCTTCCCTCGCATGATTGTGTTAACGGGCAAGCCGGAGAGTGAGGACCTTCGTTCAATCGCACTCATCATCTCAGTGTTCAGGGTGTGGGTGTGGCTCCGACAGGATCCCAGCAGGCAGTGGGAGCAGGAACACAATGATGGGCAGTTCTTTGGCACCGCTAGCCGTGTGTGCGTGTGTGTGTGTGATGTTGCTTGTTGGGGGCATCGCTTGTATAACCAGTTCGCCCAGATAGCACATTATGATAGTGGCGAGCTGTTCTCGGATCTCTCGAAGTTCGATGAAAACATCTCCCACTACCACCTGTTCGAGCAGGGGAAAAGCACTGACTGCCGCATTCGTCTTATATATTTGGCATGCCAGCTGTATTCGCGGCCCAGGACGCTTACGTTCCAGAATGCCATATCCGCGGTATTCTGGGTCAATGGGACGGTCTTCTCAGGGTGTTCCTTGGCGGTCACCATGGCCAAAGTTCGCATGTATGATCTCCTGGTTCCCCTGGCTCACAGCTTCTCTGCTGTCCTGGTCAGGGATGTTGTAGATGATGTTCATGCCCAGCTCATCGGTACTCGGAAGTTTGTTACTCAGCAGTTTGACGGGGCAGGCAAGGCCCTGGCTGCCGGCCACAGGAAGCTGGAGCTCATCCTCTCTGGGGAAAAACGCTAGACTGCATCATCGACTTGACCAGCCGAGGACTTAGCCAGCATATGGCACAGCCAGCTCTCTGCTCGCGTACCTTCTCCACGAACTCCCTTGGCACGGATGCTCGCCAGAACGAGAGACCAGTGATGGCCACGGCGCCCAAGCGGATCGGGAAAGGCCTCAAGAGGTCATGGGAACTTTTCAAGCGGAAGCGCGCGGGTGCCAAGGTTGGAAGCATTCAGAGAACGGGGCCTCCAGCGATGGCCCCTTTGGGGGCTGCCGTGGTTGGCCTCTCGGGGCGACAGCTCCAGCCTCAGAGATGAGCCGCCAACAACACCATCCACAAGAGCAAGAATGACACTTCGGTAAGACTGAGGCTTGCTACCACCCGAGTAAGAAGGGTCATGCGCCCACAGAAACTGTATCGTAGCCAGGGTGGGGGGGGCTGTGGGCTCCGGCGCTTTGGCTTGGGAGGCCTCCCCCTCCATTTCCTGCAAGCCACCTTGGGCGTGGCAGCTGCTGACCTCAGCCAAGCCGCTAGGCCGTTGGCCGTGGCCATGAGTCCATCCCACGTTTACATTCTAACCTTGCAGCGGTCTGGATGGTCGGCCACTCCGGATGCCACGTTAGTTATTGGTACAGGGAATTCGGTCGAGCTTCGCAGGCTTGGCCCCGAACAGGTCCAGTGGATGGCCGCTCGTACTGCCAAGAGTTTGTCGGATGTCATGGCGCTTGGTGGTAGAATAGACGATGATCCACGCTCGATGTGGCTAATCTTTTGGCGGCCAAAACCACAGACACCTGGACCGGACGCCACAAGGAGAGTCTGCGGTCTATACACAGTATAGGAGCGGCAAGCTTCAGACACATCGTTGCCAGCTGTGCCCGAACGCTGCAGGTACAGACTGGCGTCGTAGGTTCCGATGCTGCCACTGGGCAGTAGAGAGAGGGAGAGAGAGAGAGAGAGAGAGCGAGCCATCCCACCCTCGGTTCTTGAGGCGGCCTCGACTACGCAAATCACAGGCCAAGACCTCGAGAGGGCGGCCTCGGGCCTCGCCCCCTTTCCCCTTGAGCTGGCTCTCCGCCCCCTCTCGATCTCTGAGGTCGAGGTGGTCTGGGTCCGTCGGCCTCAGGGTTGGGGGGCTCTCTCTGGGAGGGTGGTGACGGGAGGCTCCGCCTTCTTCCCGACGTGCCCCTTTGCCCAGGCGAGCTGGCTGGTGCTTGGTCACGATTGGGGGCGGCGAACAAGTTGTAGCTGCTGTGTACGGGGCCGTCCCGTGGGATTTAGCCCTCCGTCCAAGTGGCCAGGGACGGTGAGGGCGTTGCACTGCTGATGGCCGCCAGGGTGTGTGCACAGGGCCCTGCGACCTTCTACGCGGATTGCCAAGGCTCTGTGCTGGCATGTAAAGCCAGCGCACCATTCGCCATGTCTGGGAGGACTTGCGCAGACGGCTCCCTGGATGCAGGGCGATCAAGGTGAAAGCCCACTTGCCGTTCGAAGCGGTGTCAGAGAGCAAAATCTTATCTTACGAATGGCTGAACCTGACCACGATGCTGGCCTTGGCGCCGCACCGCCTTCAGACACCTCCTTTCCTAAGAGCCAGCTCGAGACCATTGGCCAAGTGGCCAAGGTGGCGGCTCAGTGGGCCGCCACGCAGGAGGTCATGATGGCCGAGCGTGAGGTCTTCGACTCTTTCCCCTTTTCTTCGTTCAAAGAGGGGGGGCGCGGTGGTGGGGTCGGGCCCGGGGGTGGGTGGGGGGGGGGTGGCGGGCGGCGCCGGTGCCAGAATGCCGCGAGCCAGCCGACCACGGCGGCGGAGCAGGCCTCTCATTGAAGCTGATAAGAACAACTCAGCACATATTAAGCCCTGCAAGGCCATGCGCTGGTGCAGGCACCTGTCTACATGGCTTCGGGGCTCCCGCCTGGGCCCGACAAGAACCAGACAGTGTTTGCATGTCTTTGTTGTTGGGGGTACACCTGGGGTGGCATCTCGTCCTTGGCGCTTCCTTGCTAAGGGGCGCCGCAACCATCACACTCGGTCGTCAGAAGCAGAAGCGGGCGTCCGAGCTGACGTTTCCTTGTGGGTCTGCTCGACACAGGGGCTTGACGGTTGAGAAGTGGCTACCCCCGTCCCCGCAGGCAATTGTTTACTTGCTTAAGCCGCCTGTGCTCGAGAGTCTCCCCGCGATTGGGAACTGGGGACCCTTGCTCGAGCTTAATTTTGCTAGCGCAGTTCTGTCTCAACGAAGATGGCCTCGAAGACGCCCGTCTTGCGTTTGAAACTCAGCTCCGCGAGTCACGCCGGCCAGTCGCCGATGAAGGGTCTCCTTTGGCTCCAGCTTGGGAGTTTGAGTGAGGCTACCCATGTCTTGTACGGGTCATGTCTCTCTGTCCGTTGAATGCCCTGGTCGTTTCGGTCGTCGATGGAGAACAATCTGATATGGTGTAGGATAAGAATGTGGTGATCGTGGGGTGAGGAAAAGTGGGAAGTTGTGGAGAAGGAGGAAGAGGAGGATGAGGAGGAGGGGTAATTGGAGAAGGGGGGGGAGGAGGAGGAGGAGGAGGAGGAGGAGGAGGAGGCGGAGGAGGAGGAAGAGGAGGACGAGGAGGAGGAGGAGGTGGAAGAGGATGAGGAGGAGGAGGAAGAGGAGGAGGAGGAGGAGGACCAGTGAAAACCCAAGAGTCATCAACGGTGTTGGGGTGAACCCTCAACCCTCCCTCCACGATCCCTCTTCGTAGGCCCCAACAACAGTTCATTCCCATTGAGGGAACTGCCCCGTTGGAAGACGACCGTTTGAAGATCCTGAAGCGTGCCAAAACACTGCTCTCGGGATCTCAACGCCACGTATCAACCTGACTGCGGCCTCTTGACGATCCGGAATTGACACCGCGAATCCACATATCTGCTGCGCCCGCATGGTCCTGAATCCTTATTAAACACCGTTTCTAGTACGTTGATCATGTGCAAACTTTTGCAAACTCTTGCAAGCTGGTGCGTTGATCATGTCCAACACGCACAGTCAAACTCTTGCAATCTTGTAAACGAATGTGCGCGGCGCAAAGGTGAGAGCCACATTTTGAAAAGGATCCGCCCTCAATCCGTGAAGCTCTTGCATTTTTTTTTTAAACGAATGTGCGCGTCGCTAAGGCGAGAACCACATTTCGAAAACGATCCGCCCTCAATCCGTGAAACTCTGACAAATGTTTTAAACGACTGTGCGCGGCGTTAAGGCGAGAGCCACATTTCGAAAACGACCCGCCCTCAATTCGTGAAGCTCTGGCAAATTTTATAACGAATGTGCGCGGCGCTAATGCGAGAGCCACATTTTGGAAGCAACCCGCCTTCAATCTGTGAAACTCTTGCAAAGTTGTAAATCGAATGCGCGCGGCGCTAAGGCGAAATCCACACTTTGAAAACGACCCGCCCACCATGGAGTTGTTGCCATGTTTTTAGGCTCATATTCATAAATGGTGAGGGCGTCTCAGGCGAAACGCCCGGCCCACCCTAAACAGTAGCCTCGGGGTGCGACAGGGAGAATTTCGCTACAAGGAGAAATAATGGAGGAGGAGGAGGAGGAGAAGGAGGAGGAATAGGAGGAGGAGGAGGAGGAGGAGGAGGAGGAGGAAGAGGAGGATGCTGCTGCTGATGATGATGAGGAGGAGGCGGAGAACGAGGAGGAGGAGGAGGAGGAGGAGGAGGAGGAGGAGGAAGAGGAGGAGTACGAGGAGTAGAAGGAGGAGCAGGAGGAGGAGGATGAGGAGGATGAGGAGGAGGATGAGGAGAAGGAGGAGGAGGAGGAGGAGGAGGAGGAGGAAGAAGAAGAAGAAGAAAAAGAAGCAAAAGAAGAGGAGGAGGCGGCGGCGGCGGTGATGCTGGTGGTTATGGACACGAGGGCAGGTTTCGGCGGAGGTGGTGGAAGAGAGGTGGTGGAGGTAGCCGTGCTCTCGCCCGCGACCTTGGTCGTCCCGCCTCTCGCGTGTGCAATCAGTTCTTCGCTCGAGTTGCGCTGCGCCGAGCGCTCGAGTTGCTGCCTTTTTTATACTTGCTGGAGGCCTCAACCCCCGCTGCGAGTCGAGGAACTTGGTCTGGGTCCAGGGGGGAAGATGAAACAAAAACTCGAACCCTGGGCCCACACGCCTGCGCTTGCACCGTGGACCTCTGGCCAGATGCTTCGAGGTCTGGCTACGAGGTCGCCGCTGCCTTCTGGCGTCGATCCTTGTAGAGACTGGTGGTGTCGAGGTGGGCGTTGAATTGGGTGGAGGTGGGTTGGTTTGCCCGCTTTCGACGAAACTTTTGCTACCAGGATCTTGGCCCCTCCGCATTGGTCGTGGACGACCGGTTCGCAGGCCAGTTGGGCGGCCGCTGCTGGTAGCCGCCACGCTGACGACCCCCAGCTTGTGTGCCCCCACATGGCTTGCCCAAGAAAGGTGGCGTAGAACGTGCGGTAGGGGGGTGGGGGTGGGGATGGAGCGAGTCACGACCCACCAAACCAGCCCAAGCCAACCCGAAGGCCCCAGGTTGCCCTCCCTTCCCAGTGTGTGTGTGTGTGTGTGTGTGGAGGGGGGGAGCGTCAGGGAACATTGCACAAACACATGTGGAACTCGTACCACCCCAACCCGCAATTTGGGTCTTCGGGTTGGGTTGGGGTGGTCTGGTAGGTCGTCAGGGAGGCGTGCGGGCGGGTCCGCAAAGTCTTCGCGCGCGCACGCCTGTTGTTCCCTCGTTTGCTGGGCGGTCGGGCGGAACCCGCAGCCGCCGAAGTACCAGGCCGTCGAGCGTGCGGCGGGAGGGGGAGGGGGAATGATGGGCGGCGCGCGGGCGGCGGGTCGGCAAAGTCCTCGCGCGCTCGCGCACTCGGGGCTCGCGGCCGCCGAGTTGCCAGGCCGCCGTCGAGCGTGTGCGCCCTTCGTCGCCGACTCTCGCCGGGGTCTTCGGTTCTTTGCGTGCATCCGACCAAACGCGATTCGTTTGCCTCGGCCGCATTCCGGCTTGTCAGTTCTGGAGCTTCTGACCGAGGTGTCATCGGAGTGAGGGTTATTTTAATCATAAGCGTTGTGCCCTGGTGCTAAGCAAGCCTTGTTAAGTTGTGCTAGTTTCGATGAGGCTCGCCGCATGCGTGAATCCAGTCATACCCATGGCAGCGAATCCCAGACCCGTAGGTCCAGCCTGACCTGCGTCAGTCCAGCTCAATCCAGCGCGCTCCAATTCTCCATTGCCGCGTCGTGCGAACATCGGTTGCCATCTTGTGCGGGCAGATAACGCAGCGTGTGGCATGCTGGATTGAACGCGGCGCTACAGATACCCAAATTATGCAAATGCCTGCACATAGCCAAGGAACATGCGAGTGGGGGTGCGTATCGTAGCACGGTGCACGTTGTGCACAAGTGCACAACAGGTGCCATGCTCCAGGGTGGCAGGCACGATCGTAAGCATCAGCAGGCAGACCACATACGCACAAATACATCTAAACGCGCACGTGCGCATACACGCACACATGTACGTGCATGTGCCAGATGCGTGAGTGAGCACATCCTTTCTCAGTGAAGCAAGGCTTCGCCTGTGATGTTGTCTAGCGTGAATCGTCACAACACAATATGCCCGTGCACCATGAGATGGTAGAAGCCAGGGCCGATGCCATATGTCGTCACTCCGTGCATCAAGCAATAAAGCTATTCGTTACACGCTGATTGAGGACATGCTTGCACGCACACGAGCAGACATGGACGGAGCCGCATGCTACCGTCCATCCCCGTGCGCGGCCTCAGTCTCCGTTCCCTCTCGCCTGCAGCATCCCCTGCTCTTCTCGTGAGCCGAGACTGGCGGCCGACCCTCGCCGATCCAAGCATGCATTCGTCGGGAATCGACCGACCCGGGCTCCACTCTGAGGGTGCGATCGCCGCGAGCATTCGTCCCACACGTGCCATGCCTGCTGTGAATCGCACGTCGCTCCGGCGACGAAGACGACGGCGACAACGACCGCCTTGCAGCTCTGCAGCGCAGGTGCGCCGCGCGCGCATGGCCAGCAGCCAGGCCCTTCTGTGCGTCGACGAGGAGTGGCCCCGTTCTCCGCTCTCGGTGGACGCAGCCCCCCCCAACCCGATCCTGCCCGCCGCCGCCGCCCGCTGTCCGGGCGCTTGGGGATGCCGCGCTGGCCGAGGATGGGGACGAAGGCGGGGGGGAGTACGGCAGGTTCGTGCTGGGTCGAGGTGGTGGCGACAACAGCCAGGG
>CAUYUJ010016649.1:228502-235822 GCA_963575745.1 Prorocentrum cordatum
TTATCATCATTAGTAGTATTATTATGAGGATGATTAATATTATGATTCATATTTTGATTATTATTATGATTATCAGTGTTATTATTATTATTATTATTATTATTATTATTATTTTTATTATTATTATTATTATTATTATTATTATTATTTTATTATTATTATTATTATTATTATTATTATTATTATTATTATTAATATTATCATTATTAATATTAGCATTATTCATACTATTATTATTATTATTATTATTATCATTATTATTATTATTACTATTACTATTATTACCAATTACGAGGTTGCAGAACAACTAAGGAAATCACGCCGCCGAGACTCGCACAGCGTGGGCTTCTGGAGGTCTGGCCCTCCTCCTGGGGCGCTCCGCTCTTTATCCCGAGCCGTGCTTGGACGGCCCCGGGGCCCCGAGGCCGAAGATGTGCAAACGCCTGCAGTCGTGTGCTTTTTACCTAACAGCGAAGACTGATAGGTTTCTAATGGTCTCAAAAGAAAGCATCATGACTCCCCAGGGGGGTCCCGGCAGGGTCCGGGGAGAATCCGCGGAAGTCGTTTGAAACAAACAGTTACACACTTCGTGGTCTTCGAGGTCCCAGAACTCCACTCCCGGGCCACATTCTGAATGCCCGGAGCCAACTGTAGGCCACTTTGTGTTCTTCGAGATCCCAGAACTCCATTCCCGGGCCACATTTTGAATGCCCGCAGCCAACTGTAGGCCACTTCGTGCTCTTCGAGTTCCCAGAACTCCATTTCCTGGCCACATTTTGAATGCCCGGAGCCAGCAGTAGGCCACTTCGTGCTCTTCGAGTTCCCAGAACTTCATTCCCGGCCATGATTTTGAATGCCCGGAGCCAACCATAGGCCACTTCGTGTTCTTCCAGTTCTCAGAACTTCATTCCCGGGCCACATTTTGAATGCTGAGGCAAGCTGATGCTGAGGCTGAGGCAGGCTGAGGCTGAGGCAGGCTGAGGCTGAGGCCGAGGCTGAAGGCAGACTGAGGCTGAGGCTGAAGCAGACTGAGGCTGAGGCTGAGGCAGGTTGAGGCTGAGGCTGAAGCAGGCTGATGCTGAGGCAGGCTGAGGCTGAGGCTGAGGCTGATGCAGGCTGAGGCTGAGGCAGGCTGAGGCTGAGGCCGAGGCTGAAGGCAGACTGAGGCTGAGGCTGAAGCAGGCGAGGCTGAGGCTGAGGCAGGCTGAGGCGAGGCTGAGGCAGGCTGATGCTGAGGCAGGCTGAGGCTGAGGCTGAGGCTGATGCAGGCTGAGGCTGAGGAACGCTGAGGATGAGGCCGAGGCTGAAGGCAGACTGAGGCTGAGGCTGAAGCAGGCTGAGGCTGAGGCTGAGGCAGGCTGAGGCTGAGGCTGAGACAGGCTGATGCTGAGGCAGGCTGAGGCTGAGGCTGAGGCTGATGCAGGCTGAGGCTGAGGCAGGCTGAGGCTGAGGCCGAGGCTGAAGGCAGACTGAGGCTGAGGCTGAAGCAGGCTGAGGCTGATGCTGAGGCAGGCTGAGGCTGAGGCTGAGGCAGGCTGATGCTGAGGCAGGCTGAGGCTGAGGCTGAGGCTGATGCAGGCTGAGGCTGAGGCAGGCTGAGGCTGAGGGCGAGGCTGAAGGCAGACTGAGGCTGAGGCTGAAGCAGGCTGAGGCTGAGGCTGAGGCAGGCTGAGGCTGAGGCTGAGGCAGGCTGATGATGAGGCAGGCTGAGGCTGAGGCTGATGCAGGCTGAGGCTGCGGCAGGCTGAGGCTGAGGCCGAGGCTGAAGGCAGACTGAGGCTGAGGCTGAAGCAGGCTGAGGCTGAGGCTGAGGCAGGCTGAGGATGAGGCTGAGGCAGGCTGATGCTGAGGCAGGCTGAGGCTGAGGCTGAGGCTGATGCAGGCTGAGGCTGAGGCAGGCTGAGGCTGAGGCCGAGGCTGAAGGCAGACTGAGGCTGAGGCTGAAGCAGGCTGAGGCTGAGGCAGAGGCAGGCTGAGGCTGAGGCTGAGGCAGGCTGATGCTGAGGCAGGCTGAGGCTGAGGCTGAGGCTGAGGCAGGCTGAGGCTGAGGCAGGCTGAGGCTGAAGCCGAGGCTGAAGGCAGACTGAGGCTGAGGCTGAAGCAGGCTGAGGCTGAGGCTGAGGCAGGCTGAGGCTGAGGCTGAGGCAGGCTGATGCTGAGGCAGGCTGAGGCCGAGGCTGATGAGGCTTGCGGGCAGACTGAGGTGAGCGCTGAAGCAGGCTGAGGAGGCAAGGCTGAGGCGGAGGCTGAGGCAGGCTGATGAGGCTGAGGCAGGCTGATGCTGCGGCCGAGGCAGGCTGAGGCTGAGGCTGAGGCTGAGGCTGAGGCCGAGGCTGAAGGCAGACTGAGGCTGAGGCTGAAGCAGACTGAGGCTGAGGCTGAGGCTGAGGCTGAGGCAGAGGCTGAGGCTGAGGCTGAAGGCTGAGGCTGAGGCAGGTGAGGCTGAGGCCGAGGCTGGAGAGGCAGACTGAGGCTGAGGATGAGGCTGAGGCTGAGGCTGAGGCAGGCTGAGGCTGAGGCAGGCTGAGGCTGAGGCAGGCTGAGGCAGGCTGAGGCTGAGGCTGTGACTGCGACTGCCGTTGCCACTGCGACTGTCATCGCGACTGCGACTACGACTGCGAGAACAGCAGAATTCTACAACTGGATTCTCATCTGAATCTTAAGGGGAATGCTTCCAGATATGCTCCTACACATCGCTGTTAGGTTGCTTTGCCGGGATAATTGCTGTCTTTCCCACGCAGAGAGAAGGGATGCCTGGGCTCTTCCCCTTCCCTGCCTTTCCCACCCCCCACACGCATTTGAGTGCAACGCGAATGACTCTACGATTTTTCAGCTCAGCCTTGCCGGCATTCTTGGGCGATCGGTGCTCCCGGGCGCTTTTCGACGCTCGCCCTCTCGGAGAGGCTGTGCTCCTGAGGTGAGCTGGGGTTCCACCTGTTGTGCACCAGCACGGGCCCCAGGGGGCCAGCGCATGCCCAGACCTTCGGCGCCTCCCCCTTCCGTACCCGCGCCGGCCCGAGCCGCTGCCGCGGCGGTGGCCCCGCCATGCTGCTGCTGGGGAGCTGCGCTCCGTGCCCAGCGCCCGCCCCGCGGGCGCCAGGGCACGGCGCGCCGCGCTCCTGCGGCCGCGGAGCCGCCCGGGGGGCCTGCCCCCGCCGATGGAGGTGGCCCGGCGCCTGGACGCTGCTGTGCGCGGTCGCTCTGGCCGCGCCGTCCGCGGCGCCCGGCTCGGGGCGGCCGCGCCCGGCCCCCGCGGCGGCCGCCGCCGTCGCCCCGCAGCGGCCTCCCGTCGTGCGGCCGCCCAGGATCGGCGCGGCTCCGCTCCACCACCGCGGGGACCCAGAGGCCGCCCACGGCGCGGCCCACCCCACGGCGGCCACCGCCGTCGCCCCGCAGCGGCCTCCAGTGCGGCCGCCGCTGCCCAGCGGCCCAGAGGCCGCCCACGGCGCGGGCCACCGCCACGCGCCGCGCCGCCCAGGGCACGACGACCACCGCGTCGGCGGGCTGCTGCCCCCCCCGCGCGAGCCGTACCTGCGGCCTCTGCCCGGCGGCGGCGGGGAGGCGGCGCCTGTGTGCCCCTGCCGGGTGGGTGGCGCATAGGAAGGGGGACATCTTCGCCGACATGGGCGCGCGGGCTTCCCGCGCAAGGCCGTGCGTGAGCGCCCTCTTCTCGACGCGGTGTGCCACGCTGGCGGCCCGCGCGCGCCACCGCGTAGAAGGTCGCTCTGCCATCTCGCGCGCAAGGTCCGCTTCTTCTGGTCCTCAGGTGGCGGCGCGGAGCTCGTGGAGGAAAGGCCCCACCGTCTTGGAGGCCCTGCGTGCCGTGGCGCCGAGTGCTGCAGGCCCTGCCTCCCCAGTTCCGCAGGCTCTGCGTACGTACGCCGAGTGCTGCAGGCCCTACCAGCCCAGGAGGCCCCCAGAACGGCGTGAGCACGAGCTCTCGGAGCTCCGCGTGAGATTTCTCGGGTCGGCGCTGGGTCTGCCTCGCCACACCCCTTCCCTGGTTCGCCAGGGGGGGGGGCCCCACCAGGGGCATTGGGGACAGGGGACCAGCCGCGTCCCGTGAAGTCCGCGCGGACCTGCGAGCGTTTGTGCTTCCGCCGTGCGTGGGCCTCCCCCATCTGGACCCGCGGGCAGCGACCACCCTTGAGGCGCTCACGCGGGCGCGCTACTCGGCCACGGTGCTAAAAAACTACAGCTTCTTGATGGACACCACCGACGAGTCCAACCCGTCGTACACCTTGGACCGGCGAACGTGGAGCGAAGACATCCTCCGCGCAGTCCAGGACGTGGTCTTCGTGGGCTTCTCCTACGACAGGGCGCAGGCGCTCGGCGAGGAGGGCGGCGAGCCGCTGCGGGCAGTGCTCTTCGACTTCGCCGTCGAGAAGTCGAATCCGTTTGACATCCCGCTGGTCCTGATCCGACAGGAGAGGGCCGTCTACAGGCGTCGGGAGGGCCAGTGGCGCTACGCGAGGTCGGAAATCATCCGGGAAGAGGTGGTGGAAGGAACTCGCACCGTCAGGTCAGCCGTGTTAGACCTGTTGAACGCGATGTTTTGAGGAGAAACAGCGCGCGTCCACGGCATCGCTTTCCTCCTCCTGCTCCCTCTGCTGCTGCTGTCTCCCCGGCCCCAGGAACACCCATCGCACACCATCAAACCCTGAAGGGCTCCCTAGAAGGTTCCAGACGTTCCAAAACTCTTTCAGACCCTTTACGTTCAAACTCCCTAGACCTCCTCCTCCTCCTCCTGGGGTCCTCCTCCTCCTTCTCCTCCTCTCTACCTCCTCCTCCCCCTCACCCTCCTCCTCCTTCTCCTCCTCCCGTTCCTCCCTTACTTCTCCCCCTCAACCCCCTCTCCTCCCCCTCCCTCCTTGTCTTCCTCCTGCCACTCCTCCTGCTTCTCCTCCTCCTCCTCCTCCTCTTCCTTCTGTTCCTCCTTCTCATCCTCCTTTTCCTCCTCCTGCTCCTCCTCCTCCTCCTGGGGCACCCCAGTGCCGCATATATTTCTACGACCACCCTTCGGGTGATGAGGAGGATGTGTGTTTCGGGGGGGGGAGAGGGGGGGAACCAACATCTGACTCAATCGATCTCACTATCGATCTCACTAAACGGGACACCACGGGACACCACGGGACACCACGGGACACCACGGGACACTTGTCGATCTCACTATCGATCTCACTATAGATCTCACTCAACGGGACACCACGGGACACCACGGGACACCACTGGACACCGCGGGACACCTTTCGATCTCACTATCGATCTCACTATCGATCTCACTATCGATCTCACTTCTTTGGGACACCACGGGACACCACGGGATACCTCGGGGCGCCACATCGATCTCAGTTTCAATCTCACTATCGATTTCACTATCGATCTCACTCAGCGGGACACCAGGGGACACCACGGGACGCCTGTCGACTTCACTATCGATCATACTATCGTTTTTATTTTTTGGGACACCACGGGACACCTCGGGGCACCACATCGATCTCAGTATCGATCTCAGTATCGATCTCACTATCTATCTCACTATCGATCTCACTATCGATCTCACTCAACGGGACACCACGGAATACCACGGGGACACCACGGGACACCGCGGGACACCGCTAGGGCCACCGCCGGACGGACGGACGGGGGATAATCATTTGTCTTGACTTCGCCCTAGCAACGGCGGACACCACGGGACATCACGGAACACCACGGGACACCGCGGGACACCGCTAGGGCTACCGCCGGACGAACGGACGGGGGAGAATCATTTGTCTTGACTTCGTCCCAGCAGCGGCGGGTTCTTTCCTTTCGCGCGCCCATGCAGTTTCGCCTCGCCCGCACGCACGACACGAGCGAAACGAAACGATTTCCCGGTAGGGGTCTCCGTTCCACTGCGATCTCACCCCCTAACCTCTGACTTTCTCAGATCCCACGTGAACACCTAGAGCCCCTTGCAAAACGTGTAAGGCTTCCCAAACCATTTACCCTCCACTGCCCCCCTTCTCTTTTGAAGGCGAGTCTCCAAGCTCCAGGCGGAGCACGTCATGACCAGGATCTTGAGGCCGCTCCCAGAAACGCAAAGAGGTCCAAATACATTAGATACAAAGCTCCTCCTCCCCCCTCCCCAATGGTCCCCGCATGTCTTTGGATGGTTCTGGAGGCTCCTGGAGGCCTCGAACAAGGCAAAAGATGTCCAGATCTGATTCTCGGTCCTCGGTCCTCTTGGAATACCAAGTTGCTCCTCCTGCTCCTCCTGCTCCCCCATGCTCGACGCTGGCTGTCCTCCTGCCCCCCATGCGGCTGGAGCCCCCCTGCCCCCGTGGGCAGCCGCAACTTGCTGACGTGGCTGCCCTGATCTGGCACGCCGAGGTGTTGGGTGGGGCTCTTCATGGACGGTCTCGCCGTCCAGGGCTCGGCGGAAGGCCTGCGGAAGGCAGCCTTCAGTCCCCCGTCGGAAGGCCCGCGGAGGGCGGCGGATGTAGAACGGCGGCCGGTGCGCCGGCGGACGCAAAATCCAGCCATCGAAGGTGTGCTTCTGAAACGAGCCACGCGGAGAAAGAGCATGTAGCTCCCCGCTCCTCTGCTCTGGCAGGAGCTCCGGAAGCTGGCCGCTGGGAGCCAGGGGGCCCACTCCGCCTTCCAGAGCCGGACCGCAGGCGAGGGGGGGAGGCTGCTTCTCCCGCTGGCGGTGTCTCCGAGGGAGAAGGAAGAGGAGAAGAAGCAGGAGGAGGAGAAGGAGGAGGAGGGGGAGGAGAAGAATGGGCGGAAGAGGGGGAGGAGGAGGAGGAGGAGGAGGAGGAGGAGGAGGAGGAGGAGGAGAGGAGGAGGAGGAGGAGGACGAGCAGGAGGCGGAGGCAGGAGGAGGAGGAGGAGGGGGAGAAGGAGGAGAAATTAATCAAGAGGGGGAGGAGTAGGAGAAGAAGGAGGAGGAGGAGGAGCAGGAGTAGGAGAAGGAGTAGGATTCGCCGTAGTAGTAGTAGTAGTAGTAGTAGTAGTAGTAGTAGTAGTAGGAGAAGAAGAAGAATAAGTAGTAGTAGTAGTAGTAGTAGTAGTAGTAGTAGTAGTAGTAGTAGTAGTAGTAGTAATAGTCGTAGTAGTAGTAGTAGTAGTAGTAGTAGTAGTAGTAGTAGTAGTGGTGGTGGTAGTAGTAGTAGTAGTAGTAGCAGTAGTCTTTGCAGTAGTGATAGTAGTAATGGTAGTAGTCGTAGTAGTCGAAGTAGTCGTAGTCGTAGTCGTAGTCGTAGTTGTAGCCGCAGTCGTAGTCGTAGTCGCATGCGTAGTCGAAATAGTAGTCGTAGAAGTAGTAGTAGTAGTAGT
>CAUYUJ010016649.1:235922-247993 GCA_963575745.1 Prorocentrum cordatum
GAGGGGGAAGGGGGAGGGGGAGGAGGAGGAGGAGCAGGAGGGCTGAAGGGAGGAGTTGGAGGAGGACGATGAGGAGGAGGAGGAGGAGGAGGAGGAGGAGGAGGAGGAGGAGGGTCCTCAGCGGAGGCTTTGGGTTGCCTGTACAACTCCACCGAGGCCCTCCTCCTGAACCAGGCGGCCATTCTGCAAGACGTGCCCGGCTCCCTGAAGCTGGCCGTCGGGGAAGCGCGTGAGGCGTCTGCCCAGGCCGTGCTCGACGCCACCACCGAGGAGGGGAAGCTGGGTGCCTGGAGATGCTTCTTCGCCGGCGTGGCTGAGAGAGTCGCCGGCCGCTTCCGCGACTTCCGGGACCGCAGGTGGGAAGCCCTACTACGGGACACAGCTGTGTCCACCAAAGCCGCGGCCGGCCCCAGCACCATGGGCGCGACTGTGCGGAAGGTCCGCCGTCTACTGTTGAAGGGCGAGATCTCCCGGGCTGCTTCCGCAGCGTGGGGGCCCGGCCAGTTGGCCACAGCTGCGGGTACGCTTCGGGCGTTCGGGTTGCAGCAGCACCCGCCGCAGCGGGACCCGCAATATTACCAGGGGGGATTGCCTGATCCCGTGGCTGCCGCACGTTTGCGAGAGGACGACTAGGCCTTCCTGACGAACAAGTGGACCAAGACACCCTGTGGTGCCGGCGCGGGGGTGCAAGGCGACCGCTTCGAGCATTGGCAGCCGCTCGCGCACCTCGAAGCAGGAGGGTCGGCCACCGCGGCAGCGCTCTCGATGCTCCTGGGCGGCGCCGTCCCGGCGGGGGCCCCAGACGTGGCTCTGGCAGGCAAGCTGCTGGACACGGCCAAGAAGGACGGCGGGACAAGAGTGTTGGCATGCGGAGCCATCGCGCGGCGCATGGTGGCCAGGGCCGTGTGCACCGTCCGCTCCGACAACATCCAGATGGCTGTCTCCGAGCTCCAGTACGGGGTCGGGGTCCCGTGCGGGCTCGAGACGCTGCACAAGAGCATCTCCGCAGATGCAGAGCAGTACCCACACTTGGCTTTGGTGTCGCTGGATTTCAAAAGTGCGTTCACCCGCATGCTTCGGAGGGCGATGCTGCGCGCGGGAGCGCTGCCCGTAGCTGGAGGGCCTGGTGGTGCAGTGGTACGGTCGTGCGACAGTGCACTCAGCTGCGGGGGCCGGCGGGGTGTCCCACCTGGTGGAACAGCAGGAGGGCCTCGACAAAGGGTGCCCCCTCAGCCCGGCGCTCTTTAGCATCGGCCTCGCTCCGGAGCTCTGCGCCTTGCGGGGCTTCCTGCGCACCCTGGACCCTCGCTGCAAGGTGTGGGCTTACCTGGACGACGCCTACCTGACAGTGCCGAAGGCCCACCTGCACTGGGCACTGGAAGCCGCAAGCGCTCTTTTTGCCGACTTAGGCTTCGAGCTGAATGCGAGCAAGACGAAGGTCTGGTGCCCAGACGGCCAGGTCACTGCGCTGCCTGACAGGACAGGGGCGTGGTATGTGGACGCACTGCCCAGCTTGGGTCGTACTGCGACCTTCGTCAGGGCCCAGCACGACGCGGACGACGAGGAGTGGAGGGACACGCTCGCAAGGGTTTTCGACGATACCTCCCCGGCCACCTCGGCCGCGCGGCTTCTTGCTGACTACGGAGAGGCGCTCGCCAAGCTGGAAGCGGCGGGGCTCGAGACATCACTGTTTCGCACTTCTCCGCACCTGCGTGAACGGCGCAGTGACTCACCTGCAGCGCGCCCGCCTTGCGCCGAGGGGGGCCTGGTGTTCTTTCGACGACGCGGTGGTGACGCAGGTCGAGCGCCTGGCCGGCCTGGGCCTCGCTGAAGACGGCCGCGCGGTCCTCTTCATGCCCGGGAAGGCATGCAGCTCGCCACCCTTAGAAGACCTCGGTGGCCACATGTGAACTCGACCCCCCCCCCACGATTTCTCAGGGGCAGTGGGGGTTCACTTCGCCCAGGAGCTCCCGAGCGGAGGGAACTCCCCCCTCCTTTGAATTGATTGGGGTAAATGTTTGGGGTTGGGGGTAGGGTCGGGTTCTGCCGGTTGAGCTGCTCGATGGATTTGCTGCAGATTATTGATTGGCTCCTCCTGGGCCGCCAACGACATATGGTGGATCGTGGCCGCACCCTCTTTTGGATCGCCCATAGCAGCTTCCAAAACTCCGGGAGCACGGCGTCGCACGTGTCGTGGTAGAAAATTCGGACTGAAATTTCCAGCTTCCGGCTAGTGAGGTGCACCACTAGATTGTTCGTCAGATTTTTTGTTTCAACCCACTCCTTCCTGTCTGCTAGATGATGGTCTTCAAGCCGCACTCGCTGACGCCATGGTCGGGCGTTAAAAGGTGGGACGATGGGCCAGGCCACAGGCGCGCCCCACGCGCGTGCGCGCTCGTAGGCTTGAGCGGAGGACGCGGAGGAGGAGGGGCAGAATAGGGAAGAGGACGAGGGAAGGGTGGGAGAGGATGGCAAAGGGGGGAAGGGGAATGGCAAGGGGGGTGCGGCTACGACGGCCAAGAGGGCGCCAAGCCGACGCTCGCCGAGGAGCCGGGGCGAGCAGCCGACGGACCCGCCCCTCCCCTTCGCCCGCTAGACCGATGAGATGGGAGGAGGGGAGGGATGAGGGCAGGAAACTACTGGAGGGGGCCCGCCCCAGACCTCCGGCCGTGTGTTTTTTTTTCGCAGCGTGGACCCCAGGAGCTCCTGAAGTCCCCAGGGCCCCGAGGAGTTCCTGCCCGGCCCCGTGGTCCTGTGAGGGCCCCCTGCAGGCCGACCGTCTCCAACATGTTTAGCGGTGTTGCGTAAGGGGAGGGGGTCGGTGAATTGGGGGGGGGTGAGAAGCAGGGTGCGGCTTGTGTGTGTGTGCGTGTGGGCATTTAGCGGGCCCTGAAGGGGCCCCCTGGGGCTCTGAAGAGACACGGAAGATACACGTTTTTATCGAGGATCATGAATCTCTAACCCTGATCACAGATTAAAGACGTGGCCTCATTGAGGGCCCTTCCTTGCATCAGGGATAACGTATCTGGGCGGTTAGGCTCGACACATCTGTAGAACATACCCCCCATAGTTCTAATTGTTCTGACCCTCCTAACTTAGGTCGCCTCCCCAAGGGTTCGGGTTTTTTAGTGCCTAATCACGCTTCTTCGCCCCACCCAATTGATCGTCCCTTTCCATTACTAGCAGCGCCTACAAAACCTCCTGCCACCCTTGCTGCCCACGACGAGAAGATGCCTTAGAAGAGGGGGGCCGCGGCGATGCGAGGCGCCGACGTTGTGCCCCTTGGGGGAGGGGGGGAGGGCGGACCCGGGCCCCACATGACCCCGGCCAGCGCGGGGGGGCCAATGAGCTAGGCCGTGCGCGCGCGGCCCTGGGGCCTCGCGAGTTCCGAGGAGGAAGAGGACTCAGACTGCTACCCTTGCCTAGTTTCCCGATTTTTTGGCCACCTGGAAGGCCTTCGTCGCCACCGCTGGATTCGCCGCGAAACTCTTGTCAGAACGCACCCTGGCAGAGGTCCAGGGAGGAGTGGCATTGGTTCCTCTTGGTTTCCCCACGAGTGCCGCGGCCAGCACGCCGAGCACCTCCGAGACCGTCCGGCTCCGAAGCTCCGCGGTTGCGACGATTTCGACGGCGGCGGTGGCGGCGGCGACGACCACGACGTGGACGACTGCTGCTGCCGCTGATGATGATGATGATGATGATGATGATGATGATGATGATGATGACGATGATGACGATGATGATGATGATGATGATGATGATGATGATGATGATGATGATGATGATGATGATGATGATGATGCTGATGATGATGATGATGATGATGATGATGATGATGATGATGAAGATGATGATGATGGTAATGATGTGTTGCTGCTGCTGCTGCGACTTCGGCAGCAGTTGCGGCTGCGACCTGTGACGGCGACGCCGACTAGGCCCGCCCGACAGCCCTCGAGAGCTCTCTGGAGGCCCTCACGGGCCCTGAGAGGGCCAACAGCTGAGACCCTCCATCGCACCTCGAACCCCCAAGCTTCGATCCTCCTCGACGCGACAACGATGACGCGCCGCGCCAGCGCGCCAGGCATCTCCGAGGTGCTGGAGTCGCGGCAGCAGGCCCAGGCCGGCCACCTCGGAGAGCTGCGCGCGTTCCAGCGGGAGTGCCAGGACGCCGCCCTCTTTGAGGCAGCCCGGGCCTCCACGGAGGTCTTCGGGGGGCAGGCCTCGAACTCACGATTAAAAGATCGTCCCGAAACCTGGTAATATAATAGACCGATATCAGGTCTCTCGAAGCTGCAGATTAAAGCTTTCGAGGCTGCTAGGTCGATTTCTGTAATGGAGAGTTCCGTAGCTGCTCTAAATCTTGAGATCAAATCCGCCAGCCGAGCGTGCGCAAATACAATGATCGCAGGGTCAATTACCACCCAGACACTTGTCCCCCTTCAAGGCGATATGATCAAGTCGAGATCAAGGTGGCGAGCAGGAATAAGTTCCAAGTTGCCCGGAAAAAGATGCCCCACCCCAAACGAATTGTCAAAGCCAGCGGCCTCCAGCCTTTCGGGCCTGGCCATTTCCGGTTCCATGTTGCCAGCAGCCCGCAATCGGCCAGGTCACCACTGTGCTCCAACACATGCCCGTGCCGACGACGACCTGGTGGGTCCGATCCTCTGACGCGTCCCAGGGGTCATCCACCCACTGCTTCTCCTGGGAGGTGCATGACGGCACGCCCGAGCACGCCTCTCAAGGGGTCGTCGGAGTGCTCTCGAACGGCCGCGGCGCCTGGCACACACTCCATGACCGCCGGATCTCAGAGCCACGCCCCCGACTTGCCCTGTCCGATCTGGCCCCCGTCCTGGCTCCGTCTCCCTCCTCCCGGCCCTCGCCGTCTCGGCTCCAGGGCTCCCACGCAGAGCCGGCCCTGCCTGCCAGACGCGCAGGCAGGGCTTCGCCAGCCCGGAGGGCACAGCGGCGCGATGAGGTGGGCGCGCTTCGCGTCTCTCCTGCCGGGGGGAGAGGGGCCCAGAAGTGCTCGCGTCGCGACAGAAATCACGACGGGTTTCTGCCGTTTCCGGCCTCTGGGTGCCCTCGATGGGCCCCAGGGCCGTCAGACAACAATTCGGGATCTCGGGATGACAAGCCGGTCCCGAGGGAGGGGTCGGGACTTCCGGGGACCCCGTATTGAAAAATGAGGACGTCGAATGTTTGGGGAAGGGGATGGGGTGGGGGGCGGAATCTGCTGCGTGCAGCTGGTTTCGGCCCCGCCGCGGGGCCCTCTGTACATACGTTGGCGCCTCCGGCGGTGGGAGGCGCGGGGGAAATCAGCTAGACAAGCTGATTCGCTAACCCCTCCTTTCCTAATCCCGTTTCGCCCGACCTGGCAATCCACACGTCGTGGACAAGAATCCAGCGGCAGGTTTTTGGCAGTTTTCGGCCTCTGGCACCATGACAGTCGAAGACCAACTTGCGATGAGAGATTGGGCCTGAGGTCGAGGCCCAGTCCTCTCGGGGTCTAATTACGCTTTGAAAGAAACACGGCGTCAGAGGTATGCCCCTCCATTCCCCCCAATAGGGGGAATCGAGGGTCGAGGTTACGGAGCGTCCTCGGCGTCGCTGCCTTTGGAGGTTTGTTTGTGCGTCCTTGGGGGTTCTCGTGGCCACGGCCCTGGCGCGGCTCGAGAATCAGGCCAGGATGTGCCCTGGGAGCTGGTGACAAGCGAGCGCAACTGTCGCCACCCTCGCGGGCTCCTGGGAGGTCCAGCGGAGCGACGCCCCACGCGCATCCAAATGCGAGCTCGCCTGTCTGGAGGCTGCCAGCGGCTCAACTGTCGCCACTCTCGCGGGCTCCCGTTTGAGCAGTTCTGTTCATCGTCACCTGTTGGTGCTTCGCAGGATTTTGTTTTTCACGGCGCCCGCAGTTTTGGGCCCGGCGGGGGTCACACATCGATCCCCAGGCCTCTCCTGGGATGCGTTCTGGCCAGAGTGTCGAAGCCAATCCAGCCGTGGCGACGAGAAGCCCCCGGGAGGCCCCCAAACGCCTCCGTCCTCGAAGCTCGAGGTTGGGACCCTGCCCCCGAAGACCTCCGAACCCCTCCGAAAACCACAGACGGACGCGTTCTGGCGTGCGTTCTGGCCAGAATCACGGTGCGGGCCCAGCCGTGTCGGCGAGGAGGCCCAGGGCGGGCCGAAAACCCTCTTCGAACCTCCAGCCCTCGATCCTCGAACCCTCCAGCGTTGATCCTTGACCCCCGAGCCCTCGAGGCCCTCCGAAGGCCTCTCCAAAAACTCTCGGGCGAGCCCCGCCCCCGAAGGTGCTCGCGCGGGCGCCTGCTTCTGGCCCTGCTCACGGCGCTCGCGCGGCGGGGCGCGGCGGAGCAGCCCCCGCCCGCTGGCCCGGACTGCGAGCCGGGGGAGGTCTCGGCCTTGCCGGGCCGCTCAAAGCCTCAGACCCTGGCGCGGCTCGGTGCGGTATCGAGTCCTGGGAACTTTGTGCACTCTCGCAGTTCCGTCCGTTACCGTCGGTGTAGCGTCGATGCAGCGCCGATCAGCGTCGACTAGCGTCGATTAGCATCGATATGTGCGAGGGCCAATATCAGGGTATGGGTGGTCTGGGTCCCACCAGGCCGCCCGAGCGACAAGGGAAAGACTCGGCCAGGCGGAACTCGGCCAGGCCGAGTTCAGCCAGCCGAGTTCAGCCTGGCCAAGCTCAGCTGGCCGAATTGAGCCTGGCCGAGCCGGGGGAGGTCTGGGCCCTGCTGGGCCCCTCAAAGCTCGAGGAGGGGATCGACTACAACATCGATTAACCCGAAAATGTTGCTCTCTCAATGGAAGATGTTTTTGTTGTTGTTGTTGTTGTTGTTGTTGTTGTTGTTGTTGTTGTTGTTGTTGTTGTTGTTATTGTTGTTGTTGTTGTTGTTGTTGTTGTTGTTGTTGTTGTTGTTGTAGGTTCGATGAGGAAGTCGAGTTGTAGTCGATCCCCCACGCGGAAAGCTTCAGGTCTTGGCGTGACCATTTTTGTCACACAGGGCGTTTCCGCACGGCTTCGGGCCCCGTGGCCCTCGCAGGTCGACCCGGCGCGACGCAGGAAGACGGGGCCTCGGGATCTGGTCGCGTTTTTTCTTGTTCGTGGTGTTGCCATTTTTTGGCAGCGTCGGATCTGATGGAACGGCGGGGGAGAGACTCGGCCAGGCGAAGCTCGGCCAGGTTGATCCCGGCGAGGCCGAACTCGGCTTGGCCGAACTCGGTTGGCTTGGGCCGAATTCGGCATGGGCCGCCCGAGCGACAAGGGAAAGACAAGACTCGGCCAGGCGGAACTCGGCCAGGCCGAGTTCAGCCGGCCGAGTTCAGCCTGGCCAAGTTCAGCCGGCCGAGTTGCGCCTGGCCGAGCTGAGCCTGGCCGAGTGTAGCTGCCGCCAGACGAGGCGTTCCAGACGGCCTCGCCCTTCCCAGGTGCTCTGCTACCCCGAAAGCTAGAGAGCGGCGTTGATTCTTCCCGCGTAGCATCCACAAATGCGGAGCCGCGGCGCCCGCCAACACGGGATGTCTCGGCCTTGCCGGGCCGCCCAAACCACCCCACGGCTCCCTTCGGCGTATGAGCCCGTTCGGCCGCCGGAGGGGCAGCCCAACGGGATCAGCTCCGACAGGGTCGAGAAAATCGAGCCCGCTCGGCCGCCGAGTGGGCCCGATCGTGGGGAACTCATTTTGAATGGCACGCGGGCAAGTAAGAGCGAACAGTCTTAGAATGGTTGTTGTTGTTGTTGTTGTTGTTGTTGTTGTTGTTGTTGTTGTTGTTGATGTTGATGTTGATGTTGATGTTGTTGTTGTTGTTGCTGTTGTGGTTTGTTGCTGCTGCTGCTGCCGCTGATTAGTTTTCCGGTTGAGGCTTCTGGTTGTTCTTGGAGGTTTTCTCGCCTCGGGCGGCCGCAGTGGTTTTTTCCCCACATCCAAAGTGGGGTTCTTGTTTTCTCTGCACACGCCGCGCAGGATCTCACCCCCCCTTTCCTTTCTCTCTCTCTCTCTCACACACACTCACCATCATCACCATCATCATCACCATCAACCACCATCATCGTCATCACACGCACACACTCATCATCATTACCATCATCATCACCATCAACCACCATCACCGTCATCACTACTCATCATCATAATCCTTCATCACTTCTCATCATCATAATCCTCATCATCATCATCGTCACCATCATCACCACTCGATCACCCACTTACTCACTCAATTACTCACTCATCCTCAGTAGGCTTCGGAGGCAGTGGTCCTCCGACGGTAGGACCGCCGCCACTCTCAACATCATCGTCACCATCTCCATCATAATCTCTCGACCACCCACTCAGTGGCCATCATGATCATCATCAGCATCATCATCACTTATTCTTCACACACTCATCATCATCCTCATTCACTCACTCATCATTTCGTCATCACTCACTCCCTGGCTTAAATATGGAGGTAGTATCAGGCGGGAGCCTCGTCTGTGAGTGAATTGTGAGGAAGTCTCAGGCGGGAGCCCCTCCCTATGGGGCCCGCACCTCATGTTTTTAATCCGAGGCGGGTCATCCGAAACGTGTAACTGTCGTCACTTTTGGGCCCCTGTGGCGAGAATCTGGAGGAAGTATCAAGCGGGAGCCTCGTCTGTGAGTGAATTGCGACGAAATCTCAGGCGGGAAGCCTCTCCCTATGGGGCCCGCACCTCATGTTTTTAATCCGAGGCGGGTCATCCGAAACGTGTAACTGTCGTCACTTTTGGGCCCCTGTGGCGTGAATCTGGAGGAAATATCAAGCAGGAGCCTCGTCTGTGAGTGAATTGCGGCGAAGTCTCAGGCGGGAAGCCTCTCCCAATGGGGCCCGCACCTCATGTTTTTATCCGAGGCGGGTCATCCGAAACGTGTAACTGTCGTCACTTTTGGCCTCCGGAGGGCTTGAATAAGGAGGATGTATCAGGCGGGAGCCTCGTCTGTGAGTGACTCGCGAGGAAGTCACAGGCGGGAGCCCGCCGGTCTGTCCCCGCGGGAGTCCCCGCGCTGAGCCAGCTCGAAGCATGCGAGCTGGAGCCGAGGCGCAGGAGGAGAAGGAGGAGGAGGAGGAGGAGGACGAGGAACAGGAATTGAGGAGGACGACGGCGGCCGGGCGCAGGGGGAAACCCTTGCGTCCGGGCCGGGGGTGGTAACCCATCCTCGGCCGAAGCGGCGGCCGGGCGCAGGGGGAAACCCTT
The DNA here is from genome assembly GCA_963575745.1 of Prorocentrum cordatum. Taxonomy (NCBI): domain Eukaryota; class Dinophyceae; order Prorocentrales; family Prorocentraceae; genus Prorocentrum; species Prorocentrum cordatum. Next base: position 245,147 of record CAUYUJ010016649.1, read on the forward strand.
GCGTCCGGGCCGGGGGTGGTAACCCATCCTCGGCCGAATCGGGGGCAGGGGTAACCCCTTGTCTCCGGGCCGCCGGTGGTAACCCATCCTCGGCCGAATCGGGCGCAGGGGGGAACCCTTGCGTCCTGGCCGGGGGTGGTAACGCATCCTCGGCCGAATCGGAGGCAGGGGTAACCCCTTGTCTCCGGGCTGGCGGTGGTAACCCATCGTCAGCCGAATCGGGCGCAGGGGGGAACCCTTGCGTCCGGGCCGGGGGTGGTAACCCATCCTCGGCCGAATCGGGGGCAGGGGTATACCCCTTGTCTCCGGGCTGGTGGTGGTAACCCATCGTCAGCCGAATCGGGCGCAGGGGGGAACCCTTGCGTCCGGGCCGGGGGTGGTGACCCATCCTTTGCCGAATCGGGGGAAGGGGTAACCCCTTGTCTCCGGGCTGGCGGTGGTAACCCATCGTCAGCCGAATCGGGCAGAGGAGCCGTCAGACGACGGCGCAGATTCTCTGTTTTAAAAGCGCCGTCAGCCGACTGCGGCGGCGACTGCGCCCGCGACCGGGTACCGACCGCTGGTGACCGCAGCGCGCGAGGAGAGACACGCCTGGGCAAACCTGCATGACGAGCGCCTCCAGGGCAATCGCGACGAGGACGATGCAGGCGCTCCGGACGGCGAGGACGAGGGCGCAGGCGGCCTGGGCGGCGACCCCGCTGCGGCCAGTTTTGCCAGCAGCGTGTACTCAACGCCCAGCGCGTACATCGCCGCCCTGGTCGCTGGGTTGCCGGAGAACGAGAGACTCACGCGGGACCAAACGCTCTTCGTCGCCAAGTTCGCCAAGGCCTGCGACGACGCCTGGGAGGACGACGTGCAAAAGAAGCCCTGGAGCGAGAGAAAAGTGACGCACTTGCTCCTGTTGGGCCAGGGCGGCTCGGGGACGACGCACGTGGTGCAGAAGATCGTCTTCCCAGTGGTGGAGTTCTTGCGGCCCTCGTCGGCGCAGGACAAGGGCGCCATGATGGTCGTGGCCTTCTCGAGCGCGCAGGCGAAGAACATCTCCACGGAGACGGTGAAGGCCAGAACGCTGCACAACGCCTGCGCCCTGCGAGCCCAGAAGTACATCAACGCGAAGATGAGACCAGGGGGCATGCAGAAGAGGTTGCAGTGGTTGTGGGAGCACTTCCGCGTCCTGGTCATCGAGGAGGTAAGCATGGTGGCAGCTGTTCTTTACAACGCGCTGGACCTTCGCGCCTGCCACGGGCGCAGTGACACGCACGACGTGCAGGAGTCCACCTACAAGAGGCCGCGCCACCACTTCGGCCGCGTCCCCATCGTGTTGCACCTCGGGGATTTCCTGCAGCTGAAGCCCACCGGCAGCATCGGGCTCTTGACGGACGTGAACGAGCTCCTGGACGACGGGTCGTACAAGTACGCGGAGCCGCCGACGGTGGAGATCCAGCACGCCATCAGGGTCTTCTCGCAGATCCCCTTGCGTCTTCGAGCTGAAGGGCACAAAGCGCTTCGAGCCGGGGGACCCTCTGATCGCGTTCTTGGGCTACGTGCGCGAGGGCAAGCGCTTCCCACCAGAGGTCTGGTCTGCCTGGGAGAAGACGTTGGCCTCTGGCAGCCACGGCGTCCTGGACCCGCGGCGCCAGCGCGAGAATTTCCGGCTCGGCTACGGCATGGGCATCTACTGGGAGACGCTGGCGAGGTGGATCAACACGCGCGCTCGTCGCGACGCGCGGCGCCTCGGCGTCCCCCTCGTCTTCCTGCAGGCCGTAGACGAGTGCGGCACGATTCAAGGCGACCCAGACGCAGGCCGGCGCCTCCTGAACGTCCCGAACATGCGCAAGACGGGGGACATCCACGGCGTCTTACCGGCACGCGTCGGCATGGAGGTCCGGTTCACGGCCGTGCAGGAGGAGCTGAAGAAGAAGTTGGGGCTCGTGCAGGAGCAACGGGCCACCATCGTGTCCTTCGAGTTTCGCGCAGACGACGAGCGGGACTACGAGGGGTGCGCGCCGGGCCAGCTCTTCCGCCCCCGCTACCTACCGCAGGGAATCTGGCTGCAGGTGCACGGCTTCCAGGAGTCCCCGATCTACAAGGAGGTCGCCGAGGTGCTGCAGCAGGGCGCCGACGGCGCTGCCGACGACGCCGAGGCCGAAGCGCGGGCGAGGAGCTTGCTCATGTTCAGGCCCAGCGAGCAGGAGTTCACGTTGCAAAGCTTGGGGGCGCACGCTGTGCGCCGCTCGGGGTTCACCCTGACGCGTGCGTCCTACCTGGCCCCCACGCTGTCGCAGGGCCAGGCGCTGCGCAAGGGCGTCACCGTCGACTGCGCCAGGGATGGGGGCGCTGGCCGCGCGGGCATGTCGGACGAGATGTGGTGGCTGCGCCTCTACGTCATGTTCTCCCGCGCCACGTGCATGCGGAACATGCCGATCCTGCGGCCGCCCGCGCGAGAGTTCCCGGAGCGCGGGCCGCCGGCGTCGCTGCGGAAGGCGCTCCAGGAGTTCGACGAGAGAGCGGTGGACTCCGGGGCTGAGCTGGGCCTCGCGCTGCCGCCCGCCTGAGCGCCGCGGCGCGCACCTGGAGGCCCGCGGGGTTGTCCCAGCGGCTGGCTCCCGCGCTCCTGCGGCCTGCGAGGTTGCCCCGACGGCCTGGCCCGAAGGGTTGTCACGGCGGCTTCGCGATCTAGCCGTCGGCAAACGCGCGCATGCTGGCCGACGCGGCGACGGCGCCGAGGGACATCGAGTTGCTTGCCACGACCAGGGGGGGCGGGAGGTGCACATGGAGAAGAGGCATGAGGATGAGGAGGGAAGGGGCATGCGGGAGGGCGACGACGAGGAGGAGGTGGCGCGAGAG
>CAUYUJ010016649.1:248093-270593 GCA_963575745.1 Prorocentrum cordatum
GGGGGTAATCGACGTGCGTTTTGCTGGGCACATCGGGCAGGTTTTGGACGTCGCTCACGGTCAGGAGCTTTTGCTCGACGTGTGGCTCGGCCGGTTCTGGCCTACCACGCCGTCTACACCCCTGTCCGCGAGCGTCAACGGCTCGAGTTTTTCCTGGTCTCTTGGCCCTCGGAGCGGAGCGGCACGCTAATTATCCGCTTGCAGGACATCTCGTGTCGCCTGGGCCGCTGCCCCGACGCGCTATGCAACAGCTTACGACTGTAGCATCGGCACTCGGACTGTGGTGCCGCACGCAACTGTGGGCTTTTCCCAAACAGGGCGTCGTGCTCAGGAGGGTTCTGTCCATCCTCGAGCCGTATCGTTAATGCGTCGGCAGTGTGTCTCAATCGAGAGCCCTCTTTTCTCCACCTCGACGTCGGCAAGGCGGCGCGATCGTCCGACCCCATCTGCTCGAACCCCAGTTGGGCGGCCTCCAGAGGTCGAGTTCGAGATCGTGCGGATCGATGGGGAACAGGTGGTCTTCCTCAGGATCCTCCTCCTCCTTCTTCCCTTACTCCTCCCCAGACTTCCTCTCGGCGTAAGGGAGTTTTTTTTTGGGGGGGGGTCATTTTCTGCATATGGTGACTCTTCCAGGGCCCCGGGACGGGAAGAACACGACTCAGGATGAAAAGTGCCAATCGTAGTCCATCCTGGGCCATCCAAGTCGCATGACAGTCAGCACCAACACCCACACGTTCTTTTACTGTGTGCGCGTCGGTCCCACAGGGCCGACGCGCGCTGAAACATCGTACAGCAGAAGTTCCGTGATGGACGATTCATGGCGATACCCCTCGAATGGCAACATGCTATCATCTCGTTGTGCTGAATGGTCTGGTCGCACTTCTGCCCCCAACGGGTCACATCGCACTATTATGTGGTTCTGCGTCCCAGATGAGGTGACTTGGATGCTCCAGGATGGGCTGCGCTTCGAACTCTTCCTAATTGAGGCTGGGGTGGCGCAAAGACGCCCCCTCAGCGTTAGCCTGCGGGCCCTAGCATTTCGTATGTTCCTCGAGCACCTATCCTCAAGTCTTGATTGGGTGTGTGTCCTCGTGCTGATCTCCAAGCGTGTGGTGACGATTTGGGTGTGATTGTCAACGCCTTTCGATTAGCCCAGCCAGTGGGATCTGTCTTTGACGCGATGTGCACATGCGCCCAGTTCCGCCTCCAGCTGAGGGACGGGAGCAGTCACGACCCGCCAGTTACGGCACGGCAAGTTGGAGTCAGCGATACAGCCCCCGTCATAGTTGGCAGCAGAGCGCGGTGATTCGTGTTCCAGCTTCGATGGGCCGCCCGATCAAGCCCCATTTATCGACTGGGATTCGGGGGGTGTTTACGAGGCGGAGGGGGAGCAGCGGCTTCTGAATGCTGCCGGGCGTTTGACATGATTCTGTCATGTGCGCCACGCGTTGAGGCCTTAACCCTGGCCAGTCTCCCGTTCATCACACGAGCTACCTGCGCGTGGGCAGCGCTGCTTCCGAAATGGCGTGCGCTTCTCTCCATGTCATCCGCTGCCGCTCCCACAGCACAGCGGTATATCTTATATTATCAAAGATAGCTATACTAATGGTAAGAATACTTCTAATCATAATAACAATTCGACTAATCACAATGTACTTACTATTAAGAATAATACGAAGAATAATACAACTACTACGAATAATCATACTATTCGCCGTGGTGGCAACGAAACAAATGTGGACGGATGAGGCGCAGGGGGAATCTACCGTCTGAGCCCATTTGCTCCCCATCCCTGCCTTCCTGCCTTCCCCCTCCCCCTTGCTGGATTCGTGGCTCAGCACCTGGCGAGCCTGGTGTAGCTATTAATCATGTCTAAAACCAGGGCAATGGCTAGGCGGGGGGGCCCTTAGTCACAGGGCTGTAAATCAGGGCGACGAGCTGTGCTCGGGGTGGTGGCGTTCCTCCTCCCTCCTGCTCCCCTGCCCTCCACAATTACACAATATGAAAATACTCTCCCACTTCCCCTGATGGCGTCCCGAAGATATCCGACACCCCCCCGCGTACTGTTTTTTTACACACAGGATTCCCGGGAAACGGGTTTTCGCTTGCGTGTTTTTTCAAAATGCTGCTCTCGCTGAGGCGCCGGCCTCATTTCTGCTCCCGAATCGTTCCGAACCGTGCTCCCGCTGCAGCGTGGGCCTCATTTTCGGATCGGTGTTTGGCCTCCGTCGTTCAGGATGGCGTTCTCGCCCCAGCGCGGGCCTCTTTCTCGCGCGCCCATCCGCCCGCCACTACCGCGCCGCACCACCACCACCACCACCCACCACCACCAGCAGCAGCACCACCACCACCACCCAGCCAGCACCACCAGCACCACCACCACCACCACCACCACCACCACCACCACCACCACCACCACCACCACCACCACCACCACCACCACCACCACCACCACCACCACCACCACCACCACCACAACCACGCACACACGCACGCACGCACGCACGCGCACCACCACCCACTACGCACGCGCGCGCGGAGCCACAGGTCCGCTACGACACGCGTCCGCGGATAGAGAAAATCAGCGCCATGGTAAGGGATGGGAGGGGTAGGACGTCAGATATGACGCGAGCGCACCTAGCTTGCCTCCCCTCCCCTCCCCGCCCCTCGCCACCCCTCCTTTCCTATGGTCCTCCTCTTCTTCCCCCCCCATAGCCGCTTCCCTCCTCTTCGCTCCCATCCTTTCCTTTCCTCCTCTGGCGGCCAGGAGACTTGGTCCCCCTTGGACGCCCCAACCTCCTCCCCCTCCCCCTCCCTCCTTCTGATGTTTCTGCCTCTCTCTTCCTCCCCTCGCCCCTCGCCCCTCGCCCTCTCCCACGACCGCTCCAACCTCCCTTTCTTCCTCCTTCCTTCTGACCTTCTGGCCTCTCTTCTTTCCCTCGGCCTCGCGCTCTCCCCCCCCCCCCTCGCATCGTCATCGTCGTCGTCGTGGTCCCCAGGAGGGGCCCTGGCTGCCCAAGCGCGGAGCCCGAGTTTCTGGCCGAGGCGCGGGGGACTACCACTGCACCCCCCAATCCATCTAGGAGGAGGATTGTCGATGGGGCGGAGGATGAGGGTGATGAGCAGGAGGGACGGCCCGGCCGCCTAACTACTGATGATGTTGATGCTGATGCTGCTGCTGCTGCTGCTGCTGATGATGATGATGATGATGATGATGATGACGATGCTGATGCTGATGCAGATGCTGTTTATGATGCTGATGTTGCTCATGATGATGTTGATGCTGATGCAGTTGATGATGCTGATGCTAATATGATGATGGCGATGGTGATGTTGATGATGCTGATGATCGTCATGATGATGATGCTACTGATGATGCTGATGCTGATTATGATGATGCTGATGATGCTGATGCTGCTGATGATGCTGATGCGGCTGATGCTGATACTGATGGAGATGCTGCTGCTGATGAGGATGGTGACGATGATGCTGCTGATGATGATGATGACGGTGAGGATGATGATGAGGAAGAGGTGGAGGCGGAGGAGGAGGAGCAGGATATTGTGGATGCGGACGAGGATGACGAGGATGATGTTGTTGATGTTCATGATGATGACGACGATGAAGCTGATGATGCTGCTCTTGGTGATGCTGACGCTGATGCTGCAGCTGCTGATGCTTATGATGCTGATTATGCTGATGATGATGCCTATGCTGATGCTGCTGCTGATCATGATGCTGATCATGATGATGATGATGATGATGATGATGATGATGATGATGATGATGATGATGATGATGATGATGATGAGGGTGATGATGATGAAGAAGATGATGATGATGAGGAGGAGGAGGAGGACGACGATGCTGATGAGGACGATGATGATGAGACTGATGCTTACGATGCTGGTCATGGCTATGGTAACCGAGAAGGTGACGTTGATGCTGCTGCTGATGATATTGCGGACGACGACGGCAACGGCGATGTGCTGCTCCTGAAGGTGGTGATGCTGGTGATGATGATGATGATGACGACGATGATGATGATGATGATGATGATGATGATGATGATGATGATGATGATGATGATGATGATGATGATAATGAGTGTGATGATGCTGATGCTCACGATGGTGAGGCGTCTGCTCATTATGACATTGATGATGGTAAGGCTGATTCTGATGCTGATGCTGATAATGGTACTAGCGATGGCAATTGTGGTGATGGTGATGATAAAGGCGATCATGATAGTTTTCAGCGATGGCGCTGGTAATGATGGTCGTGACGACGAAACTGATGGCACGGATGATGATGGTTATACTAATGTTTGCGATCATGTTGATGATCTCGCTGATGACGATGATGATGATGCTGATGATGATGGCTGTGGGCATGATGATGGCGATGGCGATGATGATGCGGCTGCTGATGATGCTGCTGTTGCCAATGCTGCTGCTGATGATGATTGCAATGCCGATGCTGATGATACTGATGATGTTTATGATGGAGATGATGATGATGGTGATGCTGTGGCTGATGATGCTGATGATGCTGATGATGATCATGCTGATGAGGATTATGCTGCTGATGATGTTGGTGATGGTGATGGTGAGGGTAATGATGCTGATGACGATGACGATGTCGATGATGATGATGATGATGATGCTGATGATGATGAGAATGATTATGATGATGATGGTGATGATGATGATGATGATGATGATGGCGATGATGACGGTGATGATGATGATGATGATGATGTTGATGATGACGATCATGATGATGACGATGCTGAAGCTGATGATGATGCTGATGGTGATAATGGTGATGTGCTGTGATGGTGATGATGCTGATGATGCTGATGATGCTGCTGGTCACGATCCTGTTTTCTCTAGTTGATGATGTTGCTGCTGCGCCTGATGATGCTGACGCTGCTGCTGCTGCTGCGTCCGATGATGATTATGATGATGATGCTGATGATGATGATGATGATGACGATGATCATCATCATCATGATCATGATCATCCTCATGATCATCCTCATCATCATCCTCCTCATCATCGGCCATGATGATGACGCTGCTGATCATGATGATGCTGATGATGATGATGATGATGATGATGATGCTGCTGATGCTGCTGATGATGCTGCTGATGCTGCTGATGATGATGATGACCATGATGTTGCTGTTGCTGCTGATTATGGTGATTATGATGATGCTGATGATGCTGATGATGCTGATGATTACGATTCTGATGATGATGAGGAGGAGTATTATCATGATGATGCTGCTAACGATGATGATCATGATGATGCTGCTGCTGATGCTGCTGATGATGCTGATGATGATGATGATGATGATCATGACGTTGCTGTTGCTGCTGATTATGGTGATTATGGTGATGCTGATTATGATGTTGATGCTGATGATGCTGATGATTATGATTATGATTATGATTATGATTATGATTATGATTCTGATTCTGATGATGATGATGATGATGATGCTGATGATGATGATGATGATGATGATGATGATACTGATCATGGTGATGATGCTGATGCTGATGCTGATGCTGATGCTGATGCTGATGATGATGCTGATGCTGATGCTGATGCTGATGCTGATGATGATGATGATGATGATGATGATGATGATGATGATGATGATGATGATGATGATGATGATGATGATGATGATGATGATGATGATGCACATGCTGATGACGAGGAGGAGGAGGAGGAGGAGGAGGAGGAGGAGGAGGAGTAGGACGAGGATGAGGAGGGAAAGGAGACGACCACCGCCCTCTCCACCACCGAAGTGCCCGAGAGACACGACGCCAGTACCAGCGCCGAGGAGGTCTTCGCCGTTGGCTACGAGGGGGACACGACCACTGGCGGCGGAGACCCAGACCTCCAGGCATCGCGGGAAAATCTGAGCGTCATCCCCCCCTGCCCCCCGTCTCGGTCTGCAGCGGCCATCTCAGGGCCCTGGAGTCGTGGCGAAAAAGGGCCCATGACGAAGCAGAAGGTCTCGGGCGCTGTGCCGCGAGCTCTGGGGACCCACTCCTGGAAAACCCGTGGGCAATGTACGTCGGTGGTCTGGGGCGGGCGGGCGGCGGCGCCGCCGAGGACACCACTGGCGGCGGCGGGGAGGCCGCTGGCGCCGGTGAGGACACCACCGCCGGCGGCGACGAAGGCGCCAGCTCGGGTGAGGACACCACCACCGGCGGCGGCGACGGCGGGGGGGACACCAGCACGGGCGCCCCGCAGGAGGGTGCGGGCGCGGGGGCGGCAGCGCAGTTGGCCCAGCAGGCGGCGGTGGCGGTGGCCTCGGGCGGCTCCCGCGGGGCCGTGGCCATCGTCGCAGACCGCCGCGAGCAGCGGGCGGGCGGCGCCTCCTCGGTGGGCCTCCGGGGCGCGCCGTCGGTCGCCGTGCCAGTCTGGCTTTGGGCCTCCGGCCTCGCCCTGGGCCTCGGGCTCGTGCTGCTCCTCGCTGGCCCGCTGCGCCGCAGGGCCGCCGGGCCCGCGCCCGGGCCGCGCAGGACGAGTGCCGCCGCGCAGGGCGCCTGCCGCGCCGAGCAGGAGGAGCAGCAGGCGCTGCTCAGCGCCGAGGATCAGAGGATTAGAGGTACTGCTACCCTACCCTCGTCGCTACGGCTGGATCCGCCTCGAAGTCCTGGTCAGAGCGCATCCCAGGACAACTCACTCAGCGGAGTAGCAGCATCGGTATCCTGCTGCCCCCCCGAGGAGGGCGCCCGGCGCGCCGCCGAGAGCGAGGCGGCCCGCTGCGCCCGCGCGGCGGCGGAGCGCCGCGCTCGCGAGGAGGCGGTGCGCCTTGCGCGCCGGGAGGCGGAGCGCATGGCGCGCGAGGCCGAGGCGCTGCGCGCGGAGACCGAGGAGGCCGAGGACCCCTTGGTTCCCTCCTGAGCCCGTTTGGCGTCTGAGCCGCTTCGGCCGCCGAGTGGGCAGCCGAATGGGCTCAGCTCCGACACGGTCGAGGGAATCGAGCCCGCTCGGCCGCCGAGTGGGCTTGATCGTGAGCCCATTTGGCGGCCGAGTCGGCTCAGACACCGAGCGGGCTCAGGAGAGAGCCCCGGGGGGAGGCCGAGGCCAGGCGCGGGGAGGCCCAGGGAGAGGCGGAGGCGGAGGCCGCCGCGCGCGGCGGGGCGGAAGCCGGCGGCGCGCCCCCACGGCCCCGCTACGACGACCACAGGGCGGCGTACTTGCTGGCCGTGGAGGCGGACGGGCGGCGTGGGGGCCAGGAGGAGCCCTGGGTGATGGGCCTTTTTTCCACCACCATTACCATAAGTTGGAGGGGGGAGGAGGTGGAGGACGAGGAGGAAGAGGACGAAGAGAAGGATGATGATGATGATGATGATGATGATGATGATGATGATGATGATGATGATGATGATGATGATGATTATGATGATGACGATGATGACGATGCTGACGATGAGAACGATGACGACGATGACGATGATGATGATGATGGTGGTGGTGGTGGTGATGATGATGATGATGTTGATGATGATGATGGTGGTGGTGGTGATGATGATGATTATGATGATGATGCTGATGATGATGTTGATGTCGATGATGACGATGATGACGATGATGACGATGACGACGATGACGATGATGATGATGATGATGATGATGGTGGTGGTGGTGGTGGTGATGATGATGATGATGATGGTGGTGGTGGTGGTGATGATGATGATTATGATGATGCTGCTGCTGCTGATGATGATGATGATGATGAAGATGATGATGATGATGATGATGATGATGATGATGATGATGATGATGATGATGATTATGACGATGATGATGATGATGATGATGATGATGATGATGATGATGATGATGATGATGATGATGATGATGATGATGCTGATGATGATGATGATGATGATGATGATGATGAGTGATGATGATGATGATGATGATGATGATGATGATGATGATGATGATGCTGATGATGATGATGATGATGATGATGATGATGATGATGATGATGATGACGATGACGACGACGACGACGAGGAGGAGGAGGAAGGAGAGGAGAGGAGGAGCAGGAGGAGGAGGGGGAGGAGGGGAGGAGGAGGAGGAGGAGGAGGAGTAGGAGGAGGAGGAGGAGGAGGAGGAGGAGGAGGAGGAGGAGGAGGAGGAGGAGGACCCGCTCCCCCTCCAACTTATGGTGGTGATAGTGGAATACAGGCCCATTAGTGGGGGGCAGGAATCTCGATGCGATCGGCATGAACACGGGAAGAATGGGCGCGACAGGCAGCATCTGATAGCTTGTCATTCTGAAGAAGGCTCGCTGGTGGAAGCCGCCAAGATTGAAATTTCTTGGGGCCCAGCGTCGGACACGTGCTGTGGGGCATCCACAGGGGTATGGCTGCTGACGCAGACTGTCCCCTCCCCCTCTTTCCCCTGATCCTCTTCGATTCTCTCCTCCTCTGTGTATTGATGCTGGTCATGCTTTCGCCGTTGCTGTTGCTCCTGCTGCTGCTACTTGTCTCATGGAAGTCCTGCGCAGCAGGCAGACCAGGCAAAGCCAGCCAGACTGGTGGGACCCTCCAAATCACCAGGCTAGCCAGGCCAGGTACAGTAGCTATATAATCGACCAACCTATCAAGAGCAACCAACCAACAAGAGCAGACCAAGCAGACCAGACCAAGCGAACCAGATTCACTACTCGATCGATCCGACTAGACCAGACCAAGGCCAGCCAAGCGAACCGAACACCCAAACAACCGAACCAGACAGACCAGAGGAAGAACCTGCGCGACCACACCGATGAGACTGGACCAACCAGACCAAACAGACCAACCATACCCAGTGGAGCAACCACGCCAAACCAAGCAGAACAACCAATCAGACCAACCAGATATGAGAACAGCCAGCTCAAACCAACCATGCCAAGCAGATCAGCCAGACGAACTAGACCAACAAAGCAAACCGACCAGACCAACCAACCAGACCACGCAAATCAGCCAGCCATGTAGACCGGTTAAGCCCACACTAGAGTAAGGACATCAACCAGACCAACTACACCAACCAGACCGAAGGTACATTGCAAAACACCTCAATGAAACAAACATTGCGATGTAAAGCACGTGGACCAGGCAGACCACTCAGACCAGCATTTCAAACCAGCCAAGCAGATCAACTAGATCACCCGGACCAGCTAACCAGACGGATCAGCCAGACCAGACCAAGCAGACCAACCAGACCAGCGAACCATCCAGAGCCGTCCATCAGACCAGTCTATGCAGATCAAGCAACATGAGCTACGCCAGCAAGACCAACATTGCATTGCAAAACGCTGCAATGCATCAAACACTGCAGTGCAGAACAATCCGACCAGGCAGACCAGCTGGCCGAGCAAGTCAAACCAGCCAAGGGGAAATGATGGAGAGACAGTCAAGACATGATGCAACTGCGCGCTGTGCGCTTTGCGCTGTGTTGCGCGGGAGAGCAGACCAACCAGACCAACTGGACCAGCTGGCGATCTAGACCAGCCAACCACACCAAACACCCTACGACTGCATCGCAACAAAACACTGGTTTGCAAAACATTCATTGCGATAGAAAGCCTGGACTGGGCAGATCATCCAGAATAGCAAGTCAAACTAGCAGCGTAGACCAACTAGACTAACCAGAACAGCCAGCCAGGCAAGTCAGCTGAACTGGCTCAAGCAGACCAGCCAGACGAGCCAGCCATCGAGACTAGCCAAGCCCAGACGAGGCTCAGAAGAACCAACCAAACAACCAGCATCATCCAAACTCAAACTGCATTGCAAAAACAGGCGATGCGAAACGCCAGACCAACCAACCAGACCAGCCATACCACACGCGCGGTAGAACAACCAGAGCAACCAGACAAGCCAGTCATCCAGACCAGCGACGTTCAAACCAACCTGAGCAGATCATCGGAATCCACAAGATCAACATTGAAATGCAAAACACACTACGATGGGAAACACTGAGATGCAACAGGCTTGAACCCAGCAGACCAGCACGACCAGCAAGTCAAACCAGAGCAGACAGCCATCCAGACCAGCCACGTTCAGACGAGACTAAGAAGATCTCCACCAGCCGGGCACCAGCATTGCAAACAAACACTGCAGTGGGAAACAACAACTGCAGTGCAACAACAGTGTTCTGCTGTGGTCATCGTGGTTGGAGCTGCGCGCTTCGCACTTCCCTGCGCCACCTGGATCCACATTCGGCTCGCACGGGGAATCATTAAATTCAAGCTCCAGCAGCGAAGCAGCGGCACTCCGGAGCAGACCATCACTGACCATCACTGCATTGCAACACGACTGGCAATGCAAACGAATTGCAATGCAAACAAAACTGGTTTGCTGTGGTCTTCGTGGTTGACGCTGCGCGCTTCGCACCTCCGCGGGCCTCCTCAAACCACATTCGGCTGGCACGCGGAACCATACTCATAAGCTCAAGCTCTAGCAGCGAACAAGCGGCACTCCGAGACATGCCGCCACTGCATTGCAAACATAATTGCACTGCAAGCAGCCACTGCAATGCAAACCAAACTGTTTTGCCGTCGTCGTGGTTGGCGCTGCGCGCTTCGCACCTCCCTGGGCCCCCTCAAACCACATTCGGCTCGCACGGGGAATCATACTCACAAGTTCAAGCTCTAGCAGCGAAGCAGCGGCACTGCAAAGCAGATCAAACTTGCATTGTGATCAGAAATTGCAATCCAAGCACGCACTACAATGCACAACAAACTGTTTTGCTGTCGTTTTGCTGGTTGGCGCTGCGCGCTTCGCACATCCCTGGACCTCCTCAAACAACAGTCGGCTCGGACGCGGAATCATAATCATACGCTCATGCTTTAGCAGCAAAGCAGCGGCATTCCGAAGCTTAAGCTAAAGCCGAAGGTTCAAGCTTACTCTTTTGAAGCTTGGCGTCCAGCCGTGCGCTACATGGCCAAGAACTTCATCGGTCCTACGGCCGCCTGGCCAACAACGGCAGCTGTCAGTTTTGGGCGATATTTGTTGTTTGGCATCGTACCCATTTTTTCGTACACATTCCGCGCGTCCACATTCTGGGCGTCCAAAGAACCAGGACCCCCAGGTCAGGCATCCGGGGGCGTCGAGGGGTGGGGTGAGGACGAGGGGTGTACGGATCAGGTTTTCGGGCGTTTTCGTAGGTTCTGGACGACTCGAAAACCATGGGGCAGCGTTGTCGGCGATGTATCGCCGATTGATCCAGTTGGTGAGCCCCTCCTGCATATATGAGCTGGCTGGCTGATCCCCCCTGCTACAGAAGAAACCCATGCCAACAAAAAGCACCCTGCTTGCCTCCAGGGTGCCCTGGGTTTCTTGGGTTTCGATGGCTCTACGATGGAAAGTGTGACGCCCCCACACCAAAAATCAATGGATGTCCTGGGTTTCGTGTGGAAGGTTTCTTGTGGTCGAGCTCCTACTGTATCCTTCCATTACGTCCGACCCGACCTTCCCTCGGCATGGCAGGAGTCGCTTGGAAATTCCACGCCCCCGATGCCGTTTTTCCTCATTCTTTCCTACGTCGTGGGTCCCTTGAGAGCTCTGGAAATCTCTTCCCCCAGATAGGCTCTTCGCTACGAGCCCCCCCCCCCCACACCAGAGTCCGAAAACTCGAGTAGGGGATCGACTACAGAATTCATTTATCCCAAAATTGATTTTCTTGTCGAGCCCATGAGAAAATACGTAGAATAGTCGGTAGATCTACGGAGCATGGTAGGTACTTCTCGTAGATTCGACGGGACATCAATTTTGGGGTACATCGATTTTGTAATCGCCCCCTGTTCGAAAATCGATCATGCGCCTCAGGCTCGTTTCTGTTTCCCGCAGCGAGAGGGGGTCCTGGCCTTGGCGCTTCAGCTCGGGCCTCCGGCGGCCCTTCGGAGCGCTCCCCGCGAGGCGCGGCCGCCGGGAAGCACCCCGGGAGCGCGAGAGCCTCAGACGACCGACACCACTGGAGGGGTCCACGGAGCGGCGGCGTCGGTCTTCGCCGTGCCCCCACGCGCAGGAGGCCGACGTCGCACGCAGCGCCCCCGCGGGCGCGGCCGGCGCGCCTGCCAGGCCGCCTGGCAGGAAGGCGAGCCTGCTCTTCTCCTCCGGGGAAGCGCAGGACTCGAGTTTATTCCAGGACTCGGGTTTGCCGACGTTTCTGTGGACGGGTGCGTCCTGGATTTTGACGGTCCGGTTTCCGTGGGACGTTTGCAGCGGGAGTTCGCGTCGAATTTCAGAGTTGGGCTCGTCATTTTTATGATGGCCCCCGTCAGGCCAACCCGAGTCCCCCGAACCCGAGTCTTACGTCTCCCCGACTCCTGCTCCTCGTCTCCGGCCCCCCTCGTGCTCCTCCGCCCTGCTCCTGCCTTTTTTTTGTTCTCACGTTGGGCGAACTCAAGGTGCTGGCCTGTGGCGCTCGCGCGGTAAAATCCCACGTAGCAATGTGTCACACTAGTGGAGACTGCTCCCAGTGCGGGCGCAAGTCGGGCCAGAAGAAGTGGTAGAAGATTGAGGGGAGGGTGGCGCAGGCGGCGGTGGTCATCGGTGGGCCGCTCGACCACTGTCGCGACTCCGCGGGCGTGGTCACAGTCTTCGTCGGGCGCTTCCCCGTCGACCCGAGAAGGGGGAGGTGCGGCGCTGCGATCGCGGTTCTCGCCCTGGGACCCGACGATAAGTCGCAGGCCGTTGCTGGACGCTCTGTGCCATTCGTCGGCTCGCGGCAGCCAGTGCCGCGGGCTGAGATTTTAGCGTTCGTGCCTGCGCTTGAATCCTCTTCCGTCGCGATGCACGTGACTGATCACAAGCCGTTGCAGCGCGCTGGAGGGCTCGCCTGTCGACCCCCTGCGACCGACGCCTCGCTGACGAGGATCTGTGGCAGCGGTTACAGGAGGGGGTTGGCAGCTCGGGGAGCGGGGGAGATGCAGATCGAGTGGGTGGCGTCGCACGCTGACGAGCATGCCCACCTTCTCTCCTCCTCGCGCGCCCTTTTTCTGGCGCTTGGCAATTCTGCAGAAGATGCGTGGGCTGGGCAGGCAGCCGAGGCAGGCTGGCAGGCCAGCACGGCTGGGCCTGAGCCTCGCACGGACGAGTTTGATTTCAACGCCACCCTGGTCCGGCTTCGCGCGCGCAAGGCGCTCGAGCGGGCGTCGGGGGCCGACGCTGAGAAAGGCGTGCGCCCTTCTGGGCCAAGGCGGCCAGTCTGCACGGCGGCTCGTTTGGCAGTGGCGGAGGGCGTCTGCCTGATGGCGCATTGTGGTAGCAACTGGGACTGCCAGAGGTGCCACAGACTTGTGCAGAGTCGCTGTTTTTCTGCAGTTCTGCAGCGCGCCGTGCCGCGTGCGCGGGAGGGTCGACACGGGCTGCCAGCGCCACCTGGTTGCGAAGTGTTTTGGGAAGACGAGGAAGGGTACCGAAAACATTGCTCGGATTCGGAAGGGGCTGCTTCCCTGGCGCGAGGAACCTCCACCTCCAAATGGGGTCCTTCGTGTCCGTGCACAGCCAATCCAGCATGCAGCTGTGTCCCAACGCAGTCGATGACCACTGCTTCCGTGCGCCTGCCGTGCGGGACATAGTGCGTGCAGCGTAGGGCAGAGTTCGCCCAGGGGGGGCCCACGGTCGCCAGATGCGCGCCGGACGTGCATTTTGCAGCCGATGGGCCGAAGCCAAAAAAACAAACACACAAGTCAATAACACACACACACGTGTATACATATAACGGCGCACCGGGTCCGGGGGCCCGGGGCCGGGACCCCGACCGCAAATGTGCACCCCGGGGGGCCCGGAGGCTCGTCGGGGCTTGCCGGAGGCCTCCCCGGTCAGACAAGACGGCCCCAGGAGCGCCCAAGACGGCCCAAGAAACTTCCAAGAGGCCTCCAAGAGGGCTCCGAGATGCTGAAGATGGCCTCCAGACGTCCAAGGACGCCCCCAAGAGGCCCCAAGAAGCCTCCAACATGCGTCCCAAGAGGGCCCCTAGACGCAAAAATTGGCCCATTCCCTTCGTAAAACGTACATTTTCAACAAAATTGTCTTTTGGGCTTTCCGACGTTACAGGACGGCCCAAGAGGCGCCCAAGACCGCCCCAAGACGGCCCAAGAAGCTTCCAAGAGGGCCCCAGGACAGCCCAAGAGGGCCCCAAGACGGCCCAAGAGGCGCCCAAAATGGCCCAAGAGGGCCCCGAAACGGGCCCAAGAGGGGGCCCAGAGGGGGACCACGAACCGCAAGCTCGAGCCTTCCGCCCCAAGAGGCCGCCAGGAGGCCCCCAGGAGGCCCCTCAAGAGGCCCCAGGAGACCCCGAGGAGGCCCAAAGGAGGCCCCGAGAAGCCTCAAATCGGCCCCCAAAATGCTTCGAACCTGCTTCCAGGAGGCCCCTGACAGGTTCAGAGGCTCCCGAGAAGCTACGTCAAACTCCCAGCGAGCGGCCGGACGAGGCCCCCCAAGAGGGTTCCAGTACTCGTATCCTGGGTGACGATCCTAGCTAGAACCTAAGCGCGCGCGAAGCGCGCGCGTGGTTCTAGTATATATATGTGTCTATTTATATATATATATACATATGTACTGCCGCCCATCTTCGGGCAGTTATTCGGCGGTGCTCATGCGCATGGTGGTGCTTTGCGGTGCTTATTCGGCAGAGCGTTTTGCCGTGATTGTGCCAGACGGGGCACCGCCTGCAGCTGCTTCTGCGGACGGCTGGGAGAGGAGAGCAGTTCCCGCCGTCCAGGGGACTGCCTCTCGTTTGGGTGGTGCATGGCCATCTGGCTTAGGTGCGTCAGATCCTAGTCCAGGTGGCGGCGCTTCACCCGTTCCAAAACGTTCATCCTCCTTTCTGGTCCCGTTACTAGCCCTCCTTGCCAATGCCCTCCCTCATCCGTCTGGTCCCGCTCCTCGCCGCTGTTGCCGTCCTCGTCCTCGTGCTCTCTCTTCCTCGTCGTGTGAAACCGTGTCGTCGGTCGGTCGGTCGGTCGGTCGGTTGGTTGGTTGGTCGGTCCGTCGGTCGCTCCGTCGTTGTCGTCGTCGTCGTCGTCGTCGTCGTCGTCGTCGTAGTCGGTCGGTCGGTCGGTCGGTCGGTTGGTCGGTCGTCGTCGTCGTCGTCGTCGTCGTCGTCGTCGTCGTTGTTGTCGTCGTCGTCGTCGTCGTCGTCGTCGCAGCCGCAGGCCTCGTGCAGCCCTTGCGGACGCAGGAAGCCGCGCGCCAGCGAACCGGCCCCGGCCTCGGGGCAGCGCCCGCGGCGTTGAGTTCCGAGCGCTGCGGCGGGGCCCCCGGGGCCTCGCCTCGCTCGGAAGGGAGCATTCGAGGCTGGAAGTTCGAGGAGGAGGTGGAGGTGGTGGTGGAGGAGGGAGAAGGTCTTCCCCAGCGTGCGGGCGCCCTGGTGACACCGTGCCACAAGCGCATGCACTTGCGGGGGAGCTGCTGGCGAACTGCCCCCGCCCACTGCTGGTGTCGTCATCATCGTCGTCCTGTTTTTTTTCTCCTCGTCGTCGCCCTCCGCCTCCTCCTCCTCCTCCTCCTCCTCCTCGCCTTCGTTTTCCTTCTCCACTGCGCCCTCCTTGTTCTCCTCCTCGTTCTCCTCCTCGCAGTGTTTTCGTCCTGGCGGACTTGGAGGTGCCGTCCCAAAGTAGTGGACAGGGTCGGGACGGCCTGTCCTTAGCCTTTGCCTTCCCCTATTTGTGATTGAGTCCCTCCTCGTTGTCCTCCTCCTCCTCCTCCTCCTCCTCCTCCTCCTCCCCCGTAGCCATTTTGGCTCAAGCCGCTCCCGCTGTTTGCCCCAACATCTTGGTTCGTGCTTGCTTAGCTCATGCTGGC
This sequence comes from Prorocentrum cordatum, assembly GCA_963575745.1. Classification (NCBI taxonomy): domain Eukaryota; class Dinophyceae; order Prorocentrales; family Prorocentraceae; genus Prorocentrum; species Prorocentrum cordatum. The sequence continues at coordinate 263,925 of CAUYUJ010016649.1, forward strand.
TTGAGCGCTGTCTTTGTGCTGTGTGGGCGAGCTCTGTTGCTTCTCGCTCCCACTGGACGGCTACATGGTCCAGTAATGCCTCGGTTTCTCTTGTAACGACGAAGAAGGTCAACGCGCTGGCTGCGCAAGTTCGCATTTTGTGGAAGACGCTGGACGCGTACCCGGAGGTTGCCGAGCTCATTCGTGATATTGTACGGGCCTTTCTTGAAGCCCAGTTGCATTCTCATCGGCACCACCAAGCACATTGTTGTCTGCTCGCAGAGGATGTCCATCAGCCCTCGCGGGCGAATGCGCTCGTGCGCCATCGCCTGCCTCGGGAACAGCTTGTTGCAGCGCGACGTCGACATCAGCGTGCGGAACAGCTTCTGCTCCCAGGTGGCGGTCTCGGGCTCCGTCGTCTTCTGTTCTTCGTGCTGACGCTCCAGTGTTCTCTCCTCCTGCGGACGTCCTCTCTTGTGAGAGCGCCAGCGCCGCTTACCGCTCGGAGCCCCCTGGGCATACGAGGTCTGGGAGCGGCAGCCTTGAGAGGGCGGGGCTGGTGCCCCTTATCATGTTCATTGGAAGTGAACATCTTATGTCTGATGTGTCGTGGCTGTTGGATGGTGCCAGCTTCTTTCAATCTGCTTCAGTATGTGCCCAACGTCTGCCACGATATGCTGTACGCTTGCATTCATTCTTGCCTGCTGGAATTTTGTAAAACAGCCCACAAACATGATTGGCTCCTACGCGCGGTCGAACACAACAGCGAAACGCTATTTCCAACAGTTTCTTGACAAAGAGGTCCCCCCGAGCGCTCTGGTGCCGTCTGGTTCTTTTGTCACGGAGTCTGACTTCACCACTCTTACGGATAGCGTGGCCGCGCTGGGGAAGCTGGTCGCTGACCAACACAGTTCTGTGAGTGAGCGCGCTTGTGAGCTCGACCTGCTCGTGCATTCGTATCGGGTTGAGGTCATAGCTGAGGTCCCATCGATTGTCCTGGTCAATGCAGAGTTAAATGCCATGCGAGGACTTTTCTGCTGTATGTGTGCACAGACGCAAGAAACGGTCACGCAGCAAATCGCCAACGCCAAGACGTACATTGATTATCATATTCAGCTTGTTTCTAAACCCGCCGTTCGAATGCAGTTGTGGGAGGACTGCGAGCGCCTGATCGATTGCGATTGCAACCAAGCCGATACAGAGGAGTATATGTCCACGGTGAAAGATCCAATCCTTTTTGAAAGCTGCTGCGGAGATTGGCGCGCTCACGTCCGAGGTTGTGGAACAGGTTCGGTCTCGTAGTGTGCGTGACATCGACCAGACGAAGAAGAACGTGTTGCGTCTCACTCAGCTGTTGTACGACTTTGAGCGTGTGCAGGGCCATCTTTGTCAAGTGGCGAATGATGTCGCGGAGCACGACGCGGCCATCAAGTCGCTGACCGGCCTCTTTGGGGAGTCGCACGAGCAGCTGTCCAACTCCATCCTTTCTGTTGTGTCCACTGCCATGCAGCATCTTCTGGATTCTGACTTGATTCGGTTGTCTGTTCGCCGTGAAATGGGTGCTCCTTCTTCTGTGCCCTCTTGGGTGGCTGCTGACGGCTCATCGGATGATGGGGTCTGCGAGCAGTAATCTCTGCGCGCCGGTGGGTCTCCCGCGCTTCTCCTTGCCGCTGGCGTGCATGATCTCCCTGGGCTTTCAGACCTTGTGCTGCACGTCGCCTACGGTGTCCTGCGCGGCGGCATCTGCCTCCCTTCTCTCACCCCCCTCCTTGAGAGTGGGTGACTTCTCATAGATTATATACGAAGTGCTTGACAGGATTTGCTCTCTACGGTCGTCTCCTCCTCCTCCTCCTCCTTCTCCTCCTTCCGGTTGCCACTATCATCCTTCCTGTGCCGCTCCTCTTCCTCTTTCTCTGGGTGTCGTACCTGTCCGTCCCTGGTCTCCCTCGCCGTTGTCGTCCTCCTTCTGGTTTCTGCTCCTGCTAGTCCTCCTCTACCTCCTCCTAGTTATTCCCCTCGTCCCCCTCCCCCCTCACCCTCGTTCTCCTCGGCCCTCCCCTCGTCCTCCTCGTCTCCCTCGCTTCCTCCCCCCCTCCCCATTGGTCGAGCCAGCGGGCGCGCTTTGAAACGTTACGGTCGGCTCATGCGGCGTTGGCGCGCCAGCGACGCCGGCACAGGCGTTCAATTCAAGGTTTACTTCTGCGACGCGGGAACACCGAGTGGACGTGGCAACGCCATCTGGACCCGACGGAGTGCAACCTGGAACGATCGGGGCCGGGATCGACTCCAGGTTGAACGATCGACGCGGTGTCAAAAACCTTCGCGCGCGCCGACGCCGCGCGAGCCTACCGCACAAAGGCCAGTGCCACACGTGCACGGGCTGCTGCCGTGCGGAGGCCCCGCCCCCTCCCGGGCGCTCTCGGCGCGCGCTCGCGCCGAGAAGCGGGGCGACCGACCCGGACCTGCGATCGGTAAAAAAGATAAGCACCACCACCACCACCACCACCACCACCACCACCACCACCACCAGAACCACTTCCAGAGAGGAGGTCCACGAGGCCTCTTCGAGCTGGGGATAGGGGATGTCTCGAGCGAGAGGGGAGACCACACCACCAGAGGCCGGGGAAAAATCGCTGCCCAGGGAAAGGGTGTCTTCTCCGGAAATAAGGATTACTTCTCCGGGTGAAACTAGAAAAATGCCGGGTCGGTTGCTTCTCCGGGTGAGACCCTTGCAGGTTTTCCACCGCCCCCCCAAAAAACACCCCAAACACCAAACACCAAACACCAAACACCAAACACCGAATGCAAAACCCCAGACCCCAAACACCAAACACCAAACCCCACACCCCAAACAACACACACCAAACACCAAACCCCAAACCCCAAGCCCCAAACCCCAAACCCCAAACCCCAAACCCAAAACCCCAAACCCCAAACCCCAAACCCCAAACCCCAAACACCAAACACCAAACCCCAGATCCCAAACACCAATCACCAAACCCCACACCCCAAACACCACACACCAAACACCAAACCACAAACACCAAACACCAAACACCAAACACCAAACCCCCAACCCCAAACCCCAAACCCCAAGCACTAAACACCAAACGCCAAACAGCCAAACCCCAAACACCAAGCAACAAACACCAAACACCAATCACCAAACACCAGACATCAAGCACCAAACACCAATCACACCAAACACCAACCCCCAAACCCCAAACACCAAACACCAAACACCGAGCACAAAACCCCAGACCCCAAACACCAAACACCAATCACCAAGCACCAAACCTCAAACCCCAAACACCAAACCCCAAACCCCAAACCCCAAACACCAAACACCAAACCCCAAACACCAATTCCCAAGCACCAAAATCCGAATACGGCACTTCCTCGCTATCACGGTTTAATGTGTCCCATTGTGCGCTGGCTCTTGCTACTCATCCTTTCTCTCCTTATTTCCTTGAGAATTGACGGGCACAGGGAGGAAGAGACACATGGTGACATAGCGGGCAACCAGGGTGAGTTGAGAGATAACAGGGGGCAAAGGGGTGGCTCTTCGGGCCATCTCTGGGGCTCGCGCCGACGGCGAGGGTAGGAAGAAATGGAGGGGCAGGGTGATGATGTTGGTGATAATGATGGTGATGAGAGCGATCGTGATAACGGTGATGATGATGGTGCTGCTGCTGCTGCTGGTGATGATGATGATGATGATGATGATGATGATGATGATGGTAATGGTGATGGTGATGGTGATGCTGATGATGAGCAGGAGCGGGAGGAGGAGGAAGAGGAGGAGGAGGAGGAGGAGGAGGAGGAGGAGGAGGAGGAGGAGAGGGATGACGAGGAACAGGAGGATAACGAGCGGTAGCCGTTTGGTCCCGGCCTCCCGCTTCTCAACTCTCACTGGTAACTCGTTGGTCCAGACCTCCCGCCTCAGCTCCGAGTGGTAACCGTTTGGTCCAGACCGTGGGCACCTTGGGCGCCAGTTGGGCCGTTTGGGGGACGTCTTGGGGACTTCAAGGGGGCCTCTCCCCCCATCTAGGGACTGTTGGGCCTCTTGGGCGCTGTTAGGGCCGATAAGGCGAAGGTGCTAAACTTCTGGTCTTACCCAAGGAGCTGGGACGATCTTTGCCGCTTGGGGCCCTCTTGGAGCCCTGCGACTGAAAAGGTTACCGTTCATAATTTTACCAAAACTATTACGAGTGCGACGACGACGACCTCGACGACGACGACGACGACGACGACGACGACGACGACGACGACGACGACGACGACGACGACGACGACGACGACGACGACGACGACGACGACGACGACGACGACGACGACGACGACGACGACGACGACGACGACGACGACGACGACGACGACGACGACGACGACGACGACGACGACGACGACGACGACGACGACGACGACGACGACGACTACTACTACTACTACTACGGCGGCAGCATTGGATAAGGAACGTCTTTCTGGGGCCCAGACCCTGGCGCATTCCTTAATGTTTCAAGGCGAGGTGGGTGGCCCACGCTTGGCTGCCCATTGGCGGCGAGACCCTGGGTTCCTTTTCGAAGGCACTCTTATCTAAAGCCTGCACCGCACTACTACTACTACTACTACTACTACTACTACTACTACTACTACTACTACTACTACTACTACTACTACTACTACTACTACGGCTGCTGGGGCGACTAGTGACACACTTGACTTATGGACTGGGAGGTTTGGGTTTGGGTATGGGTTTGGGCTTGGGTTGGGGCGGCTTCCCCATAGGACTTCAATGGGCAGCCTTCGTATTGGAATGTAACAGGAATGCCAATAGGAAGACTTCTTGGGAATTCAAAAACATTCAATAGAATTTAATATAGTAATTTAATACGAATTGAATACGACTCCAATAGGATGTCGTCCTAGCGAAATTCAATAGGAATTAATGATTTCATTGAAAACGTATAGGAACCCAATAGGAAACCACAGGAACTGGCCGTAGGCGAAATATGAAATTCGCCAATCACGAATAATGTTTTCATGCGCTGATATACAGGGCCCAGCCAAAGTACCGGCCACAAATGCGCGGTGACTGCTGGTGAGCCCTGCTAAGCCCTGCTGAGTTCTGCTAAGCCCTGGTATGCCCTGGTAAGCCGCGCTGAGCTCAGCCCTGTTATAAGCGCGCTACGCATTGCTGAGCTCTGCTACGCCCTGCTGAGCCCTCGTAAACCATGCTAAGCCCTGCTCCGCTCTTTAAGACATCGCTGAGGTTTGCTAAACCCAGCAGAACCCTGTCACACCCTGCTGCGTTTTTTTGTATTCTGCTCTGCTCAGCCTTGCTACACCCTGCCAAGCCCCCGTAAGCCGTGCTAGCCTTTGCACGGCCTTGCGAAACCCTGGTGATCTCTTGTAATCTCTTCTTCGCTGCGATAGTTCTGCTAAGCCTTGCCCAGACGAGTTAAGCCTTGCAGAGCCTTGCCAAGCCCTGCTAAACATTGGTAAACTGTGCCCTGCTAAGCCCAAGTAAGCCGTGGAATGTCTTTTTTATTCCAAGCTCTTGTTTTGCACTGTTCAATTATATTGAGCCCTACAGAGCCTAAGTAAACCTTGCGAAGCCCTGGTCGGCAATGCTACGCCGTGGTGCTTGTTTTGGTTTGTATAAAAAAGGGGTCTCTTGGATCCCAAGAACAACCATTTTGGGGTCTACAAGAAGCCAATCGAAATCCCATCGGAAGCGCCCCTGCAATATTCAAATCTGATGAGTGAATTCCAACAGGAGGTCTTCCTAATGGCATTCCATAGGAAGCCGATTGGTATCCAATATGAGGCCTGTCGATTCGAAACCACTGAAGAGCCTATGGGGATGCAGCCGGGACCCTTCTGGGAACCCCATCGGGATCCCATTGGAAATTAGATAATTGGCGGCCTCCCTACCAAGATCCAGCGAAATTCTACCCAATCCCACAAGGATCTCGTCAGGATAGGGGGATTTCCTGTCGGCATTCAGTAGGAGTCCTCGTGGAATCCAATGAGGGGCTTTCTTTTTAGGATCCGATGAGAAAACAATTGGGCTGTGTATCTCGTTGACGTGTCAGATGCCACGACCTGCTGTTTTTCATATCATAGAACGCATGGTCGTATGTTACTACCCATTATGCATCATTTCGCTCTACACATGGCAGCTTACATTGTATGATCCATGCGGTGCCACCTGGTATTACGTATCACGTGTCAACTGCTACTGTGCATGTTGTACCACATTATATCACACATGACGCACCATAGGGCATTACGTACCCATGGTGCACGATAGGGCATTCTATAGTTTGTTCATGTGATGTGTGGTTCATCGTTCACAGGCCGTATCGGGCGTACGGCTTCCAGCGTAGCATACGTGATTCCTCATGACGCGCCATGTGACACTCCATATGTCGTGCTATGCAGCACTACCCATGATTGGCAATTTGATGACACATCTTCCGTCCCCTATGGTACTGCCGATGCTGTATACAATAGTACACCATACGAAATCATGGATCATATTGTACTGCCGATATCGTGCCACATGTACTGCATATGCCGTATCCTGTGATTCTACTTATGTGGTGTAATATGAGATCACCTGAGCTGCATCGCGTGGTACCACCACTGACGTATCATTTGAAACCGTCTATGACGTATCACTGG
>CAUYUJ010016649.1:275593-278093 GCA_963575745.1 Prorocentrum cordatum
GACGCCGATCCACGAGACCCGTTTCTGTTTCGTCGCTCGCTCGTGCCCCCTCGGCCTTGCGTTAAGTCGGGCCTGTCCCTCCATTTGAAAGATACTCCGCGGACGAGGTTCCTCACATACTTTCGACTGTTTCTGGGCACCTTTGGAGTCTTTTTTTGTTTTTCGTCCAGAGTCCGACCTGAGCCTGGCGATCCGACACAGCACGCGGTACTGAGACAGTGTGCGCCTCGGCCCCGCAAGGGGGCGACGCGCACGCTCGGACGTCTTGCAGCGCCTGTCTCCTGTGGGGGGGGGGGCACCCTCGGGCCATGCCGCTCGGGAGACCATCTGCTGTCAGATCTACGTCCCGAGTGGCCGTGTCGCACGTGCGTCAGAGGAGGAAGAGGTACCCATACCTCTACCCTCCCCTCGTCTTTTCCCCTGTTCGGGCCTCCTGGGCCTCCGTCGTCGCCACCGCTGGATTCGCCTCCAAATCCTGGTCAGAACGCACCCCAGGAGAGGTCCGGGGAGTAGCGGTCCCAGTGCGGGGGGGGGGCGATGACGACTCGCTTGTCTTGTTCTGCCGCTTGTTGTTCTGCTCCTCCGCACTCTCCTGCTAATTTCTGTCGTGCTCCATCCTTCTCTCTTCCCGCTGTCCCTTGCCTCCTTCTTCCACCTGTTTTAGGGTTGCGCCAACTACACGTGGCAGGTAAGGAAGATATACCCCAAGGGGGGTGTGATCGAAGGCAAAGAGGGAGGTTATCGAGTGTTCGGGATCTACGTGTTGGGTGGCACCCGAGCAAATAAGAACGACGAGTCTTATAATTATTGTTGTCGTGACCCGATGCCGAAGTTGTGAACAAGGGGGGCGGCGATGGTGGTGCACACTGGGGTCTTATGACTGATTTGTACGACGCAATTCCCAGTGCGCACCACAAGCGCCTGGAACGGTGTCCCCGGTGTGCACCACAAGTGTACTGTCTCTACGGGGTTCCCAGTGCGCACCACACGCCGTCCCCAGTGTGCACCATCCCCCTGAGTGCACCACCCCCTCCCCCCGTGTGCACCATCCCCTGTGTGCACCATCCCCTGTGTGCAACTCTCGGCGCAAAGAAGATTTGGTGGTCGAAGTTGCAGGGCCGATGCGGGCGCCACCCGCCAGGTGCACCGCGAGGGGGGCCCCCTGTAACCTTCCCCGGGTCGGTCCAGGCAGCAGGCACAGACAAGGAAGAACAGGATAGGAGCCCTGCAAAGGGGGCACGGGAGCACATAGATGGAAACGGGAGGGGGCAGGGAGGAGACAGGAACGAGAGGGAGGAGCGCGAGGGGAGGCGCAGTGCGGGGAGGCAAGGGCGGAGAGGGAGAGGGGAGGGAAGTCAGGGGCGAGGAGAGGGGACCGACAGGGACGGGAGAGAAGGAAAGAACACGAGAAGGCAGGGAGGGACCGGAGGGAGGGCAGGGGAGGTTGAAAAATGGCGGCCCCGCCCCGCCCCGAGCGTCCGCGAGCAAGCCCCCAGGCCGGCAAGAGGGAGAAAGCAGCAGCGAGGCGGAGGAGAGGAGAGGAAGAGGAGGGAACGGGGGGTCAGGAGGATTAGGCAGGGATGCCGAGAAGGACGAAGAGCAAGATCAGGAGGGAAAAGGGTAGGGGAGGATGAGTAATGATGATGGTTATTTGCGCCCACAATGCGCGCCCGTGCGACTGGCCTTTGCTCGGCCAAGACCTATGCCCACAGCAAAACGCGAAAGCCGCGCAGACGACATTGAACGCGCGCGGCCAGCGTGACGGAGCACGGCGGGGCTGTCGAGAACAGCCACCGCCGCGAAGCAAACAAAAGGTTAACCATGCGCAAACCAGCATGTGCACATGAAAGCACAAAGCACAAGGACACACATCCGGAAACATTTTTTGGGAGGTAAAGGATCGAAACAGAGCCCCCAGTGAACTTGCCGTTGGGTTCGTACCAAAGGTCGATTGGTGCCCAGGCCGTGCGTTGGGCGCGCCTGGCATCGTCAAAGCATGATGTGCGGTGACGCATTGGTCGCGCATGTGATTCACGCCGAAAAGAGTTGGGGTGCTCATGGGAAAACGACGACCACCTGCCGTTGTAGCCGTGACGACGATGTGTTGCATTTCTCTTTCAGGGCCTCTGGGAGTCCCGGCCTTTTCCCCGTCGTGGGCCTTTCGTCCCGTGTCGTTTCTGGCGGTCCTGGGGCTGGGCGAGGGCCCCCAGAGGCCGAAGACGGAGAACACACATCCGCAGAGGCGCAATTGGACGGCGGGTGAAGAGGGAGAAGGGTTGACAGAGGAGGGGAATGATGAGGAGGAGGAGGAAGATGAAGAGGAGGACGAGGAGAAGGAGGAGGAGGAATACGAGGACGAGGAGGCGGGATGATGCTGTGGCTGCTGCTGCTGATGATGCTGATGCTGATGATGACGATGCCGGTTCTGACGAGGACGATGATGACGAGGAGGAGGAGGAGGACGTGAAGGAGGAGGAGGACAAAGGGTGGTTGTGCTGAT
>CAUYUJ010016649.1:283093-288093 GCA_963575745.1 Prorocentrum cordatum
CTCGCCCCTCGTCCTGCCGCTTCTGCTGCTGCCGCTCCTGCTCCTCTGCCTCCTCGGTGTGGGCGCTGTGAGGTTTCGCGACGGTCCTTGTCACACCGTTTTGGGGGCTGTGGGTGTCCATGGCGCAGTCAGGCATAAAGGTGCGTCGATACGTACTCCGCCCCAGGTGGCCAGGAAAGGGCGATTCACGCTTGAACAGATCGATCCTGGCCCCTCGAACTTCGATCCTCCCCCTCTTTCTCGTCCTTGTGCCTCAACCTTCAAGCATGCAAGTGCTCCTAGCACGTGCCCTGGAGCGGGAGGTGGCTGCCAAGGGCGGCGGCTGCAGAAGAAGCACATCCTCGTAGCTCTCTGCCACTTCCAGGCGGTCCGTGTTCTGTCCCTGCTCGTTTTTTTCTTGGCCCTCCTCCCTCCTCCCATCTCTGCCTCTGCCCTCCGTATGTCTCTGTTTCGACACACGCCTCACACTTTTTGTGGTCCCGCGGCGTTCGCATGTGGGCGTCGCGCCCGTTTCGGTATATACCTCACGAACATCGTGGTACAATAGGGAGCTCCGCCTAAGGCCCCAGTGGCGACGTTCGCATGCGGTCGTCACGCCCGTGTCGGCTCACCCCTCACACGTTTCGTGGGCCCATAGGAAGTTCCATCTGAGGCCCCAGTGGCAGCGTTCGCGTGTGGTCGTGTCGACACACCCCTCACACGTTTCGTGGGCCCATCGGAAGCTCCACCGAAGGCCGCAGTGGCGACGTTTGCATGTGGTCGTCACGCCCGTTTCGGCACATCCCTCACACGTTTTGTTCCACCAAGCGCCCCAGTGGCGACGTTCGCATGTGGGCGTCACGCCCGTTCTGGCGCCAACCTCATAAGTTTCGTGACCCTTACGAGGGTCCCACCTAAGGCCCCACTGGCGACGTTCGCATGTGGGCGTCACGCCCGTTTTGGCACACCCCTCACACTTTCCGTGGCTCCATAGGCAGCTCCACCGACGGCCCCAGTGGCGACGTTCGCATGTGGGCGCGACGCCCGTTTCGGCACACCCCTCAAACGTTTGGTGGGCTCATAGGGAGCTTCACTTGAGACCCCAGAGGGCGTCACGCCCATTTCGGCACTTCCCTCACGCGCTTCGTGGCCCCATACTGTTTCGGCACACCCCTTGCGCGCTTCGTGGTCCCGTTGAGAGCCCCCAGTGGCGACGTTCGCATGCGGCTCCCCCCATTTCGGCGCGCCCCTCACTGGTTTCGTAGCGCCCATGGGGAGCTCTGCCGAAGGCCACAATGGCAGGGCCCGCATGCGACCCCCCCATTCGGGCATGCCCCTCGCGCGTTTGGCGGCTCCATGGGGAAATTCACCGAATAACATACCCACAGCTGCGGTAGTCACAACTGCATATGGGTGGGTCTTTCGCCGGGACATTCGTTTCAGGAATTTGGTGGTCTGGGCCATTGATCCCTCTCCTCATGAACAACGTGGAGGGCGTGCTGTTTTCAAAATGTGGCTCTCGCCTCGGCACCTCGCGCCTTCGTCTTACGTAGCAGTGTCCAACAGCTACAATACTGAATGGCGCATGTGTTCAAGGTGTGGCTCTCGCCTCCGCGCCACGCGCATTCGTTTTTACAGTGTTCAGCAGCTGCAACAATGAATGGCGAGCGTATTCAAGATGTGGCTCTCGCTGTCGCGCCGCGCACATTCGCCTTGCGAGCTCCCAGCAGTTACAAGAGGATGGTTGGCGGGTTATGTTCAAAATGCGGCTCTCGCATGCGCGCCGCGCACATTCGCCTTCCGAGTTGTCAGCGGTTACAAGGATGGTTTGGCGGGCCATGTCCAAAATATGCAGCTATCGCCCCAGCGCCGCGCACGGTCGCCTCGAGTTCAAAGATGTGGCGATCGCCTCGGCACCTCGCACATTCGTTCACAGGTTCTCCACAACTGTACTGATCGAGGGTGATTCCTTTTTCCGAGTGGGGTCTCTCGCTTGGCACTTCCTTTGCAGTAGTACCAGACGTGTCGAGTCAGTCGTACAGCACTTGCACGGGTGGGTACAGCACTTGCACGGGTGGGGCTGCCGACCGAGAATTCCTCAGCGATTGCGACCACCAGATGTGTGAGCATGTGGAAAAAAGTGTTACGGATGAAGGCCGCCGGGTGTTTGTCAGAAAGAAACTCCCGCTGATCCTACGTCTTCGCATCCTTTATTGTTCTTCGTTTTCAAATCGGAGCTCTCGTACTGGCAGACCCTTGGGGCGCTCGTTTTTCGAGAGGGCCTGCCAAGTAGTGTTAGGGAGTGCTCGAGGGGACTTATCAAGAGGGAGCATTTGACGGGAGGGTCTGTTGCAGCATCTTTGACGCATCTTGGGTTGGCTTTGGTCCAATCCTCCTTCTCCTCCTCGTTCTTCGTCCCTAATTCGTGGAGCCTATTAGTGGCCGAGTGTCGCCGTGGCCCCAAAAAACATCCGTGGCGCCCCGGCGCCACCGCCTAGACACAGGCACAGCCTCAGCCTCCGCCTCCCGCCCCGCTCCTGCTCGCTTCCCCTCTGCCCCCCTTTCTCCTCCTCCCCCCCCCCGTCTTCCTCCTGCCTGCTCTCCTCCCTCCTCCTCCCCTCCCTCCCTCCCTCCCTCCCCCGCTCCTCCTCCTTCCTCCCTTCCCCCCCCCCTCCGAACCCGCACGGGGCGCGGCCGCTCCTCCCCCCCCCACCCGTGCGAGCGGGGCGACGGCGGCGGCGGCGGGGCCGCGCTCCCGCGAGGAAAGAGCCCCGGGGCGGCAGAGCGACGGCGACGGCAGCGACGGCGACGGCGACGTCTCCTCCCTCTCCCTCGGGAGCAGGAAGAGGGTGCCCATGCCGCGACCCTCGCTTCGCTTTCCCCCCTGAGGGCCCTCGGGGCGGCCCTCGTCGCCACCGCCCGGTTCGCTTCGAGATTCTGGTCAGGACGCGCCCCAGGAGAGGCCCGGGGATTAGCGATGGCAGTCCCTCGTCCTTCCTGTTCCATCCAATCCTCTTGCCCAGCTGACAGTCAAGGCCAGGAATAAGTTTATCATCCGCAGGGCCCCTCACCTGCAGGGCCTGCTCAGGTAGGCGTTCAACCAGGATGCCGCTCCGACGGGTGGGGCTCTTCCTTCGTCCTCCTGTCTCCCGTCGCAAGTGCACTGTCGATTTGTTGTTCAGGCCACGGTGCGTTACATGAGTTTGCCTTCTGCAGGTCGGCTTGTGCGTTGTTCCCAGTTTGCCTGGTGATTTTTTGATTCGCAATGTGGCCGTGTCACCCATGGTGTTTTGCGTAGAAAATCGACGGCGCCGACGGCGGCGGAGGGGGGCTGCGTCGAATATTCAAAGCCTGCATGGACGTAATGAACATATATTTGCGGAACTCCGTTCGGATCTCTTGGATCCGCGTGGGCTTCAGCACGGCTTGTGCCTTTTCGTCCAGTTTTGTTTTCCCTTGCTGCGGCGATCGCGGGCCCAGGTCTGCGTATCGATGCCTTTCTGGACGGGTCTCATCCTTCCCGGGGCCCCTTGGGTGCCGTCGTCGCCACGACAGGGTTCCCCTCGAAGTTCTTGCCAGAATGCACCCGTGGATAGTTCAGGGGGGCGATATTTGTACGGAGGGGGAGGGGGATAAGGAGGAGGACCATGATGATGATGATGATGATGATGATGATGATGATGATGATGATGATGATGATGATGATGATGATGATGATGATGATGATGATGATGATGATGATGATGATGATGAGGATGAGGATGAGGATGAGGATGAGGATGAGGATGATGAGGATGAGGATGGAGGAGGAGGAACTGCATAGACGATGATGATGATGATGATGATGAGGATGAGGATGAGGATGAGGATGAGGATGAGGATGAGGATGATGAGGAGGAGGAGGAGGAAGAGGAGGAAGAGGATGAGGAGGAGGAAGGGGAGGTGGAGGAGGAGGAACGCACTCCATGCATGTTGCTGGTAGACGCTGTAGGGTCAAGTGGGCGCGATTCCGAAGAAAGAGCACGAAGTGGGAAGGTGTGGCCTTCCACTGAGCTGCTCATATTTTTCAGATTCCAGATTCCAGGATCCAAGTCTTTGGGTTTGAACAGGGGCCGCCGTTCATCCCGCCGTTGCATGTTCAAGCTTTGAAGTTATCTGATTTCAGGAGGTTTTGGGCGAGAGCCAGGTTGTGGAGGAGGGCCTCCTTTGATTCGTGTGTACTTTGAAAATGCGAATCCGAGGCATTGCATCCTTTGGCCGGGATCTACGGCTGGAGATGCCTGTTCAGGCGAAGGGGCGACCGAGATCGATAATATCAAGGCCATAGCCTGCTATTCGAATCACTCGTGTTACCTATTGTTCTGTGTGCGTGACCTGCGGCACGCTGCCAGTGTCCGTGAAATTGCGAGTGACACTGGGAATGTGGCGCTGGAGGTCTGTATGGAAGACAGTACGTGACCGGAAAGTGGGCTCAGGAATATGGCTCGGATCATATAATAAAAAGGGAAAGTCGCCCAATGGTTCGCTGGTCTTTGCAACCGCCATGTTCTGTGTTGGCAGTTTGAGCCGAAGACTGCGACTCTGCCAGGAGAGTCCACACGATGTGACGCTATCGTTTCGTTCCACACAAGTAAACGTACCCTCCCTCCTATTCCTGCTGCTCCTGCGCTCCTGCTCCTGCTCCTGCTTCTGCTCCTGCTCGTCCTCCTCCCTCCCTCTGTCTGCCTGTCTCTCTCTGTCTCTCTGTGTCTCTTTCTCTGTGTGTCTGGCTCTCTCGTTCTCTCCGTCTCTCTCTCTCTGTTTCTCTGCCTCTCTCTCTCTGCCTCTGTCTCTTTGTCTTTTCGTCTCTCGCTCTCTCTGCCTCTCGGTCTTTCGGTGTCCCTGCCTCTGTCGCTGTCTCTGTCAGTCTATCTCTCTCTGCCTCTTTTTTTTGTTCTCTCTCTCCCTCTCTCTCTCTTTCTCTCTCTCCCTTTCTTTCTCTTTCTATATATGTATATAGATATTTATCCCCCCTCTCCCTT
>CAUYUJ010016649.1:290593-358093 GCA_963575745.1 Prorocentrum cordatum
TCAACGACCGATGCAAAATGAATGGGTGCGGGGGGGGGGCTGCGTATATATATATATATATGTCTATATATATATGTGTGTTTCGTTTCGTCTCAGTGCTACGTGGTCACATCGGGCGTGCGTGCCCCACACGTTCGTGCTCAGCTCGCCAAGCAGTGCGCCCGCGTGGGCCACGCACGCCGTGCGCGATCGCCACCGCTGCGACGACAAAGAGAGTGCTTCTCGGCGGCGCGCCAGGGGGGGGGGGGGAAGTGCGAGGGGGCGGGCCCTCTCAGAAGGCTCGGAAGTCCCGCTGCCTTCCGAGAAGGAAGTGTCCTGAGCCTTCCCCAAAGACGAAGACTCACTTCCTCAGGAGGCCGTGGAGGGCTTCCGAGAAACCCCGCCGCCTTCTGCCGGGGCCTTCTCCCTCTCACTTACCCCCCTCGCCCGCCGCCGAGCTCCTCTTCCCTCACGGCGCCTGGGCCCGAGGGACGTTGCTGTTTCCAGTGGTCTTTTGGTCCAGAGTCCCACCGAATGTCATCGCACAACGACCCCGCCAAAGGCGAGGCCATTGTGCTAGTTGAGCTTTTGCTGCTCATCCAGCTTTATCGCTCCAGTCTTGAGCTGGCACCGAGCCAGGCGCAAATCAAACAAAAAAACGAGGGGGCGTCCAAGCCGGAGGCCGAGCCTCCGCGCCGCAAGGCCCTGGAGCCTCTGAGCCGCGCGCCCCTCGCCGGCGCGGCGCGCCGCCGCCCACGAGCGCCCGCCTGCTCGCGGCGTCCCTCTGCCTCGCGAGGCGGACGGCGACGGCGGCGACGGCGGCTGCGATGACGGACGACGGGGTCGGCTGCAGCGGCGGCAATCAGGAGTTTGGCGAGGACGGCGGGGAGAACGGCGACAACGACGAGGGCGAGGCCGGCGGCGGCGGCCACCACTGGCGACGGGCTGGCGACGGCGGCGGCGATTACGGCGGCGGCGGCGGTCACGGCTGCGGCGAGGACGGCGAGGGCGAGGATGGTGGCGAGGACGGCGAGGAGAACGGCGGCGGCGGCAGCGGCGCGACGACGGCGACGAGGACGACGACGAAGACCGCCCCGCGAGGGCGACGTCGACCGCGCTGGTGCGCCGCGAGGGCGACGCCCGCGCGCGGGGGAGCCTCGGCACAGATGGCCCCGACCCCAGGCTGGCCTCCGGAGACGTGGACGAGGCCTCGAGGGATGGTGCGTCGAGGAGCGAGTCCCGTCCTCCCTCCCTCCCTCCCTCCTGTCCTCCTCCGCCCCCCTCTTTCCTCCTCTTCCCTCCTCCTGCCCTCCCTCCCTCCCTCCCTTCTGTCCTCCTGTCCTCCTCCTCCGCCCCCCTGTCCTCCCTCTCCCTCCCTCCTGTCCTCCTCTTCCCTCCTCCTGTCCTCCTCCCTCCCTCGTCTTTCCCGGGTGCTGGGCGGGAGAGTGCCGGGCGGCTGGCGCCGAGAGTGGCTTCGACGGTCGGGCGAGCGCGCTGGGCGGCTCGCGCGGGAGGGCGCTGCGCGGGTTTGGAGGGGGCAGTGCGCGGTCGAGCTTCGCTGTTGGGTGACGTTCAGTCAGTCGTCAGAGGAAAACGAAGAAGACGAGGGGAAGCAGATATGGAAGCAGCTGCACGAGCATCCACTTGTGGAGGCTCGTGTGGGTGTCTTGGATCGGCGCTGGACCCCCTCCATGGCGCGCGGAGCGCGCCAGGGCCGCCAGGGGCGGCGCCAGATGCGCCGCCGGGGGGGTCCGACGCCGTTCCGTGAAATCCGCGCGGACCTCCGATGGATTCTGTTTGTGTAGTTGTTTCCCGACCATCCTGTGGTGTTGGGTCCTCGTTTTGAGCAGAGTCCCCGCGTCCCCCCTCTCCTCTCCTTTACTCTCCTCTTGTCTTCTCTCCTCTCCTCTCCTCTCCTCCCCGCTCCTCTCCGCTCCTCTCCGCTCCTCTCCGCTCCTCTCCTCCTCCTTTGCAGCGATCCAGGCCCTGATCGCACACAGGGGAGGAGCCCAGACATGCACCCCACGGGTTCATGCGCCCCACGGATTGCCCGCCTTGTAGTGACAAGCTAGTGCCATTGGTGCCGCTCTACGTTCGCGACTTGGAAAAGTGCAGCAGATCCCGCGACGAAAATATGGGACGGCCACGGCTCTCCCAGTTGCAGAGGTAGATCCCGCGGGACTGGCGCGCGCGGGCATGCGCGGTTTAGCGCGGCCGCAGAGATGCACCAGCCAATGCCAAGCCTCGTCGCAATCGCCGCCGCATGGGTTTTGCAAACCCAGTTGCGGGTCGGTGGGTGGGGCGTTTGCAAAGGCGAGGCCGAATTTATCGACCCCCTGGGGATATGCAGTTTACATCTGATTATGTCCCGTCGTCCATCTTAAATATAAACTCATGCCGCCCAGCCGAGCCAGTATCCGCCCCCCCCGCCATCCTGTGCAACGGATATTATGTGCGCGCACTCGGTTACCACCAATCATCATTTTTCAAGAGTCCCTTTCAATCAATGGGACGACGTGCGCGCGCGTCGTCGCGCGCATGTCGAGATCCTTCATAACGTTTGTATTCGTAATGATTCCAAAATCGAGTGTTCAAAATGCGTGCAGCAAATATCGCAAGGTTTCGCGACGCGCGTTTTCAAAACAAAGTTTCCGCGCGCGTTCTTGTAAATTCTTGAAAGAACCATCGGTTTGCCAATCATTTCAACACGTGCTACCGAACGGGCTTCGCGCGCGCGTGTCGAAATCGTTCGAACGCCCTTGCGCGCGTGCCGTCGCGAGAATCCTTTTTGACAAATGCGACGAAGTGCAGGCGCGCGCGTCGTCGCGCGCGTGTGCCGTCACCCGTCAATAACTTTCGGTTGCGCGGCGATTTCAAAACCGAGTGTCCCAAACACATATTAACACACATGGTTTCGCAACATCAGTTTTCAAACAGGCGTGCGCCCGCACTCTTGCGAATTCTTTGGGGATCCATGTTGTTTCAGCATTGTCATGGACTTCTGCCAAATTCGCCTCTGGCGCCGCGTGCCGAAATCATTCGCCCGCCCTTGCGCGCGCGCTGTGGTGGTGGTGGTGGGATGGAGGGGGGGCGGCGCGATCCGTGCCAAATCATATCATGCGGGCCACTTTCGTGCGTCGCCCGAGCGCGCATGTCGAACTTTTTCCAGAAACTTCATCACCGGCGCGAAGGCGCCGTCATCGTCGTTGGCGCGATCAGCATCGGCGCCCTCGCTGGCCGCGCCGTCGTCGTTGTCAACATCGTCGCCATCATCGCTACTATCACCATCGTGTCTACTGTTGAGACAACGATTGCGCCAGCGCTGGGCAGCCACCGGTTCTCAACATTTTCGTAACATGCTGCCAAACGGATCTCTCGCGCGCGCACGCCGGATTCTTTCGAGCGCCCTGGCGCGCGTGCTGTGGCGAGAACCTCTGCCAACCAATGGGGCGATGTGCACGCGCGCGCGTCGTCGCGTGCCGGAATCCGTCAAGAACCTTACGTTTCGCAAGGCTTGCAAAAACGAACGCCCCGAACACATCAGTTTTCAACAAATCTTGCGCTCGCGGTCGTTCGGATCCTGGAGAAACCATGTGCGTTTTTTGTTTTGCGTTGCAGTTCGCCACGTTCTGCCAAACGGGCCCCTCGCGCCGCATGTCGAACTCATTCGAACGCCCTTGCGCGCCTGCCAGGGGGGGGGGCGCGCGATACGTGCCAAATGACGCCGCGCGGGCCACTCCCGCGCGTCGCCCGCGCGAGCGCGCGTCGAACTCCGTCGGAACCTTCATCGCCGATGCGAGGACATTGTCATCGTTGTCGGAGGGCGTGATCAACATGGGCGCCGTTATTGGCCTTGCCGTCGCCATCGCCGCCATCGTCACCGTCATCGCTGCTCTCATAATCGCCTTTACTGTTGGCGTCGTTGCCATGGCCGCCCAAGTCACCTTCTCGCACTGAAGAGCCCGCTGGGATTTGCCCAGCGGTCAGCGCCACCGCTGCCGCGTCGGCCGCGCCAAATGAGCTGGCCGCTGCGCACTCGAGCATGCGCGGGCTAGCGCGGCCGCAGAGATGCACCAGCCAACGCCCAGCCTTCATCGCAATCGCCGCCGCATGGGTTTTGCAGACCAAGTTGCGGGTGGGTGTGTGTGTGGGTATGGCATATGTCAACTCGTTTGTGAAAACCAATAACACCACATTGATTGCTCCGCGTTTTCTGCCTCATTCTTACAATGTGTCAGGAATTTCCCTTCCTGGGTTTATCGGCGCCTCTTGGGGGTGTGCAATCTACATGCAATTTTCGTCTGTTGTAGAGATGAGCACATGGCATCCCAGCCAAGCCGGGTTCCCCCTCCTTACCCTTTTAGGAATGCTATGCTCGCGCACGCGTTTAGCAATAATCATCACTTGGTAGTGCTCCGGTGCATCAAATGGGGCACGCATGCGTCGCCCCACGCGAATGCCTAAATCAAATTTTGGGTTTCGGTGGGGGTTCGAAATCGAGTGTCACGAAAACAGTTAAACATACAGTATTTTGGTTGCTTGTAAAGATATGCGCGCGTTATTTTTTGATTATGATGAAACCCGTACGTGTTTTTGAGAATTCCCATCGCAAGCGACCGCACGATCTTCTCGCGCGCGCATGTCGAAATCATTCGAACGCCTTTGCGCGCGTACTAGCGGGTGGGGTGGGGTGGGGGGGCACGATCCCAGTGAAATAACGCCATGCTGGCCTCCCGCCCGTCGGTCGCGCGCGCATGTCGAACTTTTCCAAACCATTCATCAAGACACGTGGACACCATCACCGTCATCGGCGTTGCCAGCATCGGCGCCGTTGTTGGCCTTTCCGTCGTCTTTGTCATCGTCGCCATCACCAGCGCTACTATCAGTATCGTGTCTGCCGTTGACGGCGTCGCCATCATATTGCGCCCGCGCCACCGACTCGCACTGAAGTGCCCGTGCCTCGGCGCGGACTGCGAAACACGCTGGGACGTCCCCAGCGGTCAACGCAAGGGCGGCCGCGTCGGTTGCGCAAGAGTAGTTGGCGCGCAAGCCTGCGCGCGCTACCGCGGCCACAGCGATGCTCCAACCAGCGCCAAGCAGTCATGGCAACCGCCTTCGCATGGGTTTTGCAAGCCAAGTTGCGGGTGGGTGGGATGATTGCTCGATCAGTGGGGTTGACAAGGTCAGGTTCGGCATGGTGAATCGCACCACATAAGTTTTACCACTTAGATAGCTAGAAACATAGTGTTTTTGGTCCACGTTGGCTAACACGTTTTCCCAAGAGAAATTAGCAGTTTTGAGGATCGAGGATCTTGCAAGGTTATTGCATTCCGTGGGCTTCCGTAGACTCACACATGAGTTCTCTTGTCAGCCCATTCGGCGTCAGAGCCCACTCGGCCGCCGAGTGGGCAACCGAATGGGTTCAGTTCAGAAGTGCAGTAGCAAGCTGGCCCGTTCGGTATCCGAGTGTCCTGGGCCCCCTCGTTTGCCCTATGGGCTTAGACGTCGAACGGGCTCAGAACGGAACCCTCCGGAAGACCTCCGACGTCGTGTCCGTCAATTTCGACCTCACATGGCCTTGCTTGGGCCCAGGAGGGGTCCGAAAACATCACGCGACGGCCGTGGTGAAGGGGTCGAGAGCTTCGCGGGGCCGTGGCGCTAAACTGGTAAATCCGCCAGGGATTCTGCGCACCACTGGACCTGGCTTTGGGAGGTAGATAACAGGCGCCCCACGGGGTGGGGATGGGCTCGGTGTGCACGTAGCCGACGAGAAAATAACAGGGTGCGTGTCGGTGAGCGGGTTGATCTCAGGCCACAATTTGTACACATCACCACCGCCCTGTGTGCGGCGCCTGCTCGGAGCAGTACATGTGGATGGCCCCCCCTCCCACACACCCGGGGCCCCAACACATCCGTACCCTCCACCTTTCTGAGTTCCTTGAAAATCGGCCCCCTGAGCGGCGGTGATTGCAGACCTCTGCGTGAGGGTGAGGAGGGGTCAGGAGAACGGGACCTGTACCAATGCGTATCGTGTCACCCAGACCTGGTCGCGCACCGTGCCCTCGAGGAAACGCCCTCGCCAGATGGATCTCTCTCTCTCTCTCTCTCTCTCCGTTGGTTTGGTCAGGGTTCCCATGTTCCGCAAGAGAGAGTGGATAAGTGAAGAGGAGGGGGAGGGAGGAGGGATTTTGGATTGCGGCAGATTCAATCGGCACTCAACTTGCCAAATAAAGAGTGGGTTGCTCCCGAAGTAGTGATTCCGCAGGGGCGCCAAGTAGTGTTGACAGGCGTTGTTGCCTTCTTGGCAAGGAACGGGGCAGTACAATCGCAACACTCCTGGGTTGCGGACAAGCGTAGCACAGCACGATGACAGGACGGCAGCCCAACAGGCAGGAAGTGAGAGGGAGAGAGGGACGGATGGAAGGAGCGAGGAAGGCGGAAGGATGCAGACGAGGCCCCCGTCCTGCAGCGCATGCAGTACTGGAGCCTGCAGGATGCTCCGCTTCCCTCCACGGGTAAGTACCTCCTCTTCACGCCCGACGCCGGGGGCCTCAACAACATCCGCATCTCGGAGGCGACGATGGGGGCGAACAGCCCAGGGGGAAGCAATACATGTGAGGCGTTCCAGTTGGGGGCTCGCCTTGGAGGGTCGAAGGACTTGCCATCTCTTCATCGGCGGACTGCGGCGGAAGTACAACGAGGCCGCTTCTGCCAGCAGAAGACCAGCGGACGGCTGGCGGAAGCTGGCGGAAGTAGAAGTCGGCCTCGCCAGAGATGGCAAGGTTTTTGGGTTCAGGGTTTCCAGCTACCTCCGTGTATCCAGGGGCGCCGATGGTTCATGTCTTCTGCGACGCTCCCCTGCAAACACGTGCCATGCCCGCCCCATCGGCTATTTGCACCCATCTCCGCCTGCGAGCATCGGCTGGGAGCTCACCGGCGTCGTGGCCCGGCGCACTGGGCGCACCCTCGTGCTGCCGCCCGCATCGCCGATGTACCTGCTTGACTTCGGGCCGCGGAATGACGCCCTGGTCGGCGACGCCATCGGAGAAGAACAGAGCGGCACGAGCGCAGACTGTCTCGGAGACCAGTGCGGACCCCTCCCTCCTCCCTCCTCCCTCCTCCCTCCTCCCTCCTCCCTCCTCCCTCCTCCCTCCTCCTCCTCCTCCTCCTCCTCCTCCTCCTCCTCCTCCTCCTCCCTCCTCCTCCCTCCTTTTTTCTCCTCCCTCCTCCCTCCTCCCTCCTGAGACTGGGTCGGCGCTGGGCCCTCCCCGGGGGCGCCTCCGGCGCCGCCCCTGGCGCGCTCCGCGCCTCGGGCAGAGGGGGGGGCGGTTCAGCGCCGGTGCGAGAAGTGGGCGCGGAGCCGCGAGAGTCTGGGCTCGTGCCCGTTTTCTTCTTCTGCGCCCAGCAACTGGACGGGGCTTACAAGGGTCGAGGACCTCATCGACCTGGCGCAGCTGAAGGGCGTGCTGCCCACGCTCACGGCGGAGGAGTTCGAGAGGGAGGCGGGCCTGACCTGGCGGCACGCCGTGGCGCGCAGCGAGGTCAAGCGCAGCTCGAGCGCCGACAAGTCGGTCTGCAGGTTCCAGGACTTCAGTGGGGAAAGTAGGCACGGGCACACAGTAGCGTCGCTTCCCAGGAACATGGAGGAAAGCAGGGGAAGTGGAGGGGAAGGCGGAAACCCAGAAAGAATGGAACAAATGCCTGGAATCCTGGGGTCGGTGCCTACTTATTCGTGTGCCCCTGGGCCCCTCCAGGACTGGGAGCGCGTGACCAGCACCTTCCTCTACATGGACGGGCAGAAGGAGCGCGAGGGATTCATGTGCGGCGAGTGGTTCCTGCGCGGCGGCCCACGCGCGGAGCTGCGGCGCGAGATGGCCCACGCCGACTGGGCGCTGCTCCGGCATGGCTTTGTGTGGCACAGGGACGCCTTCGAGGTCTCGCCATGGGGAAACTGGCCCCGAGGTTTGTCGCTGTTTAGGGGCTCTCGGGATCCTCCACGGGCTCCGGGACTGTCAGACAACGGTTCAGGATGAAGAAGTCGTCCTGGCGGAAGGCCTTATGGTCCAGAATCCGTTTCCCTCAGGGCCCATTTCTCCTCTTTGCAAACTGCTAGAAAGGTCGCCGCCAAGGTGGTTCGCTACCTCGGCCTCTTCGAGTACATCGCCGCGCACGCCCGCTACGGCGACTTCGCCGAGCACCAGTCGCAGCGCTCGGCGGACGACATATACGAGAACTGGCGCACAGTGATCGACAACGCCACCGCCCTCTACGTGGCGACGGACCGTCAGGACCGCTTCGCTGGCCTCGCCGAGAGACGCCACGTGCGCCTCCTCATGTGGCCAGACCTCTTCTCGGACACCACGGGCGGACTGCTTGTGGAGGCCAGGAGGCGTTTCAGCCCTGAGAGGTGGTACAAGCTTACCGGCCTGATTGAAGAACTGATTTGCACATATTCCAAGGTGTTCATCGGCACCGACCGGTCCAGCTTCACTGGACACATTGAGCGAATGCGGCTTCACGCCGATAGTCCAGTCAGAATGCATCTGGTCCACACGGACGGAGACCCCTTCAAGCGCCGCGGGCAAGACCGGGATGTGCGGGTGCCCTTTGACGCCATCCAGGAGCAGATCCACGAGTGGGGGCACAGGCCTGCGAGGAACCATAAAGGGGCATTCGGCAGGCAGCCCGAGGATGCGAAGAACTGGCCTCGCTCCAGGGATCCCCAGAGCTGGCCCCGCCACTGTTAACAGAACACCCCCCCAAGAGGCGGTGGAAGGTGGCCCCAATCACCAGCGGCGACGAGCCCTTGGCTCGGCTCAGCCCCGATCTGCCAATCGCCTGTCGGCCTGGTCGCATGTTCTCCCTCATCAGGATGAGCAGGAGGAGGAATTGAGACGAGGTGCGAGGAGGAAGAATATGATCAGGATGATCGTATTGATTACACCAGAGAAAAAACCCAATCAGTGGATGGTTTGATGATGAGATCGATGTTGAGATCGATTGTGTGAGATGAATAGTAATATCGATCATGAGATCGATTATGAATCGTGGGATCGATAAAGATATCGATAAGGAGATCGACAAGGAACCCAGGAACCCCGAAACCCGGAACCCACCGAAATCGGCCCGGAACCAATAACCAGGAACCCGGGAACCCGGAACGGGGAACCCAGGAACCCAGACTGCTACCAGAATCGGCGGGTTTGTTTCGCCAAATCTTTCAACTTCCGCTAGGACCCCTTCAGTGCAAGCACTGATTGGGGAATCACAAGAATGATGCCGGTGGTGGTGGTGGTGATGATGCTGCTGCTGCTGCTGCTGATGATGATGCTGGTGATGATGATGACGACGATGCTGCTGCTGATGATGATGAAGATGAAGATGATGATGATGGTAGTGGTGGTGGTGGTCGTGGTGGTTGTGAAGATAGGGATGAGGACGATGATGTGGATGAGGATGAGGATGACGACGATGCTGCTGCTGCTGCTGATGATGATGATGATGACGATGACCAGTATGATGACGATGTTGCTGATTGTGATGATGATGATGATGATGATGATGATGATGATGATGATGATGATGATGGTGATGTTGGTGATGATGATGGTTGAGATGCCGATGATGATGATGCTGATGATGATGATGATGATGATTTTGATGATGATGACGACGATGATGATGATGATGCTGCTGCTGCTGCTGGGGATGTTGAGGTTGCCATTTCATCCCCCAGCAAGTATTATGATTTTGTTGATTTACCATTGTTGATCCCCCTCCTTCGGTGCGCCTTTTTCGTAAACAGTGCTTTCTCTGGGTCTCGCATTCTTAAACAAATACCGGGGGAAACCTTCCTGCTCAGAATGCGTTGTTGGCTCCCGAGCCACACCAACGACGGCTCTCGCTTGACACGTCCTTACATTTTTTTCAACATTGCGCTCCCGAGCTGGGTTCCTCACAAGTTATCAGGAATCACGTTCTCGCTGGGGATTTTCTCACGCTATATTTGGTTATCGAGCTGTCGCTCGAAACTTCCCTGCGATTCATGTTGGATTGACGCTTCAGTGACTGGCCCGCTCGACAGTGACTCGCCCGCTCGACCTGGCCGTCTGGGCCCGCCCGCCCGACCTGTCCGTGAGGGTCCGCCCGCCCGACCCGCCTGTCGGGTCTTGACGCTTGTACTCCTGCTCCGAAGCCCGTCCTGCAAATCTCTCTCGTGCTCAAACTTTTGCCCTCCCCCATTGCCTCTTCCCTCATCCCTCCCTCCCTCTGTTTGGGGGCCTGCGCCAACTACACGTGGCATGTAAGGGAACTATGCCCCCCAAGGGTGTACGATCGAAGACGAAGAGGGCGGGTATGGGTTTGGGATCATAGTACGCCCTGAACAACACGCGAGCAGAAAATGGCGAGCAGTCTTTATACTGACTATCGTTGTTCATGATGTTGTTGTTGCTGATGCTGTTGTTGTTGTTGATGCTGCTGATGCTGATGCTGAGGATGATGCTGCTGATGATGGTGATGGCGATTATGATGATCACGATGATGATGACGATGACGATGACGATGGCGATAACGACGATGATGATGCTGATGCTGATGCTGATGATGATGATGATGATGATGATGATGATGATGATGAGGATGCTGATGCTGCTGATGCTGATGCTGATGCAGATGCTGATTGTGAGAATGATCATGATGATGATGAGGAGGAGGATCAGGATGGGGATTATCCGTAAGGGCTTCGCCCCCTGCCGCCAGCCCCCTCTCTCGAATAATGGGCAATGCAAGAGCGAAATCATGAGGCCTTGGCGCCGCCGTGAAGCAGCGTCGGGACTTCACGCGAAGACGATGAGTAATCGGTAAGGCAAATTGAGATTCTGATGATATTGTTGAATTCGGTGTTGTATTTCGAGCTTGCTCGCGTATGCTGTGCAAAAGGCTTTTCTTCGATGTATTGACAAGTTGCACATCCCATGTGTTTTTTGTTCCTGACCCCACCGATCTGCGTGAGGGGTGCCACCGAATTTCTAAACATGTGGCAAATCCCATGGGTTTTTCGACCCTGACCCCGCCGATCTGCATGAGGAGTGCCATGGAATTGCAGAAATGTAGCAAATCCCTTGTGTTTTTGGACCCTGACTCTGGCGATCTGCGTGAGGGGGGCCACCGAGTTTTTAGACATGTGGCAAATCCCATGTGTTTTTGGACCCTGACCCCGGCGATCTGCGTGAGGGGTGCCACCGAATTTGAAACATGTGGCAAATCCCATGTGTTTTTGAACCGGCGATGTGCGTGAGGAGTGCCACCGACTTCCAGAAATGTGGGATATCGCATTGGATTTTCGACCCTGACCTCGGCGATCTGCATGAGAGGTGCTATCGAATTTGAGAAATGTGGCAAATCCCACTGGTTTTCCGACCCTGACCCTGGCGATCTGCGTTTTTTCGATTCTGATCCCGCCGATCTGCGCGAGGGGTGCCGCCGAAGTTTCAGACATGTGGCAAATTCCTTTTGTTTTTGGACCCTGACCCCGCCGATCTGCGTGAGAGGCGCCGTCGAATCTCAGGAATGTGGCAAATCCCATGTGTTTTTAGACCCTGACCCTGCTTATCTGCGTGAGAGGTGCGGCCGAATTTTAGAAATGTGGCGAATCCCATCGGTTTTTGGACCCTGACGCCGCAAATCTGCGTGAGGGGTGCCACCGAATTTTAGAAATGTGGCAAATTCCCATGTGTGTTTTGGACCCTGACCCCGCCGATCTGCGTGAGCGGTGCCAATTTCGCCCCCCCCAGAAATTTTGAGACCTCTCCCGCGAGGTGCTGACCAGGGCGGTTTGCGGCTCCCCCCCTCGCCCGGTCTACAACAAGGAACAGTAAGCAACAAGAAGTAGAACTGTAACAGTGGAAACTGGACATTGGAACTGGTGCAGGGGTCAGCAGGCCCTGAGCCTACAGCCTGGTGGCCCTGCAAGGGGGCCGGCGGATTATAATGATGCTGATGCTGATGCTGATAATGACGTTGGTGATGCTGGCGATGATGTTGCTGCTGATGCTGCTGATGCTGATGCTGATGCTGATGATGATGATGATGATGATGGTGATGATGATGATGATGATGATGGTGGTGGTGGTGGTGGTGATGATGCCGATGACGATGACGATGACGATGACGATCATGATGATGATGCTGCTGATGATGATAATGATGATGACGATGAACATGCTGATGCGTCTCATGCTGTTGATGATGAGGATGAGGTTGAGGATGAGGATGGTTAGGGTGATTATGATGCTGCTGGCGATGATGATGATGATGATGATGATGATGATGATGATGATGATGATGATGATGATGATGATGATGATGATGATGATGATGATGATGATGATGTGATGAAGATGATAATGGTGATGATGAGGTTGATGGTGGTGATGATGATGATGATGTTAAGGCTGATGATGATGATGATGATGATGATGATGATGATGATGATGATGATGACGACGACACTGATGATGTTGTTGTTGCTGCTGATGATGATGACTATGGTGATGATGCCCCCGAAGATGGTGCCTGTGGTGATGATGATGATGGGAGAGGGGGGGAGGAGGAGGAGGAGGAGGAGGAGGAGGAGGAGGAGGAGGAGGAGGAGGAGGAGGAGGAAGAGGAGGAGGAGGAGGAGGACGAGAAGGAGGAGGATTTGAAGGAGGAGCAGGAGCAGGAGGAGGTGAAGAAGGAGGAGGAGAAGGAGGAGGAGGTGGAGGAGGAAGTGGAGGAGGTGGCAGAGCACTGGGATGGGATAGAGGGATGGAGGGAGGGAGGGAGGCAGAGAGGGATGGAGGGAGGGTGGAGGAGGAACTGGATGTGGGGGATCACGACGGCGATAACGACGGCGGAGGCGACGGCGACGCCGACGGTGATGGTGGCGGCGCGGCGACGGCGACATTGACGGTGATGGCGGCGACGGCAGCAGCGACGACGCCGAAGGTGGCGACGATGTCGACAATGACAACGATTGAGGAGCCTTCCGAGGTTTCTGGAGATGGGCCCTGGTGGCGACGCCGTTCGGCTTGACAGCCAGCGGGTCCCGGCGGCGTGAGCTGGGCTCGGCGCCTTTTCGCTCTTCTGTCGTCGTTGTCGTCCTCCCCCTCCTCCTGCTCCTCTTCTTTGCTCCTCTCGTCGTCGTCGTCATCGTCGCCGCCGCCGCAGCCGTCGTCGTCGTCGTCGTCGCCGTCGACGTCGTCGTCGTTGTCGTCGTCGTCGTCGTCGCCGTCCTCGTTGTCCTCGTCCTCGTCCTCGTCCTGGTCCTCCGCCTCCTCTTCCTCCTCTTCCTCCTCTTTCTCCTCCTCCTCCTCCTCCTCCTCTTCCCCTATCTCCTACTCCTCCGGCTCCTCCTACTCGCACTTCTCCTCACCCTATTACTCGTCGTTCCCCGTCGCTTCGTCGCCGTCTCCGTCGTCGCCCTCGTCGCCGTTGCCTCCCCCTTTCTCCTCTCCTTGCTCCTTCGCGCGCCTCGCTGCTCACAACGTGGTGGTGGTGGTCGTCCTCGTCGTTGGCGTCGTCGTGGATGTCGTCGTCGTCGTCATCGTGGTCGTGGTCGTGGTCGTGGTCGTGGTTGTGCTCGTTGTTATGGTCGTGGTCGTCTCTGTGGTCGTGGTCGTGGTTGTGTTCATGGTCGTGGTCATGGTCGTTGTCGTCGCCGTTGTCGCCGTCGTCGCCGTCGTCGTTGTCGTCGTCGTCGTCGATCTGCCTCCCCCACTGCTCCCGCTGCCCTGCGTCTGCCGCGGCCTTCCGCCCCCTTCCCCTACCTTTTCGACTCCCTGCGCAGCCGCACGGCCCCCTAGCCTTTCCCCCTCCGAGACCAGCGTTCGTGTGCCGGCAGGCTGGGTATACCCAGAGGATCCTGTCGGAGGAGGAGGAGGGAGGAGGAGGGGGAGGAGGAGGAGGAGAAGGAGTTACGGAGTTACGGATATTGCGACCATGTCGGTGACGATTAAGTCTCGCCCGCTCAGAGGACCTCGGAGAGATTGCGAAGCAATGCGTGCATGGGTACTCCACCCCCTGATCACGACGAGGGCCGCGGCGACCAGGGAATCCCGCACCAGGACAGAGTAGCCGTTCACCATATTGCGCGAGACGCTCATGTCCCTCCAGCTGTCGATGTCCAGGGGCGAGATGAAAAGCCCGAACACAAAATGATTTGAAACCGCAAGAGCGCCTTTGACACCAAGCAAGCAGCGAATAAACAGTCCCACAAGCAAGAGTAAACAATAAGATATGCCTTGCTTGCCCTGTGGGCCTGGGCCAGGCTCAGCCGAAACATGTCCAAGTCCCCTCCGATGCCGTGGAAAAGAGCCCGACTCTTGCAGTGGCCCGAACAAAATGCCCGAGCGAAAAAAGTCCACCCACCAAAACACATAGCTACTGGTTCTTGCAGTCGTCGTTTGGCGTTGAAGTAAGGAGTGAAGCAGACGTGAAAGGCTGCCCTTGCTGCTCCGTAGCCCTGTTCAATTCGGCCAAGACATCTGATTTGAAAGCGAAAGCCTCACCTTGCCGACGGTCAGACACGGCAGCAGCGGTTCCGCCCCGCAAACTCTCGCCATCTGCAACCAGCGCCGCGCGCCGCCTGTCCCATGCACCGCCGTCGGCCGACGACACGCCAGGGCGGGGCTGTGGGGGATCCTGCGAACCCACTCCTCCTGGCCTTTCGCACCCTCCTTCAGCACGTGGTGCGCCAGGGTGTTCGGCCGCAAATGCCACAACCTTCGGAGAGAGGTGACCAGCGTCAGGGGCACTCCAGGGGCTGCCAACTCCACCTCGCCGCCCGCCTGCACCGCCTCGCCATCCCTCCCCAGGGCAGCCTTCTTCCGCGGGAGCCCTGCTGAGGCTGCGGGTAACTGCGAGGTCGATGCTGGTGCCGGCGACGCGTCAGCCTGCTTGCCTTCAGGCGCCAGGCCTGGAGGAGGTACAGGACGGGCTCCATCGGCTGCACCAGCCGGCTCGCCAGCCAACGCTTGGCGGAGCGCTTGGGCGAGGCTCGTCAGGCCCTGACCCCTGTGCCGTTCGATCTCCGTGAAGGCGTGCAGGAGGCGCATGGCCGCGCGCCCATCCGCACGTGCATACTGAGCTCGGCGCTCGGCCGCAGTGCGATTGGGCCGGCGGCGCCGCGGCGCCTGATCCATGCCGAGGCCAGAGCGCGAGGCGAGAGGAAATGGTCGGAGCGGGAGCTCCTATGGTGCTGGCTTGGGGTTCGAGCCAGACTGGCTCGAGCCAAGCTGGTCACTGGAGGAGGAGGAGGAGGAGGAGGAGGAGGAGGAGGAGGAGTCGGAGCAGGAGGAGGAGGAGGAGGAGGAGGAGGAGAGAGGACACGGAGGAGGAGGAGGAGGAGGAGAGGAGGAGGAGGAGGAGGAGGAGGAGGGCGGAGGAAGAGGTGGAGGAGGAGGAGGAGGAGGAGGAGGAGGAGGAGGAGGAGTTCTAGGACGAGGAGGAGGAGGAGGGGAAGGAGGAGGTGGAGGAGGAGGAGGAGGAGAAGGAGGATGAGGAGGAGGAGGAGAGGGAGGGAGGAGGAGGTGGAGAAGGAGAAGAAGAGGGAGGTCGTCGTCGGACGCAGGCGTGGCGCTAGGTGTGCTCTGTCGAAGGCGAGGGAGGAGAGGGGAGGGAGGCGGAGGAGGGAGGAGGGAGGAGGAGGAGGAGGAGGAGGTGGAGGAGGAGAAGAGGAGGACCAGAGTAAGCACATGAAGCATCAACGACATTGCAATACCACCTCCTTTCAAGGTCCACTTTTTATAAGCACCGGAATCATCTATTTCATTATAGGAAGTGCTACATTGGAAGATAACTGTCTGATAATCTTCAACCGTGCCAACACGCAAGTCCTGGTACTTCAACGCCGCCCATGATGCTGCTGCTGATGATGCTGCTGCTGATGACGATGATGATGACGATGATGATGATGATGATGATGATGATGATGATGAGGATGATGCTGCTGCTGCTGCTGCTGCTGCTGATGATGATGATGATGATGATGATGATGATGATGATGATGATGACGATGACGATGTTGCTGAGCTGGAGGCGGAGGAGGCAGAGGAGGAAGAGGGGAAGGAGGAGGAGGAAGACGAAGAGGAGGATGAGGAGAAGAAGGGCGAGGACGAAGCAACCGGGGTCAGCCGCCGAGCTGCGCGCGTCGCGCGGGTGCTGCGCGCGCTGCGTGCCCCGCCCCGCTGCCGACGAGGCGAGCTCGAGTGGTCGCAGCGATCGCCTCCGCCCGCCCCGCGCGCCCCCCGCGCCCCCCGCGCAGCGGCCAGGCGCGGCCGCGGGCGGCTCGGCTGGGGCTGCCGTCGTCGCCGCCGCCGGCGCGGGCGTCGTTGCCAACGGACGTTTTGCGGGGTGCTCCCAGATCTCCAGAGGCCTCCCGCAGACCTCCAGGGGCCCCGAGGAGACCCGCGGAGACCTCCCTGGGGAGGGGCAGCGTTTCTGGATGCTCCCGGTACCTCTGTGGACCCCCTTGGGGCCTCTGGAGGCGCTCCAGAGGGGAGGAGGGGAAGGGAGGATTTCCGCCTCGGCTGCAGAGGCCAGTTCCATGAAGGCCATTTCCAAGGCTGGACCCGACAGGGTTGACCAGGAGAAATGCCAGCCAGGTGGAGACTGGGAGGCTCCGAGGGTGCGCTCTCTTGTTTCTGCCCCTCATTTCCTGGCGGGAGATGAGGAAGAGGGGGAGTTCGAGGAGGTGGATGGTGGTGACAATGGCGATGGCCAGGGTGAAGACGACGATGATGCGTATGGTTAAGATGACAGTGATGGTAGTTTTGATGAGGGTGATGTTACTGAAGACGAGGAGAGTGACGATTGCAGCGACAGAGGCGATGATGATACCGACGGCGACGACGATGACGATGACGATGATGATGCTAATGCTGATGAGGATTATGGTGGTGGTGGTGGTGATGGTGATGGAGATGGTGATGGTGATGGTGATGGTGGTGATGATGATGATGCCTTTGCTGGCAATGCTAATAATGATGGTGCTTGTGGTAATGATGACGATGGTGATGGTGGCGATGCTGCTGCTGACGATGATGACGATGTTGCTGATTCTGCCAATGCAGGTGTTGAGCCGATGATGGTGATGACGATGCTGCTGCTGCTGATGATGCTGATGATCCTGACGATGCTGTTGGTGATGCTGATGACGGTGACGATCATGATGCGATGACGATGATGATCACGATGCGATTGCTCGTGATGATGGTGATGAAGCTGCTGCTACTGATGATGATGCTGTTAATGCTGCTGCAGTTGATGATGCTGATGATCATGCCGAGTATGATGATGATGAGGTCGATGGTGGTCATGATTGTGATGATGATGCTGATGATGTTTATGGTGATGACGACGATGATGATGCCACTGTTGTTGTGGATGAGGATTGTGATGATGATGATGACGCTGCTGGTGTTGGCGATGGTGGTAATGGCAATCACAACGACGGCGACGATGCTGATGGCAGCGATGACGATGCCGACGACACTGATGACGAGGCTGATGATGTTGCTATTGCTGCTGCTGCTGATGATGACGAGTCTGGTGATGGTTATGATGACGATGGTGAGTGTGGTGGTGATAATTGTGATGATTGTGATGCTGCTGGTGGTGGTGGATGGTGATGCTGCTGCTGAAGATGATGTTGATGATGATGGCGATGCGGATGCGGATGATACTGATGATGATGATGTTGATGAGGATGCTGATTATTATGTTGATGCTGATGATGATGCTGATGATGCTGATACGGATGATGATGATGATGATGATGATGATGATGCTGATGATGATGATGATGATGATGGTGGTGGTGGTGATGATGATGCTGATACTGATGAGGGTGAGGACGGTGATGATAATGACGATGCTGAGGATGCTGCTGATGATGCTGCTGCTGTTGATGATGAGTGCGGCTCTGATGACGATGATTATGCTGATGGTGATGCTGCTGACGATGATGATGCTGATGATGCTGCTGCTGATGATGATGATGAGGATGATGATGATGCTGTTAATGCTGATGCTGATGCTGATGATGCTGCTGATGATGATGAAGAGGATGATGAGGATGACGATGCTGATTATGTTGATGATGTTGGTGATGGTGGTGGCGATTCTGATGATGACGATGATGCTGCTCATGACGATGACGATGCTGATGCCGATGATGGCGCTGCTGCATATGATGGGTGATCACGGAAGGAAGGGTGAACCTGGGAACCACGGGTGGAGGATGGAGAAGGGCTAGGTGCTCGAGGATGTGGAAGAACATGATGATGAGTTTGAGGAGGAGGGGGATGAGGAGGAGCAGGAGGAGGAGGAGGAGGACGAGGAGGTGGAGGAGGAGGAGAAGGATGGGGGAGGAGATGGTGTAGGAGGAGGAGGAGGAGGGCGAGGAAAGGAATGTGGTGGGGGTCGGATGAGGAGGAGGAGGGGCGCGTTGTTCGTTGTCGAAAGGTCCCGTTCTTCGTATGGTTATTCTGTTCATCGGTACGCCCCTGTCTTGCTCCTCCCTTCCTCCTCGCTTCTCGCTCCTTCTTTCCTCCATTTTGCCTTGTTGCGTGTCGTTCTGATGCAGGGGGAACAGTGAGGGCGCCCGAGTTGCAAACCACTGGGACATCCATTCGAGGAGGAGGAGGAGGAGGATGACCAGTGTAAACCCAAGAGTCATCAGTTGGAGTAAACCCTCCCTCCAAGCTCTCTTTTCATAGGCCCCTACAACGGTTCAGTTCCATTGATGGAACTTCTTTGTTGAAAGACACCCGTGTGAAGATCCGGAAGCATACCGAACCATTGTTCTCGGGATTCCAACGCCACGGATCAACCTGACTGTTGCGTCTTGACGATCCTGGATCGTGCCAGAACGCCATTCCTAGGACTTCAACACAGAGAATCAACCTAACAGTTACACCCGCATAATCCTGAGTCGTTCCAAAACACCAGTTGTGGTACGTTGATGATGGGAATCCGTGAAATTCTGGCAACTCTTTTGAAACGAATGTGCGCGGCGCTAAGGCGAGAGCCACATATTGAAAAGGAACCGCCCTCAATCCGTGCAACTCTTGGAATTTGTTAAACGAATATGCGCGGCGCTCAGGCGAGAGCCACATTTTGAAAACCACCCGCCCTCAACCCGTGAAACCGTTGCAATTTTTGTTAAACGAATGTGCGCGGCGCTCAGGCGAGAGCCACATGTTGAAACGCACCCACCCCGAATCCGTGAAGCTCTTGCAACTTTTTAGAACGAATGTGCGCGGCGTTAAGGCGAGAGCCACATTTTGAAAACGACTCGCCCGCAATCCGTGAAGGTCTTGGAACTTTTTCGAGTGTGCGCGGTGTTAAGGCGAGAGCCACATTTTGAAAACCACCCGTTTTTTATGTATAGCTTCAGAGTCATAAGTGGTGAGGAAATCTCAGGCGAAACGCCCGGCCCGCCCTAAAACTGGCCTCGGGGTGCGACAGAGCGAAGTTATTTATAAGGAACAAGAGCGGAGGAGGAGGGAGGAGGAGGCAGGAGGGAGGAGGGAGGAGTCGGAGTCAGAGTCGGAGGAGGAGGAGGAAGGGAGAAGCAGGAGGAGTAGCCCTGGGAACTGTCACAGAAGATGGGAATGATAGATGAGGAGAGGGAGGGTGGAGCAGGAGGATGGCGAGGATCAGTCCTCAGGGTGAGCCCCACACCGGTGAGGGCGAAGGGCCCGGTGCCCCTGTAGCATGGTCCACCTTGCTGCTCAGGCGCTGCTGGCACTGTCGAGCGCCTCATGCGGATTCTACAGGATGGCGGGGATGGGAAAAAACAGGTCGAGACGGGCAGCCCAGGCGGGCAGCGTGGCGCTCCGCCCCGCCAAGCCAGGCAGGAGGGAGTGTGCCAGGCGCGCGGCTCCAGCGCCAGGCTTCACCGCGCGGCTGGCACAGAGCCCAGATAATCATGTAGTTGACGGGTAGGATTCATGTCATGGAAGAACTCTTGTGCAGATTGTGCGAGGGGTGTTGTGCGGGATTGTGCAAACTTGAATTCGATACTTGTTTCATTACGTCACTTGGTTCTTGCCTGTGTTTTCTTGGCGTAGCTTTGCGTCTCTTCCGTGTTGTTACCTCTCTCTCGTCATACTAAAGCCAAGGCAATAAGAGCGGGTGGCTACACCAAGAGCAGCGGAGGAAACTCAGCCTCTCAGGCTGAAAGATCGAGGGCGCCCCAGCCAGAGCCCAGCGGGAGGGCAACATCGACGCCCAGGCCGACGGCGTGCGATTTCTCGAGGAATACCGTGGAAACGTGGGCGCGCTGCGCCAGTCAATAGCTCAAGTGGCTGCGCCGCATCCTCTGCAGCCGACACTCCAGGCGGAGTAATCGTGGGGCTTCGTTGGGGTCCTCTTGGGGTCCTTGCTGGGTCATCTTGTGGTGCACTCTTGGGCCCTCTGGGGTCCATCCTGGGGCCTCTTCGCGGCATTTTGGGGCGGTCCCCTGCTGGGTAATCCTGGGGCCACCTCCGGGTCCCCAGGGAACCACTGCGGGCATCCCCGGAGCGTAATAGGCGACTGGCGGAACAGGGGTCGCTCGTCTCTGAACTCTGACGCGCCGTTGGGGCTCAAGCAAGCGAGTACCTCCATGGCGCCCATGCAGCGGTGTCCCTGTGCGGCATGCCATGATGGGCGCGCGTCCCGTGCCGCTCGGCTGCGCTCCCGCGCGAGGCGGCGCCTGAGGGGAGGGGAACCGAGGCGCGAGGGGCCGCGGCGAGCCGCATGCAGGAGGAGAGTGGGGTCGGGAGTCCCCGGACCTCGTCGCGTCTTGGCATAGATCGCGACGGGAGGCTTTCGCCAGTTTTCGGCTCCCGGGGGCCGTCAGACTTGGGGCGCTTGAAGGGCGCACACCTCTCGCGCCTCCGATCACCGAGCATTTCCTCTCCTGCGCATGGCCATGCCGCGTTGGAGTCGTTCCCCCCTGCAGGTGCAGAAATGCTTATACATATCCACCGCTCCCCAGGAGCCCATGGTGGTTCTCCAGATATAATGCATTGACATGTGCCTTGGGTGGTGCGCCCACACATGAACATCGTTTGTTAGTGCTTGTGTTTGTGTTCATGCTTGCTTGCGTGGGAGTGTGTGTGTGTGTGTGTGTGTGTGTGTGCGTGTGTGTGTGTGTGTGTGTGTGTGTACGTGTGGCTGTTTGTGTGCGTGCTTGTGTGTGAGATAGAGAGAGAGTGTGTGTGTTGGTATGTCTGTACACCACCTATATCGTTCACACACTTACGCATGTTTAGCATCAGTGCATACACATATAACCACACATTTGCATATGTATGTATGCACATGCAAGTTTGCGACGGTGCCTCTGTATAGAGTATATAGAGGGACGCTTATAAATTTTAGTGAGGGAGCTCTAGACATATACATATATACTCTGGATACTCTTTCATGTATTGACACAGCCGTGTATATACGCATACATGCATATACACATATATATACATACATATATAGATATGTGTATATATATGTATAGACACATATTTGTAAACATGTGTACATACCTGCACATTTAGAATCACAGGTTGTTGCCCTCTTCTGCAGCCTTGTTTCCTCTTCCCGCCGCTGCTTCCGATGCCCATGCGTTCCGCTGGCTCCGAGGCTCGCAGGGAGGCTAAGAGCACGAACGAGTGTTATCAGCTGTTCGTTGAGCAGTGCCTGTGTCGGGCTTGAGCCAGAACTTCTTCCCAGCTGTGCGCGGCCCTACACTGTGCCGAGTTCGAGTCAACGGCTGAACCGGGCGCGAAACCGTTGTAGCATGACATTGGGTACAGATGACGTGGCGCCTGGGCGAGAGCTGGCTACACACTTTTTCTCGTCGCGGCGCGGCAGAGGCAATCCGCACTCGCGTCCGAGCGACACCAGGAGCGACACCGGGGCGCGCGTCCGAGCGACACGTGGCTGCATGTCTTGCCAGCGCTCGGCCCTCGTGTGGCTGTGTCCACGGTTCCTCCGCATGTGCATCCAGTATTTGACCTTAACATTCTGCACATGTGCATCTAGTCGTAAATGCTTCCAGCTTCTGGCAGCAGCCGTGGGGAACCTCTAATATCACGAACTCCGATGGTCGGCAGGGTACAAGTCGCACACATGCAGTCGAACTTTGCAACCGGAGTGGTATCTCCTAGCCACTGGGACTCCGCCCCCATCGCCTCGGTTCTACACGATGCCTCGGTAGTATTACCCGGGCACCGCGTCCTGGGGCGTATTCTACCACCTATCGTAGTCCAAGCTCGCCAGCTACTAGCTGATTGGCGCCGCCTTGCGGACCAAATTTGGCTTCCAAGGCGCAGTTGCAGAGCTTCGTTGCGGATGAAATCCGGGCGGCATTGTTCTCAGATTCTACTCCAGCGCTCCTTACCCGTCGCTCACACACGGTGTGGCCGAGCGTACCGCGTGGCCTCGTGGATGTACTTGGCGTTCGTCTAGTCATGCAGTCGTTGTCACTGGCGTGTTCAACAGCTATTCTTAAGACCTGGGCCAATGCATGGACGACCAGTTCGCGCCTCCACCTGGACGTGGTCGTGCCTTGCGTTTTCGGCTGTGCGGGATGTCTGGGTGATCTTGGACATTACGTACTGTGTACTCCCCTCTGGTCGATGGTACTGGCCGCCGGGACGCCGAACCCCACTGATGCGTTCGAGCGCACGGCCTCGGCATTACCAAGTCTTCCTATTAGGTTGCTTCTCTTGGCGCCTTCCCACACACATGCACACCGGCTGGTCACGGCGTTCTTGGCTTATCATGCCGTGCTCCTGGGGCTCTCTTGGACCTCTTTGGCGCTTATTGGGCGCTTCTTGTGCGCTTCTTGGGGCCTCCTGGGGGCCTCTGAGGGCGGAAGGCTCGAAATCTCGGTTGGGGTTCCCCTTCTCTTGGGTCCCTCTTGGGTCCTTATTCGGCCTCTTTTGGGGCCTCTTGGGCGGTCTTGGGGCTCGCTCGAGAGCACTTGCATTGCCACGACTGCTAAACGCACAAACTCCCCACAGCACCCGCACCAACACGCACTCCGACCCACCAGAGCCAACACCACCGACCACCAACACCGACAGCAACATAACATCAGCACCAGCAAAAGCACACCGACGACCAGCGACCATCAACAGCAACAGCCAGGACACCGACCGCACCGACTCGATCCTGACCCAGTCCGTGAGCATGTTCTGTCACGCGTTCTGGTTCTTCGGGTCCATACGCATATTCTTCCCTGCCTCCTTTGTGTGTCGGTCCCTGCAGTAATTCGTCTACAACTTTTATTTGTGCACGGTATGAGGCCACGGCCTCATGCGCCCTGCCCAAAAGGGCACGGGCACATTTGTGTGCCCGACTCCGGCGCCTTCGTTTCGTTTGTTTTCGTTTCGCTTCGCGTCGCTCGGGCGGTGTTGGGGCCGTGCTGGGCCGTTTTGGGGCCGTCTTGAGCTGTTTTCGGGCGCTCTCGGCAGCCTCTTGGACCTTCGTGGGGCGATGCGGGTGGCTTCCTGACCCGTATTGGAGCGTCGGAAGCCCGAGAAGGCAGGACGCGGAACACGTATAATAGCTACATGACAGTCGTTGAGTTTCGCCTCTTGGGGCCCTCGTGGGGCTCTGCTTTGAGCCCTCATGGCGCGTCCTGGGGGCTCCTGAGACCGTCTTGAGGGTATCTTGGGCCGTCTTAGCGATCTTGGACTACTTCAGGGCCCTCCTGGAGCAAGCCGCAGTACAAGTGAGCTCGATCGAGGCGTCTGAAAGTCAAGACATCGAAGGGGGAATCTTCTCCCAGGGAAGGGGCTTCCCTTCGACTCGAATGCGTTTGCTCGATTTCCCTCTGGCTGGAACGTTTGAGGAGGCGGGCCCAGGGAAAGGGGGTGAGCGGCGACGGCGACGACGACGAGTCCAACGGAAAAGCGCCAAGAGAGGGGAGCGGCGACGACGACGACGACGATGACGACAGCGACGACGACGACAACGGAAAAGCCCCTCACACACGCCGGCAGGGTCGGCGGCTTCAGGTCCTTTCTCTGGGGGCTGCTCCTCCTCCGCACTGGACGAGGGATGGAGCGAGGGAGGGAGGGGAGGAGGGAGGGAGGGAGGGAGGAGGAGGAGAACGAGGAGGAGAAAGAGGGAGTGAGGGAGGAGGAGGAGGAGGAGGAGGGGGAAGAAGGAGCAAGAAGGAGGGGGGATGAGGGAGGAGAGAGGAGACGCTTGGATGGGGGAGGCAGGAGCGGGAGAGAAGGGGATACGCCATGGGAGCCATCGCCTTGTCTGACGTCCTACCCCTCCCTCTCGTCCCTTACCATGGCGTAGATCTCCTCTCCATTCGCACAGCCGGATGTCGAGCAAGGCAATGATCCTGAGATGGCACGAGATGCGTGGTGATGCGCGGCGTACCACGGCGTAGACGAGCACGGCAGAGCGCCGGCGTATCGAGAACACGACTTTTGTTCGAGGACAGGTGCTGAGGGAGAGCGGGCATGACGCAGGACGATGCATACAGACGGACGGTGCGGAAACACCGGAAGCGTCACATGAGAGCCAGCGCTGGTCGAGAACACGATTCACGCCACATCAGGTTCTGAGGGACACCAGGCATGACGCAAGACGGCACATGTAAGTTCGGAAAGAGCAGAAGCGTAACATAATAGCCAACGCTTGAGCGGGAACACGATTTGTAAGATCCGCAACACAATGAGGTCAGCGCTGCAGCTAGATCATGGCTTGGAAGGATCGAGAGCCAGAGAATGGAGCCAACGCGGTAGCGGGAGCGCAGTTCTGGAAACACCGAAGACGTTCGGATTGGAGAAGCACACATACTCGATCACCTTCTGGGGGTCCTGCGTGTGTGAAAACTTTACGCGGAGGGGGGCACGCTACGACCGCGGGGTCTTCGGGGGA
This sequence comes from Prorocentrum cordatum, assembly GCA_963575745.1. NCBI lineage: Eukaryota > Dinophyceae > Prorocentrales > Prorocentraceae > Prorocentrum > Prorocentrum cordatum. The sequence continues at coordinate 315,512 of CAUYUJ010016649.1, forward strand.
GAGAGGCGAATAGTATTCATATTGTGCAATTGTGGAAGGAGGAGGGAGTGGGGAGGCTGTAGGAAGCATGGAGGGGAGTAGGGAGGAGGTAGGAGGAAGGAGCAGGTAGCAGGGCATAGCTAGCTTTTTGTTGGGAGGAGCTCCGCCCAAGAGTCCAACGGGTCCTCCTTCCCTCCCTCGCCTCTTCTGCCTCGTTCCCCGCCTCCTCAGCATTCGCCTCCTCACATCCTCCACTTTCTCCACTCTCTCCTCTGCCTCCGCCGTACGTGGGGCGCGAGTGCACTTACGTCTTGGGCTCGATTGCGCCGCGTTTGCTGCCCTTCGACTGTTCGTTTTGATGTAGTTCTCGACTGTGTGCGATGAGGTCGGTCGCCGGTACAAGGTCGAGACAGCGCGCAGCAGCTTTTTTGTTTGGAGTGTTTGATTCGTATCTACCTTTATACATACACATATCTATATGTATACATGCATGGTCCTCGGATACGCCTGTCGGCTCACATCTGACCTGTCATCCTCATTGCTGCTGTTACTGCTTGTCATGGCTAATTGCCAGTCTCCCCCGCACTCTCACGGCACCCCCTCCCCCTCCCTTCCTCCTCCACCTACTTCCTCCTCCAGCGTCCCCTCACCCATCTTTCTCTGCGCCGCTGCGCCCTGCTTGCGCGCCGTGCGGGGTGCCAGGCCACTCTGCAGGCGCCGCGCACGGCACCGCGCAAGGCGCGCCTCGGGGGTATTCTCGGGGCCTTTCCAGGCATCCTGGAGGAGGAGGAGGAGGAGGAGGAGGAGGAGGAGGAGGAGGAGGAGGAGGAGGAGGAGGAGGAGGAGGAGGAGGCACGCGCGCCCTCCTTCCTCATCGCTCCCCCCCTGCTCCGCAGCCGCCGGGCTCCGCTCACCCCGACTTGTGTGCCTCCCGCCGCATGTTGGCCACGCGTGAGAGCGGCCCTTCGCTGGGGTGACCGTTGGTGCGCGGCAAGCGAGGGGGGGAAGTGAGAAGGAGAAGGCCTCCTCAGAAGGCGGCGGGACTTCTCAGAAGGCCTCTGAGAATTTGTCTGGTGTCTTCGGGGAAGGCTCAGACAACTTCTCAGAAGGCCGGGCGACTTCCGAGCCTTCTGTCGGGGATACGTAAGACTCGAGTGCGCTGGAACTCAGGGTTGCCGACGCTTTTTGACGAGCGCGTTCCGGATTTGGACGGTGGATTTTTTCGTGGGATGTTTGCAGCGGAAGTTCGCGTCACATTCCAGACTGGGTCTCGTCATTTGACGGCTCCGTCGGGCCAGCCCAGGTCCCCGATTCTGGAAAGGCCCGCCCCGTCTCAATTCCCCCTGGGCTCGCCGCCGACTTCGGTGCGCGGCTTTTTGGGGGCGCGGGGTGTGTGTGTGTGTGTGTGTGTGTGTGTGTGTGTGTGTGTGTGCAACGCATCCGAGGCCCGAAAACCATCACGTCACTAATTTTGGGCCCCAGGGCCCACTGAGGCCCCAGGGGCCCCAGATTGGTGAAGTGATGTTTTTTTCCCACGTAAGGAGCCCGAACTTCTTCATTTCACTGAACCGAGCCCAGGACGAAAGGGAGCGGCCGAATTGCTGCTGTGATGCAACATAGGTTTCGTAACCCAGGCACGCAGGCCGCCACGTGCTGCCTCGAGTGCGCCAGAGGCCGCGCCCGTCGGGCGAGGCGCGCATCCGCCCAGACACTCGGCGCCTCGACTTGTTCGAGGCACGGGCCCCCCCGACTTCTCGGCCACTGCCCTGGGACCGGATGCTCATCCCGAGTAGTTTTTGGACGGTCCGGAGGCCCCAGTAAGGTCCCGAGAGGCCGAAACGATTTTAGAGGCTTACGCCACATCCGCCGACCCCTCGATAAACTACTGCCGTGGCGAGGCAGCAAGAACGCGTCAAGTTCAGGGTAGTGTGTGGCACGCTCTGGGATGTCCGTTGGGATCTCGTGACGAGGAATCTCGCCACGAGATCCCAACGACACCAAACATGTATGTCGCGATTTCTGCGAGACGCTGGGTGTCTGGGCAGGGCCACTCTTGCCTAGGGTCGCTCCCGCGTGTAGCCGACGCATGAGCACATGAAGAAGCTCTTTCAGATCGGCCCCCAGCACCATGGGAACGGCGGGTGCACCTTTGCGTGGCAGCCTGGCGGCCTCTTCGTCGCGTCGGTCGGCGAGGGCCAGAGGATATTGTTCCTTTTTGACCGCCGCGGCCAGCAGGTTACCGAGGTCCAGCTGAGATCCACGGCGAAGGTGCTGCAGCTGGAGTGGGACAAGGACGGCGAGTTTTTGGCCATCCTCCAGTCTGGCGACGACAGCGTGCAGCTCTGGCGGCAGGCCGACAAGAAGGTCGAGACGCTGGAGCTCCACTCCAAGGACCCGACGTGGCTCTCCTGGTCCAAGCTGGGCCCCCAGCTCGTAGTTGGCACTGGCCGTGGGAACGTCACGATATTCAATAAATCAACCATGAAGAAGCTTGCACTCGCCGGCAAGCACTCGAAGAAGATCACTTGTGGAGGGTGGCATCCACTGGAGAATATCTTCGCTTGTGGGTCGGAGGACCGAACCGTCACGGTGAACACCGAGGACGGCGAGCCACTGGCCGGTCAAGGGGACGAGCCACTCCGGCTGAAGAACGAACCATTGTCCATCAAGTTCCCTGCTTTGTCAGGGCCGGGCGACTCTTCCGCAGACCGCGACCGTTTGATCGCGATCATCAACGGCGACACGTCGCTGCTCGTCTACAAGTTGCGCGACGAGAACAGCAAGCCTACAGACCTCAGCTTCCAACCGCACTACGGCAATATCGTGACTTTCTGCTGGCTCGGGGACTCGTACCTCGTTGTCGGCTTCTCTGACGGCTGGGTGGTCGTCGTTAATGCGAGCATCCGCGACGGCAATGTCGAGGAAGCCTCGTCTGCAAAATACCATCCTAACGCGCTCTATTGCCTGTGTTGCAGCAAGGTCGCCGAGAGAATTGCATCCGCCGGTGACGACGGCATCAGGATCATCAGTGGGAAGGACTTCAAAGAAATAGCAAACGAGCGGATCCAGTTGCGGCCTGAGGCCAAGGTGGTGAGCATGCACTGGTCGGACGACGGCGAGTTGCTGTCCTTCTGCACGGAGACTGGCTTCATCTACTGCTACCTGGCTAAGCTCACGGTACTGTCAGCCACTTGCAACACCAGGCTCGCGTACTTGACGTCCCTGCAGGAGCTCACTGTCTGCGACTGCGCCGACGAGGCGGCGGGCAAGGTCGTGCTGCAGACCGACGTGGAACCTGGCCTCATCGCGCTGGGACCCAACCACGTCGCTGCGGCCTTCAACAACAACTGCTGGTACTACTCTGCGTCGTCGAACGGCACCAACACCCTCGTGAACAAGATGGAGTACGTCGGCAGCGTGAAGGGCGTGAGCCTCAACGCCACTCACGCCGCCACCCTGATCGAGGGGGGCCGCCTGTTCTTGCATTCAATCGAGAAGGGTGATGGCAAGATGGTGATCTTTCCGAGAAGGGAAGGCGATGGCCAGATCACTTGCGCTTACATCGTTGCAGGCTTTCTAATCTACGCGCACACCAACGGCCGCGTACAGTATTATTCGCTTGTCGACCAGACTGAGGTTAACGAGTACAAGCACTCCAGCGGTATCAGGAAGTTCTTCCCTAATCAAGAGGGCACCCGCTGCATCATCGTAGATGTCAGTGGGGCTGCCTTCCTGTACAACCCCGTCAACGACGATTGCATAATCGTTCCAGACTTCCCTGCCGGTGGAGATCGTGTTCAGGTAGTGTGGGACTCGTTGGACTCTGGTGTCTTCGCTGCGGTGGACAGCTCCAGAGTCTTTACCTTCATGTACGCACACGTTGAGGTTGGTGGCAGCGCCGTCCGCTGCCTCGGCAGCGTGGACATCGGGCCAGAGGGTGAGCTCAGGATCGACAAGATGCACACAGAGATTGGGCAGGGCCAGAGCCTCCTGCTGCTCCTGGACGGCGTCGCGTGGTGCCAGCAGGCCAACGGGGCCCTCCTGCAGCAGCGCCTGCGGAGCCACGAGCTGCTGGGTGGCGTGCTGCACGCTGGCGAGCCCACCGAGCGCCTGAAGGCGAGCTTCAAGCAGGCTCTCAGCCTCAACCGCTTCCAGCAGGCGTTCAAGCTGGGCCTCTCCCTGGGCCAGAAGGACCTCTGGATTGCCATGGGACGGCGCTGCCTGGAGTGCCTCGACATGGCTTGGGCCAAGAAGGCCTACCGCCAGGCTCCCTCGCCAGGGATGGTGCTCTATCTCGAGCGGATCCAGACTGTCGAGGACAAGCAGCTGCTCAGTGGCCACGTGGACAGCCTGCTAGGCCGATACGACAAGGCGCGGGAACACTTTCTTCAGAGCATCTGCCCAGAGGCGGCTTTGGACATGCACTGCGACTTCCTGCAGTGGGACAAGGCCATCTCCCTCGCGCAGTCACTCGCTCCGCAGCGGCTGCCCGCGATCTACCTGAAGAGCGCCATGGCACTGGAGGCTAAGGGGGAGTACCAGCAGGCCCTCAACCACTACGAGGCCGCCAGCGGCGGCGAGAACAGCCCCGACGCAACGCCAGATCACGCCAACCAGTGCCGTGCAGGGATCGCACGCACGTCGGTGCGGCTCGGCGACCTGAGCCAGGGGATGGAGGCCGCCAAGTCTCTCGGCGACCCCGCCGTTTGCAAGGACTGCGCCGAGTCGCTGGTGCGCATGCGGCAGTTCTCCGAGGCGGCAGAGATGTACGTCCAAGCCGGTGCCTTCGACCAGGCAGCAAACTTGTACATCCACGAGTTCAACTTCGACGCTGCGGCTCCCCTCATGAGCAAGATACATACGCCCATGATCCACATGAAGTTTGCAAAGGCGAAGGAGACCCGCGGCGCATACAACGAGGCGCTCGAAGCCTACGAGCGAGCGCGAGACTTGGACAGTGTGGTGAGGTTGAGCTTGGAGAAACTCGATAAGCCAGCAAGGGCTTTTCAGTTGGTCCGTGAGACTGGGCTGGCGTCCGGGGCTGAGCGGGTGGCGGATTACTGCATGAGCCAGGGCAACATCCCGGGCGCAATCGAGTTCTTCCTGTTGGCCAGGATGGACGAGCGAGCGTTCGAGCTGGCCGAGAGGCACGACGCCATGAGCAACTATGAGGAACATCTCGGGGAGCATGGCGACAAGGAGCAGCACGCGGTCATTGCCAGATACTACGAACAGCGGTCCCGCAATTCGGAGGCAGCCAAACACTATTCGCTCTGCGGGGAGTACCACACGGCCCTCAAGCTCTACCTTAAGGTCGGCGAGAAGGAGATCGACAACGCGATTGAGGTCGCTGGGAAGGCGCGCAACGACGCACTGACGCACCAGCTCGCGTCCTACCTTATGGGTGACTCCGACAATGTGCCGAAGGCGCCAGTGTACATTTGCAAGCTGCACAAGGTCTTGGGCAACCACTTGCAGGCTGCAAACGCAGCGCTTATGATAGCGAGGCAGGAGCAGGATGACGGCAACTACAAGGCTTGTCGGCGCTTCTTCAAAGGGCAGGACGAAGGGCGCGGCCGTGTAGGCAGGCACCTGCCTCTCAGAAGCCCCTTTGCATTCTGATAACACTGATCTTCTCTCCGCCACAGATATATACAGACACCCTCCAATCGATTGTTCCTGGGCCTCAGGGGAGGGTGGCTCTGTAGAGATCACCACTGAGAGCCAACAACTTTCTACACCACCACCGTCCCTGAAGGTACATGCACAATTCGTCGGAGGGTGTACTTACATATCTTATTGTGGCGTAGAAGACTGCGCTACTCATGAGCCCATAAAATATGGCCGTTCCCTTCTGAGATGCTCCATGCCTTCGCTGAGGGCATGGCTCCCCCTCGCTCCCCCCTCCCTCAGTTCGCGCCTCTAAGAAAGGCGGCGCACCAGCTCCTCTTGACCAGCTACCAGGACCTGCGGAGGGAGAAGCTGCCGCTGCCGCAAGAGCTGTGGCGCCGGATCGTGATCCTGCACTCCTACGTGATCGTCAAGCGTTTGGTCAAGGCTGGCGACCACCCAGGTGCCGCGCGTATGCTGCTGCGCGTGGCCAAACATATCCAGCAGTTCCAGTCACACACTGTACCCATCCTCACCTCGGTTGTTATTGAGTGCCAGCGCGCCAAGATGACTAGTGACGCTTACAAGTACGCCTGCGAGCTCATGAAGCCCGAGAACCGACCCCAGATCACAGAACAGTACAAGAAGAAGATCGAAAATATCGTGAGGAAGGGGAAGCCCGAGGACCAGGAGGAGCTCCAGGAGGTCACCTCCAACTGCATGCACTGCGGCTTTTCTCTGCCGGATTCGCAGTTGGACTGTCCGAATTGCATGAACATCTCCCCGTTCTGCATCATCACTGGCATGCGTATGCTCAAGGAAGACTGGGCCCGCTGCCCCAGCTGCCAGTTCCCCGGCCGCAGGACGCATTTCTTGGCGGCCCTGCAAAACGGGGACTCCTGCCCGATGTGCGACGCCGTCATCAAGCCTGCGGAGCTCATCCCCATCCCAGACTCTGCGCCACACATCGCGGAGTACAAGTCGTTGTTCAAGCCAGACGCCGCGGAACTCAAGGCGTACTGAGTCTGCCCGCGCCCGGAGCAGGTTGGACTGACCCCTTTCGCCATCCCAGCCGCACCCCCTCAGAGTCACCTTTGGGTCCAGCGGGCCCAAAGGGTTCGAGAGCCTCCCTGAAACGACCTGGATTCGTCCAGAAAGCCTTGGACTCCCTAAAGTGCCCCCCTCTCCTCCCCCTTCTCCCCTTTCTCCCTCCTTCTCCTCCTCTTCCCCCTCCTCCTCCTCCTCCTCCTCCTCCTCCTCCTCCTCCTCCTGCTCCTCGTCCTCGTCCTCCTCCTCCTCCTCCTGCTCCTCGTCCATCTTCATTTTCCTTCTTGTACAGGCCCTGAACAAACTCCCTCCCCCCTCTACCCTTCTCCTCCTCTTTCTCCTCCCTCCTCCCTCTGACTTCTCCTCCACCTCCCGCCTCCTCCCTCCTCCCACCTTCCCCCCTCCTTCTCCTTTCCTCCTCCTCCTCATCTTGCCTCCTTCGACGTCATCCCCCTCCTCCTTCCCCCCCCTTCTTCTTCTCCTCCCCCTCCTGTGGATGCCATATCACGCGCTACCTTCTTCCTCCCCAGAGGCCTACAGAGGCTCCCAGGGGGAACTTTTAGGGGCCCCTAGAAGTATCCGGAGGCCCTGGAAGGACTCAAGACGCCAGAGAAGCCCGATCAACGTTCCGCAATCATCCCTCGCTTCCCTCCTCCCTCCCTCCCCTCCTCTCTCTCTCTCTCTCTTTCTCTCCCCCCTCGTCCTTCCAGTCGTCCTCTCTTCTCCCTGCCCAGGCCCGCGACCTCATGATCTGTTGCGCATCGTGGGCCCCTGGAGGCCTGGACCCCATCCTCAGCTCAGTCTTTTCATGCCAAGGTTTTTTTTTCTGACGGCCCCGTGGCCCGTATAGGCCCCCCATGTACAGTGGAGGCCCATGCCAAGATACACCCTGCTTGCCTTCAGGGTGCCCTGGGTTTCTTGGGATTCGATGGTTTTGCCATGGAAAGCGTGACGTTCCCACACCAAAAGCCAATGGACGTCCTGGGGTCTCAGGGTTGGGTTTCTTGTAGAAGGTTTCTTGTCGTCGGGCTGCTACTGTAGCCGAGAATTGCCGAATGCCTTCGTTCGTGATTTTGTTCCACGCGCCATGGGCCTGTCGTCGTGCCATCTTTTGGGCCTCTGGCGACCGTTCGGGACGGTCCGGGCACCCCCAGCACGCTCTCGGTCGGCGAGGCGCGGCCGCTGGAGAGCCTCCTGAGCTTAGAACATCTGGACGAACCAGCAACACCTGTCTGGAAGTGTCCGAACCTCGACCCTCCAGAGGCCCCTCCTCGGGCGTTCCAGAGCGTTCCGAAACGCTCCCAGAGCGTTCCGGAAGGCTCTGAGAAGGCCGCGGCGCCCGAGACGTCCTTCAGAACCGCCAGATCTCACAGACTCTCGATTTACCCTCACCCGACTTTCTCCTCCTGGCTTCGTCTTACCCCCTTCCCCCCCTCCATCGCCCTCCGTCGCCCTCCACCCCCTTTCATCGCCCCCTCCATCGCCCTCCATCGCCCACTCCATCGCCCACCCCCTTCCGCCCCCCTCCCCCCCCGCCTCGAGCCGTGCGAACCTCGACCCTCCCAAGGCCCCTCCCCCGCCCGGGGATACCTTCCCTGGGCCATAGACGCGCGGGAGCGCCTCTGCCTGCCGGCCACCATCGCCCGCGCCCGCGGCGGGCGCGCACGCTTCCTTTGGTCGGCGTCCTGCCGCCGGCGGGCGGCTCGCCTCCCCCGCGCCCTGCGCGCGGGGGACTGCCAGACTGGGAATTCGCCGCGTCGGTCGTCTGAGGTCCCTCCTCGTCGCTCCTCTTCCAGGAGTGAGCAGTGGTGGATGAGAGGTCAGGGGGAGGAGGGGAGCAGGGAGGAGGAGGGAGTAGGGAGGAGGAGGAGGAGGAGGAGGAGGAGGAGGAGGAGGAGGAGGAGGAGAGGAGGAGGAGGAGGAGAAGGAGCAGGGAGGAGGAGGAGAAGGAGGAGGAGGAGGAGGAGGAGGAGGAGGAGGAGGAGGAGGGAGGAGGAGGAGGAGGAGGAGGAGGAGGAAGGACAGGAGGAGGAAAGGAGGAGGAGGAGGAGGAGGAGGAGGAGCAGGAGCAGGAGCAGGAGCAGGAGCATGAGCAGGAGCAAGAGCAGGAGCAGGAGGAAAAGGAGCGGGAGGAAGAGAACGATGAGGGAATGATGAGATTGTGCCACGGGGAAGGAGGCGGAGGAGGAGGAGGAGGAGAAGGAGGCGGAGGAGGCGGAGAAGGAGGATGAGAGGGAGGAAGATGGAGGAGGAGAGGGGGGAGGATGAAGGAGGGAGGGACTTCGATTAGGGTCTAGGGTTTGTGCAATTCGGACAAGTAATCGGGAGTAGGACAAGCGGGAGGCTGAGGGGACATATGAGGCCCTCCCCCCTCCTCCTTCTGCTTCTCCTGCTTCCGCTGTTCCTCTCACCCTCTCTCTCTCTCCCTCTCCCTCTTTCCCTCTCTCCTTCTCTCCCTCTGTTTCTCTCTCTCTCTCTCCCTCTCTCTCTCTCTCCCTATTTCTCTCTGTCTCTTTGCTCTCTCTCTCTCTCTCTCCTTCTGTCTTTGTTTCTCTATGTCCCTCTCTCTCTCTTTCTCTCTTTCTCTCTTTCTCCCCTTTTCCCAGCTACTCCCCCGCCGGGGATCGTGACGGGGATTTCGTTGCGACTGTCGCCCGAGGTCGCTCCCCGTCGTCCTCCTCCAGGAGGGAGGAGGGAGGTGGGAAGGTGGGGGGAGATGGAGAGGGGGGGAGAGAAGAACAAGGAGCTTGCCTCCTCCGTGTGGGCTTCCTCTGCTCCTCCCTCTCCTCTGCTCCTATCCGTTGCCCTCCTCACCCGTCCTCCCCTTCCTCCTCCTCCTCAGTTCCTCCTCTTCCTCATCCTCCTCCCTCTCCCCTCCCCTTCCTCTGTTCCCGTCCCCTCCTCCTCCGCCTCCTCCTCCTCCTCCTCCTCAGTTCCATCCCTGTTCCTCCTCCTCGTCCTCCTCCTCCTCCTCTTCGCAGCCAGAGTGAGTCGAGCCCCTTCGCTTGCGGCCTTGCGCAGGCAACAAGGGAAGTATTAGTCGCATCGTGAACTGTACTTGGCCAGAGCCAGGATTTGTTGGCAGGTGGTCTGAGATCTCGAGACATGAGCTGGTGGACTTGCTAGCGTCTGGCGACGACGAACAACTGGCGCGTGTGTGTCGCTGCTCCTTCTTTGAAGCCATGCGCGAGCACCTGGTCACCCGTCAGAAGGCGAGGGCGAGTCGGGCTGAAGCGGCCAGAGCTTGGCGAGTGGGCCTAGGCGGCAACATGGTGGCAGTGCCGCCTTTCGGTTCGTCCGCGAGTCGGTGCAGCCTTCTGTGATGCAGACGGAGGAGCTGGAGGCTACCCCCACGCTGCCAGTGGCTGACCAACAGGCGATTGACCTGATCATGGCCACCTGGACCTCTTTCTGAGTCAACGAGTCTAGATGGCAGGAGCAGCATCCTGCTGAGTGGGATGTTTCGCGGCCGCAAGAATTGGCGGAGGCTGGCGGGGGCGAAGTGGCAGCTGTCGGGCCTAGCTCGGGCTCTCCTGGTGTGGCGGGGTCTGTTGGAAGGCTGGACCCGTACGCGGAGCTCCAGGCTATTACGCTTGAAGAGCTTGACATAGTCATCCAGATATGTTTCACCCCAGGCAGCTTGCTTACCTTCCGCAGTCGTATAGGCAGGTGTTTTTGGATATCCTGCATGCGTGGGAAAAGATGCCAAGAGATCCAGACTTCTGGATGCTCCTAGTGTTCTTCCTTAGCAGGCCCAGTCCCCCAGGAGGTGTGAGGTCGTGGTGCCGTCTGGCTGTTGCTCGGTGCTGAGGGGGAGTCTCTAGAGAATGCCGCCCTCGGGGGTGACTCTGGACACACTTGTGACAGACTTGGGCTGGTCCACGCTGTGCTGCAATGCTTCGCGCGTTTGAAGGGCTGTTCGGCGGCCACCGGGCTGCCGGACCTGTCAAAACGCCACGAGCTCATTTCTCACGAGGAGCTGAGGTGTGAGGCCATCAGCACCGACTTCCCCCTGGCGCTGCCTGCGTGCTTCCGCTCGGCAAATATGCTTTCTCGGTGCACCGGCTGGACAGAGAGCGGCTGCGTCGGCGTGCTCGGCAGACGGCATGCCGGGCTGCTGGGCGCAGCTGCGCTCTCGGCGCTTGCTGCACTGCTGGTGCACGCGCTGGTGGTCAAGCTTCCGTGAATGTCCAGAAGTTAGATTCCAAGCTCGTGGGCGATTTTTCAGGCTCCATGCGGTTGGCTCTGGGGAGCAAGTCGTTTCCCAGTGTCCTGAGGCCATGACGGCTCTCGTCCGCGGGCTCCGAGGTAAGCGTCTTCGGGCCAGCCGGGACAACACTGGCGACCAGGCCTCGTCAGCCGAAGTGGCTGCCCAACTCAATTCTAACTGGTCCCTCGGACATGAGGATCGCCCCATGGGGGCTCGCTGCCTTGGCACGGGCGCTAGTTTTTGCTCAGCCAGGCGCGTAGGATGACATGACAAAAAGGTGAGCCAAGGCCAAACGAGTCTTGGCTGGAGCCCAACAGCTCCGAGCTGCGGGAGCCAATTGCATCGCGATTCAAAGGGGGTCTCCGACGGAGACGTTGGTTTGGTGGAGCGCGGTGGCGGGGACCTCGGACCACAGGTTGCGTGGCCTCAGGATGTCGGCCCTTCGTGCGGAGGGCCGCCTCTCTGCAGAAAGCTCGGTCGGCCTTCGTCTTCGCGTCTCGCCTAGAGAGTTCCACGCAGACCCCTGGATTGTGCATGCCGTGGAAGTTGCCAAACAGTGGTCGCTTTCTGCTCTGCCCGGGCTCCCTGGGCGCGGCCCCATGCAGGGCTGCCAGGAGGCGGGTGAGGACCTCCTAGGCAAAGAGAGGCCCTGGGCCAAGTGCGTCGACCCTAGTCAGGTGGTCCTGCTCCGCATGACCAAGATAGGCGTTGCTATGCCCGCCGCGTTCTCGATCGCGGTGCAGGGCCTGTCCTGTTCTATGCTTGAGTTCTGGCCGGTTTTCATTGCTGAAAGGGTCAAGGGGGCGGCGTTGATTGCTTCTCATGTCCTGGCTCTGAGGCGTTTGGAAGGTGGGTGGGGTGGCGCCCTCCACTGGGGCCCCTGGAACTTCTCCTTGGGGGGTCGGTCACCGAACGCTGGACGCCTCGCCGCAAGGCGGCACGCGGGGGCCTGTTGGGTGGATCTCACTGGCCCCAGGAGAGGCTCTTCAGGCATGTCAAGGCCCAGCATGATAGATGCCTGGTCTGTCGAGGTCCAGGCATACTCTTCCGTCGTTTTTACGAATGCCCCTGCATCGAGGGGAATCGTCGGGACGAGTGCCTGCCACGCGCGCGGGAAGTGGCAAACCGAATGAGAACAAAGAGCTCAGCTATCCAGGATCTGTTCAGCAGGTGTCTGTTTCCGTCTTCATAGTAGGTGTTTCCTTGTCCAGGAGGCTAAGATTGATGACCAGCTCATCTGGATCGGAGTCCCTGAGGACTGGCATTTCTCAAGCAAGGTATTTGTCGATGGGAGTTTTTCGTATACATTTATATATCTCTATATCTGTCCCTTTCCTAGGCCTCTCTCAGGCGGGGTGGGCTATCATCCAGATTGACCAGTCAGGTGCCCTTGTTGGTGGAGGAGCCTATGGCGTTGCCCCTCGAAGCTACGCGCCAAAGCAGGTTGCGAGAGACGGAAAGAACAGGGCGTGTATTTTTTTTGTTCTCCGGAGTTTTCGGAGTGGAAACCAGAGGATCCATTGGTGGCTTACTCAGGCTGCGCGGGATCCATAGAGTGCACGGTGAATCCAGGCGCGGCGCTCGTCCCCATGAACACTGGAGGGCATATTTGGGTTAACTGCTGGGAAGGAGCCAGCCAACAGGCGAGTGCAATCAAGGTGGAGGCCCGCAGGGCCCGTTCCGCTGCTTTCAGCTTTGAGGAGGATTGGCTCACTCACGGCAACCAGCCAGCTGACCGCTGGGCGGAAAAAGGGTGCTTTGAAGTGGTCGGCCTCCCCACTGCAGCTCGCCTTCGCACAGGGGGTCGAGGCCATGGCCCACGATATAGCTAGGTGGCACGCGAGGGCCCAACAGTTGATGGTTGACCAGGGTTTCGCTGACTTGAAGGGAGTTGTTGGGGCCTCGGATGTGGGAATCGTGCTGTGTGCGAATGACTGGGGAGAGCTGGGGGAGATTGCTAGGGCAGAAGGTCCAGCCGCTCGCTCTTGTGAAGGGGGTGATTCCTGAGAGGGTGGGGCCCGACCCTCCACTGCTCCTCCTTCTCCTCCTCCACCCCCTTGACCCCCCCCGCCTGCCGCTGCAGCAGCGAGTGTTTGGGGGCTCAGATGTGCAGGGGTGCTCGGGAAGCCCTGGGGCCGCAACCAGCACTCGGTGGCCAAGGCCTCTGCGATCCCGTTGGCACCATATGCTGGCTCTGCACCTGGTGTCCTGGTCTAACGTCCGCGGGTCTCTGGTGCACGAGAACGCTCGGTCGGGCGTTGGGGCCGGGCGGGGCGTGCCGTGGGAGGGGCGCGCCAGGCCTGCGGATGCAGCGCTCTCCTCCTCCGCCGAGGGCTGGTGCCTGGGCGCCCGAAGGCGCAGATCGCGGACGTCCGCGCCCCCTCGGGCGTTCACCCCGACGGGATCCTCGGACCACGAAAACGTTTCCCCCCCAGAGCCCCACTAAAGATTCGCAATTCCTAGCTCGGGCCTGGTCTGGTGAAGCTCGCCGAATTACTTTGCCTGTCGGGTCCCGCTGCGTCCCCTCCCTCAGCAGAGGAGCGGGGCGGCGGGGGGACGGATGTGGAGGGGATCCGTCGGGATCGGCGGCCGGCAACGTGGTCAGATTCGGCACGGCCGTGTCCGTGCTGGACGACAGGCAGGCCGGCCTGCTGCGCGATTTGTGTCCCCCTCTCCGGCTTGGAGTTCGCTCGGCCTTTGGAAAGGAGGGGGCAGCCTGTTGCCCTCGAGGTTTCGGCCGAGTGGCCGGTGAGATCTGCTATTCAGAGAGAGGGCCCTGCCCCACGTAGTCAGCACGCTCAATACCCTTGTCCTCCTCGTCCTCCTCCTCTTCCATGTCCGTTCCTTATAACTATATCCACTCTGTCGCACCCCCTGTCGTGTTGGTAGGGCGGGTCGGGCGTTTCGCCTGAGACGTCCTCGCCGTGTATTGTTGGAGATTCGCAACAGTCTCTCGTCTGGAGGGCGGGCCGTTTTCAGAATGTGGCTCTCCCGAGCGCTGGGGCGCATTCGTTTCCATAGTTTGCAGCGACTTCGCGGATGGAATGTGGCTCCTTTTCAGCATGGGTTTCTCGCGCTATCGCCGCGCACATTTGTTTCCAACGTTTGTAACATGTTGAAGTAATTGTCCGGGTGGCCCATGCAAGTCCCAGGAATCGTGTTGTGTCAGGATTAAGTGCTGTCAGGGCTCAACATTCTCGCTGGCTCGCGGTGTTGCGGCCCAAACATTCCGCGCTGGCAAGATTTAGGGTTGTCAGAGCGCAGCAGTGATGTGAATCCGCGGCGCTGAAGTACCACGAATGGCGTTTGGGTACGATCGAAGGTTCCCAAACGGTTGTTTTCGAATGGGCCACTTCCCGCAATGAGAAATAGTGGTTGTAGGGATCTATCAAGGGGGAAGCTTGGATGAAGGGTTTATTGCAACATCGTTCATGCGTCTTGTGCTTACACTTTTCCTTCACTCTTCCACTGCTCCCTCCGCCCCGCCATCCCACTGCTCGTCCTGCCAGGCTGCTGCGCCCCCTCTCTCTTTTCCTGGTGCTGCTGCGGCTGCTGCTCCTCCTCCTCCTCCTCCTCCTCCTCCCCTTTTTCCCCCTGCTTTCCTCCCCGCCTTTTCCCTCCTCCTCCTGCCCTCTTCTCCCCTGCTCCCTAGGTTCCCTTGCCTCTCCCCCATCCTTCCCTCTTCCTCCCGATCCTCCCAACTTCTCTACACTCTCCTCTCTCCTCTCTCCCCTGCTCCCCTCTCCTCCTGCTGCCGCTCGTCATCCTCCCCACCGCCCTCTCTCTCTCATCATCTTCCTTCACTCCTTCCCCTCCTCCCCTCGCTCTCCCGTCGCTCCCACCGGTTCCCCTCCTGCTCCTCCACCTTCCACTCCTCCTCCTCCTCCTACTCCTCCTCCTCCTCCTCCACCTCCTCCTCCCCCAGCTCCTCCTTCGTCTCTTTCCCATTCGACGACTCCCCCTGTCGCACTCCCAGGCGTGCTGGCAGGGTGGCCTGGGCGTTTCGTTCTACGCGCCCTCGCCGCTTGCGATCCTGAAGCTGCAACTTTGCAGCAGTTTCAGGGGTGGGGGACGCTCGCTTTTTAGCGCCGCGCACATTCGTCTCAACAGCTGGCAGCAGCCTCACGGATGGAGGACGGTTCTGTTTCAATGTGTGCACATTCGCCGTGCAACATTGCAACCGCTTCCAGGGTGGAGGGCGGGTGGTTTTGCAGCCCGTGCCTATCGCCCCAGCGTCGCGCACGTTCGTGTCACCTTTTCGCGGCGGTTTGAGAGCTGGAGGGCGGCTCCTTCTCAGCATGTGGCTCTCGCTTTGCCGCCGCGCGCGTTCGTCTAAAAACATGCGCAGTGGGCTCAAGGATTCGTATGGTCGACGTCCCAGGCATGGTGTTCTGTCCCGATTCAGGGCTTCCAGAGATCAACAGTCACGATGGTTTGCGGCGTTGGCGTCTCAGGGACGATGATCTGACACGACTTAGGGGTTGTCAGGACGCAACAGTATCTTTGATTCGCGGCGCTGAGGCCCAGGAGTGGTGTCCTGCCCCGGTGGAGGATTCTCAAACGGTTGTCTTTCACGGGCCACGTTCCGCACTGAAGATAAGTTCTTGTAGGGACCTACGGGGGGGAAAGTTGGATGGAGGTCTTCTTACATCATCATTGGTGCGCCTTTGGTTTGCACTCTTCCTCCTCCTCCTCCTCCTCCTCCTCCTCCTCCTCCTCCTCCTCCTCCTCTCTTGTGGTCCTCCTCGTTCCCTCGTTCCTCCCCCGCTCCTCCCCCCCTGCTCCCCCCTGCTCCCCTGGCCTCCCCGTCGGGCGCAGGCGGACTCGTCGGAGGTGGTCGGGCAGGCGCACAGCCTGCTCCGTACTCGCGGAGATGGTGGGCACAAGGGCGGCGAGGAGGAGTGCGACTTGTACTCCCCCTCCTCCTTCTCCTCCTCCTTCTCCTCCTCCTCCTCCTCCTCTTCCACCTCCCCCTTCGCCTCCACCTCCTCGACCTCCCTCTCCTCCTACTTCACCACCTCCTCCGCCTCCTCCACCTTCTTCTTCTCCTCCTCCTCCTCCTCCTCCTCCTCCTCCTCCTTCTCCTCCACCTCCACCTGTTGGCCAGTCCCCCCCGCCCCCACGTCTCGTTTCCGCGACTGGATTCTCCCCACAGTCCTTGTCGAAATGTGCCCGGGGACTGGGCTGTTTTTTCGAGGGGGGAGGCGAAGGGATGATGATGATGAGGAGGGCCAGAGTATGCCAAAGATAGATCGATGCTAGATTCATAGGAATTGCCTTGCATCTGCCTGGCGCGTAACCAGGAACGCGAGTACAGTGATCATACAGTACAACGAGGTGCCCAGTGAGATCCCATTTTCAAAGAATAATCGCTCCCATGTGTGAAACTGTTGCGCAAAGTGGTGCTTGCTGTCATGAGCTCCGAGGAAGTTCTTAGCGACAGCTCCACTTTGCAAAAGAGCAATCGTGGATCATTGCATCGCCACGTGCGTTGAAGTTTCGGGTTTGTAACCTTACTGACGCCTCGTGCGAAAGATCCATGTTGCAATAGAGAAGTCCTCCATCCGACTAAATGTTTCGTTGCAAGAACGAATGCGCGCGGCGCTGGGGCGACATCCCCACGGTGAAAGCGACCACTGCTCAATCCTTGAAGCTGTATCAGAAAATGAGCGCGGCGCTAAGACGATGGCCCCCCTCAAAAAAATTGACGGCCCTCCGTCCGTGAAGCTAATTCATTGGGAAGACGAAAGCGCGCGGCGCTAATGTGAGAGAACCATGTTGAAAACGAATCCTCCCCCCCTGACATCGCTGCAGCTTGTTAAGACGAATGTGCGGTGTGCGGTGCCAAGGCGAAGACCACATTTTGAAGAGGACGCCCTACTTCCGTGAAGCTGTATCACACCTTGGAACGAGTGTATGTGGAGCTGAGTCGAGTGCACCATAAAAAAAGCACAGCCCCTCCTCCTAGAAGCTGTTGCGCATGTTGACGACGAGTGTGCGCGGAGCTAACTCAAGAACCACACTTTGGAACGGAACACCCCTTCCATCCGTGAACTTGCTGCAAACTTTGAAGACCACTGTCGCGGCGCTTAGGCAAAAACCCCATTTTGAGAACTAGCCCCCCTCCGTCCGTGAAATTGCTGCAAGCTTTTCAGACGAATGTGCGCGGCGCTGATGCGAGAGTCACATAATTGAAAAGGTGCCGCCCCCCCCCCTCCGTGAAACTGCGGCAAGCTTTTAAAGCTGGATGTGCTCGGGGTTCTGGCGAGAATCACATGTTCACCTTCCCCCTCCATTCGTCAAACTGTTGCACGTTTCAAGTGTCAGAATCGTACATGGTGAGAAGTCGCAGGCAAAACGTCCAGTCCGCTCAATCGACTCGTTTGGGAGTGCGACAGGACGGAGTTGTTGATAAGGCAAAGGATGGAGGAGGAGGAGGAGGAGGAGGAGGAGGAGGAGGAGGAGGAGGGGGAGGAGGACCAGGAAGAAGAGAAGGAGACACGAGGAGGAGGAGGAAGGTTCAGGAGAGGCTTCAGGGGGTCCTCGGCGGTCTTCGGATGTTTGTGTTGTTGTGCTTGTTATTGTTGTTGTTCTGAGTGTGTGTGCGTGTGTGTGTGTGTGTGTGTGTGTGTGCGTGCGTGCGTGCGTGCGTGCGTGTGTGTGTGTGTGTGTGTGTGTGTCTGCCACGCCGCGACTTGAAATAGTGTGTGTGTGTGTGTGTGTGTAAGTGTGTGCGCCAGCGTGTGTGTGTGTGTGTGTGTGTGTGTGTGTGTATGTCGTTTGAAGCAGCGCAGGATCTTTGGTCCCCCATGGCAGCGCCAGCAGCTCCTCTGGCGCTGTTCCCGCGGCCGCGGCCGCCAGCCTGGGCGGTCCCGCCGGGCCCTCCAGCCATAGGGCGGCGCCGGCCTCCTCCGGCCCACACCGCTCCCACCAACCAGCTGCTGCAGGCCCTTGTGGAGGATCTCGCCTACGGTGGCTGCGTCGGGCAGCGACCCTGCCCACGCTGTCGCTGGCAGGCCCAGGCATGCAACAGCTCCAGCTCCTGCTCTGCTGCTACTGTTGGACCTCGCAGCATCCTGTCGCTGACATGCGGAGGCAGCTCTGGTCCCTTCGCCTCTGGCAGCTACTCACCTACCCGCCCAGTAGGACGTCCTTGACTATGCCGACGCCGCGCCCGCCTGGCTTTCGTGCGACAGCCCGCTCATTCATTTGGCGAGCAGGGGGCCGACACTATGTCGGCAGCGTGCCCTGCACCATCTTCATCCCCAGATGTTGGGCGAGGGACACGCAGGATTGCCTCCCGCAGACACCGTCGCCAATCGTGCCATCTCGGAGGGGCGGTCGACCTTCGCCCTCGGCGCCACGACCATCTTGCGTTCCCACCTCTGCTCCTGAGACTGGCTGGAAGATATCCCCCGCGCGGTGGCCCTGCGTATCCCCCGCTGCCTCAAGGTTGTGTGGCCGCTTCCATACCGCTCCTAGGACGACCCACCCGAGCTTCCGAGCGACCGTTGCCTTGTCTGATGGGACAACACCAACGGCCCACCATACAACTACGACGTCTGGGGCAAGCTGCCTGAGAAGGGACTCCGCGTTGACCTCCTCGAGGGGTTTCTCCGTTCGCAGAGGGTCCACAGCGCGGTCAAGCTTACGAACGGCCCGTACCACACACCCGCGGAGCGCATCGGCATGGTCGTCTCGTCGGAAGCGGCTGCCTTTGCGTGCGACCTTCCTGCCTCTGAGCGCTGGCGTATCTTTGAGTGGGACTACTCGGCTGGCTGCTGACGACGGTTTCATACCTGCGCGCGCATCGCCAAGAATGCTGTCACGCTCGTCGAAGATTCCATCCCGGGAGTCCCAACTCTCGCCGACTACGCCGACTGGGGAGCGGACGCGCCGATGGCGGGTGAGGATGTTACTGTTGCGGGGGATCCGCTCGCAGCGGGCCCAAGCCACCCCCATCCTGCCCCATGTCCAGACCCTGGAGGATTGCCAATACTCCGTTGATGCTGTCCTACAGCCCCTCGGGGACCCCCCGGCGCAAGCTCACATGGACGCTGCCGGCAAGGCCTGGACGCTCAACGATGCCCGGGCAGTTCGTTCCGCAGCGTTGTCGCGGCTCGTCTGCGTGCAGGGCCTCCCCCCAGCACGGGCAGGTCGCGCACCGCCCGTGCCCTTCGTGCTCGCCACAGCACGTCGGGCCCTCCCGGTGTTGCCCTCCCCCGACGACGACCCAGGGCCGTCCGGCCTGCTGCAGCACCGCCGCTGGCCTCCTCCATGGCCCTCGGGCCGCCGCCCGTGGCCGCCTTCCCTCGGGGGCCATCTGCTGTCCCCTTTCATGGCCGCTTCCGCGCCACCGACGAGGGCCGACCCCTGTCGGGGAAGGCTGGGCTCAAGGCTTGGCAGTGGCTCTCCAGGAGCCTGTCCGCCTTCCGTCTCTTCGCCTGCCACTTTTTGGAGCGCGCATGGCACCTCTGGCGCGGCGAATTCCCAGGTGGAGTGCGCACCCCCTTCTCGTGGAGGAGGCCGGCCCGTGCCTCGAGGCCGTGTCCGTCATCCCTGTCAGCATGGCGCTGGCAGACGGCGCCCCCATTGCACTCGTCGGCGACCAAGCCCAGCTGCAACGGGCATCAATACCTCTCTTTTCCCTCCTTGAGAAGCTGGTCACCCTTGTCCAGGCCCGCCCGTCCATGGTCACCGCTCTCGATGGCTGTTACCGCATGCACCCCTGCATCCTCTGCTTCCCGCCGGTGCAGTACTATCAGGGCCTCCTGAGGTGCGGGCTTGGCCAGGAACCGCTGGGCACCACCCAGACACTGCGGGCCCTCTGGACGTCTCCGACCCCTTCCCTGGGACCGGCTCATCAGCCGGAGTCGTCTTTTTGACGGTCCCAGGGCCCGGCGAGCACCCCCAGGGGCCGAAGAGAGGCAACAGTTGCCCGTCCTGCTTTTTTCACGACGCCATCCTGTCTGGGCACCGCCCGTCCCCGCATCCCAGGCTCCGACCGGCCAGCGCGGCGCGCCGGTCACGACGAGCCCTCCGCCTGTGGCCGCCGCAGCTGCCCGTGCGGGCCGCCCCAGAAGCGCCGCGGCGCAGGGGGCGCAGACGGCCCCTCCGGATCCGCTGGCGCTGGTTCCTTACAATCAGCCGCTCTCTACCCAGACCCCCTCGAGTCATGAAAAAATCATGACGAGAGGTTTTTCGCTATTTTCGGCCTCCGGGGGCCCTTATCGGCCCTCAGGACTGTCAAAAAACGACTCGGGATTAAAACCGGTCCCGGGGAATCGGTCCGGACCTCTGGGGGTCGCGTCAGGGAAAAACCACGACGTCGGGGGTCTGGGTACGCAGGATGCGGTCGGACCGGGGCATGAGAGCGAGGTCGGCTCGGGGAGGGTACCCTGATGCTCTTCGTGCTTGCTGGATGTTCTTTTGCAGCCTGGGGGAGGGTACCCTCGGATGCTCTTCATTCTGGCCGGCGGAGGGTCTCACGTTCTCGGAGGATGTTCTCCTGTCCCAGGTCCGACTGTAAGTCGCCTGCGGCCGCCCGAGTCGGCGACTCCGCGGTCCAGCGTGCCTTCCTGGAGGCTTCACTGGGGAGGGCATGGCCCTTCCCCCCTGGCCCGCCCCGGCCAGGCCGCCCCTTCGAGGACGAATTCCTCTGGGGCGAGGAGTATGCCCGCTCGCCCCCGCAGCGTCTCGCGGAGACCGCAGTGGCCGCCCGCCTCCACTCGAGCGACGGAAAAAAACGGGGTCGTCTGCGCCGACGTTGGCGTGTAAGCTGCCCACGTAAGGTCGCGCGTGAGTGTCCTCGTCTCCAATGTGGTGTGCCGTGCTGGCGGCCCGCGTAAGCCACCGCGTACGGTCGCTGTACCATCTCGCGTAAGGCCCGTTTGTTTTCGTCGCCCCCCTGGCGGCGCGGGGCGCGGGCGTCCGGCCCGTTCTGGAAGCTCTGGTGTGGGCCTGGGCCCCCCTTCCACCCTGTGGTCGCGCTCGCCTCGTGACCGCACTGGGCCGCCGTGGGCGTTCTCTCCCCTGGCCCGCCCGCCCCCGCTCCCGGGGGCCCGGCTGAGGATTCTGCGCAGCCAGAGTTTACCGCCCGGCTGGGCGCCATGCGAGCTTCTGGGGCCCCGGCTGCTGGCCGGGCTGCTCTCGCATGGCGATCAGAGCTGGACCCGCGACGACGGGCCCGCAATGGCAGGCCCCACCCTGTTGGACCCGCATGCTTACTCCGTCGAGCAGCTCTGCTCCTTGATCGCGAGCGTCCCCGAGGAGTGGGTGCCACCGCCCACGTCCAGGTGGCGAACCACACTCGGGCAAGCGCGGGCCCTCGCGTGAACCGTCTCGGCCGGCGCGCCCACCTCGGCGTCGCTCTGGTCCCGCCTGTCTGGGCACTGGCGCCGTGGGATGGGCTGGCGGGGAGGTGGATGGCCCCCTGCACTCGTGTTGCGTTCCACCTCGGCCCCTCCTCTGCCCAGGGCCTCGCCTCCACCTCTCCCTGGGCGGTGCGCCTTCGCTGTGCTGGTCTCTCCGGCGCCCCTGTGCGCGTCTGCCCTCGGCCGCCTGCGCCGTCTCGCTCGGCCACGCGCCGGCCGACCACCTCCCCTCCTCCCCCCCTTTGCAGCTGCGTGTTGCCGCCTTGGCCTGGGTCGTCCTTGCCGCCACTCGTCGCTCGTCGTACTGTCGTCCTGTGCCTCCACTTTCCCAGACTTTGCCCTTCGACCCGCTGCGCCCTCGCTGCCCATGCCAGGGTGTGCCGATGGCTTGGTCGACCCAATACGGGTCCCGCGCGCTCTGAGCGCCCCGCCGCGCGCGCGCGCCAGCCTGTTCGGTGACTTTCTCCGCATCGACGGTTCGCGCGAGGCCGCGACCGCCAAAACGTGTATGTGTGTGTGTGTGTGTGTGTGTGTGTGTGTGTGTTTGGGCCCGGCTGCCGCGCGCACTGTGTTTACGCTTATTCCGCCTTGTCGCTGCGCGCGAGGCCGCTGCCGCCACAACGTGCGCGCGTGTTGGTGTGTGCGCGCGTGTTTGTGTGTTTGCTTGTGTGTGTGCGTGTGCGTGTGCGTGTGCGTGTGTGTGTGTATTTGCGTGCGTGCGTGCGTGCGCGTGTGTGCGCGTGCGTGTGTGTGTGTGTGTGTGTGTGTGTGTGTGTGCGTGTGTGTGTGTGTGTGTGTGTGTGTGTGTGCGTGTGCGTGTGTGTGTGTGTGTGTGTGTGTGTGTGTGGGTTGCTGTTTTGAAGCAGCGCAGGAGGAGCGCACGGCGGGGCAGGGGGGGAGAGGGGGGAGGAAATCATACACGGGCCCTGCCCGCGGCGAGGAGGCGTTGGAGGAGGAAGAGGCGGCGGCGGAGGAGGAGTGATAAACTGCGGCGCTGCTTTGACACTCCAGCCAAAGAGCGCAGCGGGAACCCCGCGTTACCTCCAACCCGTCCTTCCTCCCGACTCTAGCATCTGCCGCCCCCGCCACGCTGTCGTTCCCCTCTTTCTCAGGCCCCTTAGACGTTTGAACTGACCTGAAGGCCACGGTCGGGCCGAGATAAGATCGAGGTCGGCTCGGGGAGGGTACCCTCGGATGTTCTTCGTGCTTGCTGGATGTTCTTTTGCAGCCTGGGGGAGGGTACCCTCGGATGCTCGGAGGATGCTCTCCTGTCCCAGGTCCAACCGTGTTTCCCTCTCCCGCCCCCGCGGCGGAGGCCAGGGTCGGGGGGGCACCGAGGGGCCCAGGTGCTGACCAGGCCGACCCGCAGCGGGAGCGACAGTGGCAGCCTGCTCGTCCTCTCGGCCGAGAGGGCTTCGGCTTATGCGGGCAGGCGTGGTGTACAGGCGGGCCGAGGTATGAGGTCGAGGGCGGTTCGGGGAGGGCACCCTAATTTTCTTCGTGTTTGTTGGATGTTCTCCTGCGTCCTGGATGTTCTGTGTGTTTGGGCCGTCGGAGGGTTCATTTCCTTGAAGGATGTTATTCTGTCCTAGGTCCGGCTCCACTCCTTCGCCGCCGAGTGGGGCAAGTCCAAGGACAGGGGCAACGACGAGACGGCTCAGGAGGAGCTCTGTCTCATACCCCCCTGAGCTGTCCTCCATCACGTGCCGATCTCGTTCTCGATCCTCCCTGTTGCGTCTCGTGCTTTACCTGGTGTCCTTCGGCTTATCCAGCCGCAGTGCCTATGGTGTGGGCCGCAGTCCTTTTGGGGTCTCCTTGGATACTTCTTGGAGGCCCCTTGGGGCCTCTTGTCTTGAGGGCCTCTAGGGCGCGTCTTGGGGGCCTCTTGGCTTCTCGGGCCTCCTTGGCGCGAGAGCCCGGGCCTGGTTTGTGCTCCCCCCCCCAGGGCCGCAAGCAGTGGAAAGCAGCATGTGTTTCAAGGATTCTTGATTTCAGGCAAAGTACGCGAGAAGCCCTGGCATCGCCCAAAGGCGACCTGAAATCCAAGGCCTGGGCCCTTCAACAAGTCCCTGCAATGTTTAAGCACGGGAATCGGTGGGACCCGATGATGCTTTCTGGTGCCTACTTGCGGCACTGTGGCGGCTGACGCTGCTGGCTTTGCCGATCGCATGCCGAGGGGAAAGTGCAGTCGGCCCGGATGAGTAGGTCGACCCTGCCAAATCAAGGGTACCTTTGTGTCCTGTGTCTCGCGACCCGTGCCTCCTGCATTCCTATGTCAATGTGACCATCGGAAGGGTCTTTTGCCCTCTCGCGTGTCCTGTCCGATGAAGTCCGACTGTATGAGACGAGGAGGGGGAGGTTGCATCTGGTGCCGCGCTTTCGAAGACTGGAGGAAGGCCTGGATGCACCAGCAGCTCCGAGGGGAGCGGCCTGCCCTCGTCCTTGTCCTCGATCTCGTAGCCCGCCCGAGAGCTGCCAGGGCGGAGTTTGGAGAAGGCGCCGATCAGCTGCACCGATGTCCCCAGCACTAGGGGGCCACATGCGAACCCTACCCCTACCCCCCACGATTTCTGAGGGGGAGGGTGGGGTTCACTTCGTTCGGGAGCTCCCGAGCGAAGTGACCCCCCCCCCCCTCAGAAATCGCGGGGGGAAGGGGTAGGGTTCGCATGCTGCCCCCTAAGCACGCTGCTCTTCTCCGCGACCTGCCAGACGCGGGGACCCGTCGGCTGCGTGCTGGTACTTGGCCAGGAGGTGCACCCGGGCGCCTGCAGCAAGGAGCAGAAGCCATTCCAGCATGACCTCAACCAGGGCACCCCCGAGCAAACGACGGCAACCAATGCCCATTTTCTCTTCCACGCCTGAGCACGCGGGCGAGCAGGACGGGGTGTCACCGCGCGCCGCCTTCAAGCTCTCGTGCCGCCTCTGGGACGTCGACGTTGGCATCGGGGCAGGCGGACGTTGAGAGCCGTTGCCCGCGCCGCCGAAGGTGTGGGCGACGCATGGCCAGGCCTGGCAGACCCTCGGCGGGTGCGCGCGACGCCTTCGAGGACCCGTGCAGGACGGGGACCATCCGGCAGGCAGGAGGCAGCCCCTCCCAAGAGACAGGTAGGAGAGGGAGAAGGAGAAGGAGGAGGAGGAGGAGGAGGAGGAGGAGGACTAGGAGGAGGATGAGGAGGAGGATGAGGACGAGGAGGAGGACCAGTGTAAACCCAAGCCTCGTCAACGATGTTGGAGCATACCCGCCCTCCAGGCCCCCTCTTCATAACCCCATGTAAGTGTTAATTTCCGCTGAGGGAAGTGCCACACCTGTTCGAAGATCCCGTTTTTTTTTTTTTTTTTTTTTTTTTTTTTTTTTTTTTTTTTTTTTTTTTTTTTTTTTTTTTTTTTTTTTTTTTTTTTTTTTTTTTTTTTTTTGGTTTTTTCTTTCCAAAACATCATCATCATGAATTCAATGCCACGAGTCGTTCTGGTTGTTGCGTCTTGACGGTCCCGAGCCGTGCCAGAACACCATGTCTTGGATTTATCACCGCGAATCAACCTAATTGTTGCGCTCTGACAGTCCTGAATCGTGCCGAAACACAATTTCGGGTACGTTATCCATGAGAGTCCGTGAACCTCTTGCACATCTTTCGAATGTGCGCGGCGCTGAGGCGAAAGCAACGTTTTGGAAACAAGCCACCCTCTGTCCGTGAAAACCTTGCAACTTTTCAGAACGAATGCGCGCGGCGCTAAAGCGAGAGCTACACTTCGAACAATTCCGACGTATCCCCGTGAAGCTCTTGCACATTTCTAAGGCAAGAGCTACACTTTGAAAAGGAACTGGCTCTTCTCCGTGATGCCCTTGCAACTTCACAGAACGAATGTGCGCGGCGCTAAAACGAGAACCACGTTTTCCATATAACGAGCCGCCCTCAATCCATGTTTTTTGCTGCAGTATCTGAGGACGGCTTTGCGCGGCGCTGAGGCGAGAGCCACACTTCGGAAACGAGCCGCCCTCTCTCCGCGAAGCTCTTGATTAGTCTGCGTGGCGCTAATGCGAGAGCCACATGTTCAAAATCACCAGTCCTCAATCCGTGAAGCTCATGGACAAGTTTTAAACGAATGCGCGCGGCGCTTGGGAGAGCCACATCTTGGAAGTGACCCGCTGTCCATGTGTGACTTTTGCCAGATTTCAAGCTCGAGGCTTATACATGATAAGCAAGTGTTCGGCGAAACGCCCGGCTCGCCCTTCCGATTGGCTTCGGAGCGCGACAAGGAAGAGTTATGGGAAAGGAGAGGAGGAGGAAGAGGAGGAGGAGGAGGAGGAGGACCAGTGTCAACCCATGACTTAGTACCAATATTACAATATACCCTCCCTCCAAAGTCCCCGTTCATAGGCCCCATACAAGGATCCGTTTTCACAGCGAAGTGCCCCGTTGGAAGGCAACTGTTTGAACATCAGAGACTGTGCCAGAACACTTTTCCTGGGACTTCAACGCCGAGAAACACCATTGCTTTTGCGTCCTGATGATCCTAAATCGCTCCAGAGCGTCTTTTTCTGGAACGTCAGCACCGCGAATCAACGTGAATGTTGTGTTTGACATTTCGGCATCGTACCGAAACGCCTTTCTTGGGCTGTTGACCATGCGACTCCGTAAAACTGTCGCAAACTGTTAAGATGAATGTGCCTTGCGCTAGGGCGAGAGCCACCTTTTTGAAAAAGAGCCGCCCTGCATGTGTGAAACTCTCGCAAACTGTGAATCGAATGTGCGCGGCGCTCAGGCGAGAGCCCCATTTCGGAAACGAGCCGCCTTCTCTCCGTGAAGCCCTTGTAATTTTTCAGACGAGTATGTGTGACGCTACTGCGAGAGCCACATGTTGAAACCGATCCGCCGTCCATCTGCAAAGCTTTTGCAGTTGTTTGAAACGAATGTGCGTGGCGCTGATGGGGAGCGCCTTGTTTTGAAAACGATTCGTGGATGTCAAGTTTCTTGATCATAACTGGTGAGGAAGTCTCCGGCGAAACGTCCAGCCCGCCCTTTTGAGGTGCGACCGGGAGGAGTTATTGGTAAGGAAGAGGGGTGGAGGAGGAGCAGGAGGAGGAGGAGCAGGAGCAGGAGGAGGACAGGGCCTCTTGGGAGCCTCTTGGGGAACTCTGTGGGTTGGCGGCCAGCGGCTGGGCTCGAGGCGGTCCTCCGGGCACAGGTCCGTTGCCACGGGGTGAGAATCAAGATCGGCGTCGCGGAGCGGCCTGCCGAGGAAGAGCCCGCGCGGAGCGCCCCGCGGGGCATCGCTGGGAAGGCGGACCGGAGCCTCCTCCCCTGGAAATGGGTTCTTCAGACGAGGATCGAGGACCCATTCCTCGATCGAGCATCGAGGACCCATTCCTCGAGCGAGGGTCGAGGACCTGGCGAGTGCAGGGGCGAATGGGGGGGTCGCGGCGCGGAGGCCCTCGCCGGCGCGCAGCAGCAGGCGCAGCCGCCCCCCCTCCAGCATCCGGGGCTCGGCCCAGGCGGCTCTGCCCGTGCCCCTGGCCAGGCCCGCGCGGGCGCCCCCTCGGCACTTGCTTTTTTGTCCGCCCCGTGGGCGCGAGCCCGCTCCGCCTCGGGGCCGAGGCTGGCGCCGGGCACCGCTCGCCGTGGCGCCTCGCCCCCAAAGCTGGTGGCCCGAAGGCCTGGGCGCGCTCTGCCCGGAGCCGCAGATTGCCCGCCGTTCCTCGACGGCTCGGTCGCCGTTTGCGGGTACAGTGGGTTCGCGCCACGTTGGCGCGGCGGCGGCCGCAGCGCGGGCGTTCAAGACTCAACGCCGCCAGTGGCCCAGAATCTCGAGATATCGAGTGATCTGCGCTACCAGAAAGCCGAGATCGTTCGAGGTTGAACGGTCCACGCGGGGTCAGAGACCAGCGCCGACGCCGTCGTGATGTGAGCCTGCCGTAGTCCTCTGCTGGACTGTGGCCGCTGGGGGGGGCGGGGGGGCGACCCTGGCCGCTCCGCGCGGTCGCCTGCCGGAGCGGCCTGCCACGACGAGCACGGTTCCTCAGGCAGGTCGACAGCTCTGCTCGGCCTTGCTGCAGCACAGAGGGGGGGAGCCATCACCATCGCCACCGTCATTTCCAGCATCACGTTCGTCATATCATTTTCGTCATCGTCCTCTTCATCGTCGCCGTCGTAATCGTCGTCGTCGCCGCCGCCGCCGCCGCCGCCGTCGGCGTCGCCGTTGCAGTCGCCGTCGCCGTCGCCGTCGCCGTCGCCGTCGTCGTCGCCGTCGCCGTCGCCGTCGCTGTCGCTGTCGCTGTTGCCGTCGCCGTCGCCGTCGCCGTCGTCGTCGTCGTCGTCGTCGTCGTCGTTCTCGTCGTCGTCTTCGTCTTCGTCGTCGTCGTCGTCGTCGTCGTCGCCTTTCTTTCCGCCATCGTCATCGGCACCGTCATGGTCAACGTTTGCCGTCTGCGTTTGTGTCCAGTCGTTGCCCCAGGATCCTGCAGGGCTCTCCTGGTTCCTCCAGGGCCCTCTTGGGGCTCTTCTTGTAGATAGTTTCAGGCTGCAGTTGATTCTTTCAGGTGCCGTCCAAGTCCCTCCGATGGTTGCCAGCTACCTGCAGGCCAGTGGAGGTCACCAGGGGGTTCGGGAGCTACAAAAAAGGGCAACGCACGTTCTAAACACGTACCCTCGAACCTCGATCCTCGAAGCATTGATCTCCGAATCTCAACCCTCGAGCCTCCTAGTATTCAGGCCGACGCGCACTGCACCCGCCGAAGGGGCCCGTCAGGCAGCGACCGCTCGCCCTGGACCCCAGCGGCACGCTGGCGGCGTCAACCGGCGCGCCAGGTCAGTCTAAGAGTGAGTCGAGAGGTTGTCTCGGACGAATTCAAGCTGTTTCATTCAAATGCTGTGTTTTCGTCGGCGGCGACATCGGAACTCTACCCTCGCCGAACGGTTCAGGCAACTAACTCCATGGGCGGCGGGGGTAGGGTTTGGAATTCGTCGAAGACGTAGCGAACTCCGAACCCTAACCCCCGCCTCCCATCGATTCAGGAGAATCGATGGTTGGCGGGGATAGGGCTCGAATGTCGCCATCTAGTGTTTTCGGTCGCGAATCGTGGGAGCCGTGTGTGCCCTCGCATCTCCGTTTTGAGAGCGCATTCGCGCCGATTGGTGTCTGGTAGTCGATGAGATACGGCGGGGGCGTTCGTTAAGGAATGGGCCCAGGAGGCTTCAGACCCTGGGGGATTCCTTGTCTGATGAGGGCGGCAGTTTTACAACGATCGGAGTTTCGCTGACTTCCAGACCCTGGATTCCTTATTTAAGGGTTCCGTATCCCGTACCCTCACCGTAGCGCCGGCTTAGCGTGGATTCGCGTCGATTCGACAGAGCCAACAAGATGGCACGGCAGGCGCCCAGGACCTGCCACCGAGCGGTGCTCGAGGACTGGCCTGGCCTCTGGCGCGCCCTCGCCCCCGGCGCAAGCTGGCGTCCTCCCCCTCCTCCTGAAGCGCTGAAGCACTGGAGGCACGAAAGCTCCTTCTACTCCTCCTCCTCCTCCTCCTCCTCCTCCTCCTCCTCCTCCTCCTCCTCCTCCTCCTCCTCCTCCTCCAGGGGGCCTCCTCCCTCCGACCAGGCGCCCATGAGCCTGACCTGCCTCGCGGGCCTCGTCCGACAGGACGCCGCCGGACGCGCGCCACGCTCCTTCTCAGGGCCCGCACGGCGGGGCCCCCTCTTAGGCCTCCCAGGGCCCCGTCTCGCGGCGAACCAATGATCGGCGGCGAGCCGGGGGGGGGGGGATGAGAAGAACCCAGACATGATCGCGTCGTGAAAAAACTCCGGACGGGATGTTGTTGGCCGTTTTCGGCCTCGGGGGGCCCTCGCCGGGCCTCGGGACCTTCAAAACACGACTCAGGATGAAAAACTGGTCCCGGGGGAAGGGTCGGGACTTCCAGGGATCCCGTATTCAAAACATCAGGACGTCGCATGTCTGGGGAGAAGACCCTCTCAGAAGGCGGCGGGGCTTCTGAGAAGCCCGCCGGCCTTCTGAGAAGTTTTCTGTGCCTTCGGGGGAGGTTCTGGAAAACTTTTCAGAAGGCCAGGGGACGTCCGAGCCTTCTGAGAAGTGCCGCCCTCTCTCACTTCCCCCCTGGCTGGCCGCCGAAATGAGCGACGCAGAAAGCGAATTCGATTGCACCGACATTCGCGCGTAAGTTGCCCGCGCAAGTTCGCGCGTGTGCGCCCTCGTTTTCAGCATGGCGTGCCGCGCTGGCGGCCCTCGTAAGCCACCGCGTGAGGTCGCCATGCCATCTCGCCTAAGACCCTTTTGTTCTCGTCGACCAAATAGCGACGGAAGGTTTTCCAACATTTTGGCGGCTCGTGGAGGAGGCCGCTGGAGGCTGTGGAGTCTGATGCCTCCCCCCCGCGCGCCAGCAGAGCCGTCGGCGCCCGGTTTTCGAGCCTGGCACCTCGAGTCCGTATCCGCCGCCGCCGTCGCAATCGCAGTCAACATCGCGGTCGCCGTCTCCGTCGCCGTCGCCGCCGTCGCCGCCGCCGCCGCCGTCGTCGTCGTCGTCGTCGAGTTCCCACCCCAACAGAATCCATGGTGCTTTTTCAAGTCAAGTACTTCTCCCTGGGGTCGCACCTCGTTTTCACAAGGGAAAGTCTTGCGCCTCAGATTCTGACCCAGGCCCCCAGTTTACCACAACAATGGCTCCCGTTGAATATTTCCTCACAGTGCCGAAAACGCGTTCTCGCACTGGATGTCCTCATAATTTATCCAGGGCTTGCGCTCTGTCGTGGTACTTCCTCAAATCTACTGCAACGCCGTGCCGACGACACTCAGGGATGGCGCTCTCGCTGTGGACTTCCGCACGATTTATCAGGAAGTCGCGCTATCGCACGAAACTTCCCCGCGATGTATGTTGGATTGACGCTTCAGCGACACGCCCGCTCGACCCGGCCGTCTGGGCCCACTCGCCCGAGCCCGACCCGCCCGTCAGGGTGTGCCCGCCCGGCCCGCCCGTCTGGTTCTGCGACACGTTTCGTGGCCCCCCTAAGGGAGCTCCACCGGAGGCTTCAGAGGCACTGTCCTCATGGGAACCCGCACCATTTCGGCGCACCTCTGACGCGTTTCGCGGCCCCGTGGGGGGCTCCACCGAAGGCCCCAGTGGCAGGGTCCGCATGGCGGCCTCGGGCCATGCTGGCACACCTCTCACACGTTTCGTGGCCGTCCTCATTTCCAGTTTGAGTCGTGAGAGTGCGTGCGTGAACGGGTGACGGTGGGCGTAGTGCGTAGTCTGATGTTGCCTGGCGAAGCCTTTTCACTTTTACTGCAGGTCCTTGAAGTTGTTTGTTTGTATTGAGCGGTCTTGCTTATAGTCGCCCCGAGTCCAAATAGTGTTTGGTTTTTCGCCAGGCTAATTGTTTCGGCCGTGTGGTATTCTCAGAGCGGAATGTTGATGTAGTGGCTCAGTGTTTTCTGTTGTAGCAGCTAATTCATACTCTCTTTTACCATGGCTTATCATGTGCAGCGAAGTAGCATGCCAGCACGTATTTCTGAGAAATCCAAGCGCAGACATCCCCGTATCGTCCAACACGTTGTTTAAGCCAAACGGATCAAGTGCAATCAGCTTTTGACACCTGCGGCAACTTACCAAACACAGAAGTTGCTTGGTACGCCTTGCACCGCCCACTGTAATTTGGGAGAACTTTGGGGCGCAATGCAAAAATCGTGCGAGCAGCACACACCTGATGTTTGATATTATCAAATGAATGAAAACACGCTTCGTGCACATGGGCACGCATTTTTAACATAAGACGCCCAACATTCAAAGCATCAGCGCGCGGTTTGAAGCACGCATGAGACATTCAACATATCGCGATACATTCGACAAACCAGGAAACACATCCGAACCGTTCGACACATACTCACTTTATCTAGTACCAGCGCCGCTTTACATTGACAAGCGCAGCGAACACCCGCAAACCGTGTGATACACGGTCGCGGGATGCGGGGGTAGGCGCAGGAATGGTAATTTGCCGTGCGTGTTGTATAGATTCGGCCCTCTTGAGCACTACACTTGCACAAAGACGGTGCACACTTTGCTTTTTATTTGCGCATCGTTTTTAACATAAGCCGCGCGTGCCAAACGGTTCGGGACTTTCTTTGCGTTTTGGGGTGGGCTCTCAGTTTGTGTACAGTTGTACATGCGTTCACGGACATCTGTATATATATATAAACATGTATTTATGTATATATTTATACATGTGGATATGCATCGCAACGCTATTCTCAGTTCAGTCTGTCTTTGCTCGTGGCATCCAGTTTGTTAATGTGGCCCAGGCCTTAATAGGTCTTCTAGCCCCTTCTCCTCCGCCTCCCTTTCGCACTCCCCGTGTCGTCGTCGTGGCCGCCGTCGACTTCTACATCGCGGTCATGGTCGTCGTCGTTGCCCTCAGGAGCAGAAGCTCATCTCCACCGGGCGCGTGGGTGGCGACGCCGTGGCGAAGGCCTCGCTACCGTGCCGCCGCAGCCGCATTAGCAGCACCAGCAGAAGCAGCACAGTCAAACCCAGCGTTAAGAAAGGGCCCTTATCGCAAGGGTACCTTGCATGCGCTGGTTCTGGCCATCCTCGGCACGTTTGAGCGCGCGCATCCGTGGCCTTCGCTAGAGTGACCTTTGGTGCGGGCATACATGGGGCCCCAGATGCGATGCGATGGCAGGCAGTGTCTTGCACGCTCGCCGCGGACCCCGAAAGCCGCACCAACGGTCACTCTTGCCCACAGTCGAGTTTGATTAGCAGGTGGTCGACCCTTCCAAGCCAAGGGTTCCCTTGAGTCCTGTGTTTCGCGACCCATGGACGCTGCATTCCTATGGCAATGTGGCTCTCGGAAGGGTGTTGTGTCCTCTCACGTGTCCCCTCCAATCAAATTCTACTGTGTCCAAGGTGGGTTGTCCAGCTGGGTTGTCCAGATCCCCACTTGGTCGTCCAAGGGGTTGTCCGGGGTTTGTCGTCTTGTCGTCATTCATCCGCATGGGTTGTCCGGGTTGTTTGGGGGGGTTGTCTGGGGATTCTCTTGATCGGCTGCGTGCCCCGTTGCACATCGTATGGTAGGGGCGCTCTTGCCTGTAGCCGACCTGTGCCCTCCACCCGCCCCCCCCTGCGCCCATGGCCCGGTGCTGCGCGGCGGCCGCGGCCGCGGCGGCCGAGGCCGCGCGCCAGGACGTGGAGGCGCTGCTGGCGCGGGTGCCCCCGCGCTCGCGGGTCGCGGTGGTGTCGATGCTCGGGTCGCTGTGCCCGGTGATCCGCCACAGAAATGTACGCACAGACACCCTGCAGCGGATCGTTCATGGGCCTCGGGGGGGGGGGCGAAGGTGTGCAAATCGTCATTGAGAGCCAGCGGCTGTTACACCGCCACCTTGTCGGAGGGTGTCTGTGTGTATATATATGTATATGTATACATTGTCGTGTCGTAGGTGACGCTCGCCCACGTTCGCGCCTTCGACGAGGCGCGCCGCTTGCTGCTGGCGGAGCCTGGGGCGGCGGTGGAGCGCCCGCCGCGGCTGGAGGAGTTCGCCGAGTGCGTAGGGCTGGTGCGGCTGAACCCGGACGGGCACGTGGCCAAGAAGACGTCGCAGAAGGGGCAGCGCGCGATCTGCCTCGAGGATCGCGCGCAGCTGGTGCGGCTGGCCGTCTCGGGGAGGCCCTGGCTGCTGTACGACGAGTCCGGCCGGGGCGCGGCGAGGGCTTCCGCACAGGGGCTGGCCCTCCTGAGGTCGCGCTTCCCGAACGTCACCTTCGTCCACTTCGACATGAACGGGGCAGACGACGTCGCCAAATACCGCAAGTGGGCCAGCGCAGGGCCGAATAACAGGATGATCACCATGGGCCGCCCTGGCTTCACCGAGCGAGTGCAAGCTGGCATAGCTCGCGCTGGTGTGGAGCCCAAGCATTGCATTCTGGGCCCCGAGCTGCCTGACATCTCGTCCACTGCCGCCCGCGATGCCAGCGCCGCTGGCGACGTCAAGGCGCTGCTGCAGCTGCTGCACCCCGCCGTGGCGGAGTACCTCTTGCAGCGCGACGGCTGGCCAGGGCTGCCCGAGGCAGAGGCAGAGGAGTCGCCGGACACGCCAACTGGCTCGAGCCTGACAGCCCCAGAAGACGGACCACCTCCTGCGGCCTCACCGCTTGAAGAACCGCAGGCGGCGCGCAGGCGATGGCAGGCTCCGCAGTCGCGATGATCTGAGGCCGTAGCTAGGCTCGCGGAGAGGATCGTGCTGCCGTCGCTGGCGGTGGCGTCGAAGGGACCAGAGCAGGGGGAGCACATGTGAACGAGGTCGTCAGGGTGCCTCGCAGGCGGCGGACCTGCCCTTTACCATTGTCGATGTACAGATGGGGCGGCGCGCGCCCCCACTGATGGGACGGTCGCGCGCGCTCCCGCGGCGATGGGCGGGCAGAGCTGGCCAGACGATCGTCCTTGCGTGGCCCCGCGCAATGAGAGCGGCCCTCCGGTTGCCCCGCGCCGTCAGCGCGCGGCGACGGGCGGGGTGCAGATCGGGACGGGGCAGAGCTGGAGCGCGTGGCCTCGAGGGGAACAAGTTGTCCAAGCCTCCCCCGAAGACACCAAACATCCCTCAGAAGGCCAGCGGGCTGCCGAGAAGTCCCGCCGCCCACTGAGAAGGCCTTCTCCCTCTCTTCCCCCCTCGCTCGCCGCCGACTGCCATCGCCGGACGGGCCGCGACGCGCACTGCGCGGCCACCGGCCCCCCCCTCCCCCCCGGCCTCGTCGTGGCCGCCCAGGGCTCCGTCGTCCTCGTTGTCGGACGTCGGTCGTCGGTCGTCGGCCGTCGGTCGTGGGTCGTGGATCCGTCGTCGTCGTCGTCGTCGTCGTCGTCGTCGTCGTCGTCGTCGTCGTCGTCGTCGTAGTCGGCGGCGGAGGCGTCGCCAGCGTCCCGCCAGGCGCTCAAGGCGGGCCCCGTCCCGACCAATGGCGCCACCCTGGAGCCCGGCCCAAAGCGCCAGGAGCGGAGGCCAGCCGAGCGGATGTCCAGACCCTCCTGGCGCGTCGTCGTCGTCCGTCGTCGTCGTCGTCGTCGTCGCCGCCGTCGTTGTCGTCGTCGTCGTCCGTCGTCGTCGTCGTCGTCGACGTCGTCGTCGTCGTTGTCGTCGTTGTCGTCGTCGTCGTCGTCGTCGTCAGTCCGTCGTCGTCGTCGTCGTCGTCGTCGTCGTCGTCGTCGTCGTCGTCGTCGTCGTCGTCCGTTGTCGTGTCCGTCGTCCGTCGTCGTCGTCGTCGTCGTCGTCGTCGTCGTCGTCGTCGTCGTCGGTCATCGTCCGTCGTCGTCGTCGTCGTCGTCGTCGTCGTCGTCGTCGTTGTCGTCGTCGTCCTCGTCATCGTCATCGTCGTCGTCGTCGTCGTCCTCGTCCGTCGTCGTCGTTGTCGTCGTCGTCGTCGTCGTCGTCGGCGGTGTCAGTGGTCGGTCGTCGGTCGTGTGTAGGTCCGTCGGGTGGTCGGTCGGTCCACGCCGTCGTCAGCGTCGATACCGTCGGAGGGGGGATGAGAACGAGGAGGGAGGGTTAGGAGGATGAGAAGAAGGAGGCAGAGGAGGAGGAGGTAGAGGTAGAGGAGATGAGATATGGCAGCAGCCAAAAGTCAGTTCAGGGGGCCTAGTCAGGCCCAGAATCAGAAGCCTCAAGGTCAGAAGCCTCCTCAATCCTCGGCGTCCGCGTCACGCTCGAGGAGGATCCCGCCCAGGGCGGAAACGTCCGGGAGCCCATCCTCCATTGGACCGAACGAGATCAGCGCAGCAGCTCCGGACCCCCAAGCTCTCGAGAGAGCTAACACCCCGAAGCCCAGTTGCCACCCCGCCAGCACGTCCTGAGCCGCTTTGCTGAGAGTGGACCCTGGGGGCCCCAAACATGGGAGCCATTCGCACTCGTCCGTCGGCCGCGAGCGAGAGGGAGAAGTGAGAAGGAGAAGGCCTTCTCATAAGGCGGCGGGACTTCTCAGAAGCCCCCGCGCCCTCTGAGAAGTCTTTGAAGTCTTCGGGGGAGGCTCGGAACGCCTCCCAGAAGGCCTGGGGACTGCCGAGCCTTCCGGGAAGGCCTTCTCCTTCTCGCTTCCACCCCTGGGCTCGCCGCCAATCGTACGTCCTCGGGCACCCCTTGTGGGCGGATCGAGTCGCCAGACCTTCGGACCTTGCCTGTAGGAAGGCCAGCGCCCGCCTCCGACCGGGCGCAGCGGCCCACGCAGTCCCCCCCCCCCCGGAGGTCGCGCACGTCACCTAGGCCCAATCGGATAATCATAATATGAATAATATGAATCATATTGCGAATGAAAAGAATAATCATTACACTAATTTCAGTAATGCTGTTCACACTCATGCACTTCGTAAGCTACGAAGCATCGGACAATGACACAACGCAGAAACACACTTAGCTGCGCTAGTACGCCCGTTTTGTAACGCAGCGCGTGCCGTGTTCAAAACGTCCGTGCTAAGACGCTGCGTGCTGGCTCAGCGTGTTGGCCCACCGTCTCGGCGAACGCGACGCACCAAACGCATGCTTTCAACATCCGTGTTGAGCTTCACGCCAACACGCTACGTGCGGCGTGTTGCGCATCGGGGCGGCTAGAGAAGCACAGTGGCAGGCCGTCCTCGTGGCTAGACCAAGCCGTGACCCGGGCGAACAGCAACGGGTGGCCAATGAGCTCGTAGCCAACATCACGACATTGCTCCCAGCCGTCCACTGGCACTGGAAGCTGCACAGCTGGCGCCTCCTCGGCGAGGGGAGGTGGAGGTTCAGGCGGTGGGGGCCTCCACCGCTGGCTCAGAGGCTTCAGTCGCCTCTCTGGCTGGATCCCGTACGACTCCATCAGATCCGAGTGATCTTGAGCCGCCGAACCGTCCCCCACCAAAGCGTGAAGCTCCCCACTCCGCCGCCTCGCCTCCCAGGCTAGTCTGCGCAGGCCTCGCCACAGCTGGCGGTCCTCCACGGTCGCTCCACGACGGGAGGCCTCCCGGCTGGGCGCACTCTGCCGCGCCGTTCTCTTTCTTCTCCCAGGGGGTCGGGTGGTTATTAAGAACAGCTTGCGTGCTGCCATTGCGCATGGTCTTGTGGGCCGAGCATCCGCCAGGATCAATGCTCGTCCCGAAGGGGGACCGCATGTGGGCCCGCTGGTTCCCAGGGCCCGTGACAGCCCCAGGCCCAGCCCACAGAGTCGAACGTGCTCCCTTCCCTATGGAAGGCTCGGAGGGCGGCAGCGCAATCTGGCAGCACAGCGTGCTGACAGCGAAAATCTCGGCATCTCGCCAACTTGCCTTCTTCAAGGGCGCTGCCTCGATCGGAACCGGGCCGAACGCCGCAGGCGGGACTTCCCCTAAAACGATCACGCATCCCCACGGACCAGCCAGCCCGAGAAAGCGGGGTTCCAGGGAACAGCGCCTAGCCATCCAGAACATCGTCCCCGAGACGAGGCCAACATCGGGCCGCTGACACCAAGCAGTTGTCTGCTGATCAGGCCTCTGGATGCCAGCATGCAGTGACAAGGGGTTGGGGAGAAATACCCCGCGCAAGCAGCTCCCTCGCTTCATAACTACACGCCTTGGCCCTCCTAGCCCTGGCGGCCCCGCGGGACACACGATCCCTGCGTCTCACAGCAATGGCCGTCACAGGCACAACAGCGATGCCAAAGGGACCCGTCCTGGTCCCCAGAAATAAACGGCCATTCTTGTGGAGGCGGACCTGGGACCATCAAACTCCAGAGATGAAGGCCCTCAGGGCCCGCTGCTGGTGCTTCGACCAACTGGCCCGAGTCTTATAGAGCAAAACCGACATGCCAAACCAGAACATTGGGAATTCCCAGGGGCTCTCTGGGCCCTCGGGCTTCTCCTATCCGATTCGTGCCTCACTCCTTCCCCCACAAGTTTGTTGATCAGAGCTGGGGCTAGACACGACACGCTGAGCATGACCCCGTCATCGGAGCGAATCTCGTGCGCCGAGGTGACCTTCCAGCCGATCCCTTGAACAGAGGTAGAGGTAGAGGAGGAGGAGGAGGAGGAGGAGGAGGAGGAGGAGGAGGAGGAAGAGGGAGGAGGAAGAGGGAGGAGGAGGAGGAGGAGGAGGAGGAGGAGGAGAAGGATGAGGAAGGTGGAGGAGGAGAAGGAAGCGGAGGAGGAAGGCCATTCGGGTCCCTGCTGTGGGGGTGTTCCCCACCACCCGCGGAAGGGGGGGCCGGTCCGAGTGCGCTGCCCGCCACGCGGTGGACGGCTCGCTGTGCGATACGATCGCCGCGAAACACTCCACGATTCACGCGAAGATCTTCAGGATCGACGTGTAACACTTCGGAATCATTCGAAGCCAAGGATTACCGCGTCCGGCATGGGATGCAACCTCGGCCCGACG
Source organism: Prorocentrum cordatum (assembly GCA_963575745.1). Classification (NCBI taxonomy): domain Eukaryota; class Dinophyceae; order Prorocentrales; family Prorocentraceae; genus Prorocentrum; species Prorocentrum cordatum. The sequence continues at coordinate 353,090 of CAUYUJ010016649.1, forward strand.
GCATCATTATCATTGCTACGACCGCTCTCGCGAGCGTCCACGCACGAGCTGCGTAGCAGGCAGCCCCAGGGCGGAACCGAGTTGCGTAACAGGCAGGCCAAGTACGATATCGAGTTGCGTAACAGGCAGCCCAAAGACGAGTACCACCACCACTGCGACACCAAGTACTAAGTACGCCACCAAGACCGACACCAGGAACGGTACGACCAAACAGCCCGAAAGGGTTAGTAAGTGCGTCGTCGGGGAGGTACTGGTGGACAACGGCCGCGCCGCCCACGACGAGTAGGACTACGACCCCGCCGCTTGCGACGAATGCAACTACACATTTTCCGATAGTGACCTTTATTCCTACGACCCCTGGACCACGACGGGGCGCAGGGCTAGCCGCCAGTATTACAGGGATACCCAGAACGTGTAACGTTGCGAGTTGGCAGCCGACGACTCCGACTCGAGCCTCGGGGGCTACGAAGAGAGCGTGCCTTCTGAGCTGCTACAGCCACCAGGAGAGCTACCAGGGCCACCAGACGACTTCCGGGGACCACGAGCTGAACTGGGAGGACCACGCGCACAGCTAAGACATATACCGGAAGAGCTTCAAGACCCACCTGCCGAGCTTCGAAACAACCAGCAGACGCACGACAACCACAAGCGGAGCTACGAGGACGGCGAGCTGAGCGACGAGAAACAGACCTGCGAGAGCCACCTACGGAGCTACTTGGGCCACTACCTAAGCTTCGAGGGCAACGAGCAGAGCGACTACCGCCATCAGCAGAGCCACCACAGCTACCAGCGGCCCTTCGAGGACCACAAACTGAGCTACGAGGGCCAAGAGCGCAGACATAGGAGCCACTGGAAGAGCTTCAAGACCGACCTGCCGTGCTACGGGAGCCACCAGCAGAGCCACGTGAGCCACGGATTGAGCCACGAGGATCGCAAGTTGAGTTACGAAAGCCAAAAGCAGGACTACGAGGACCACCGGCCAAACTGCGAGGTCAATCTGCTGCGCCACGCGGGCCACCAGCTGAGCTGCGAGGGCCGCCAGCTGAGCCACCAGATGCACCAGCTGTGCTACGCGGAAAACAGGGAGTTAGTACGGCCACCAGCAGTACTACCAGGAGTGCAAGCGGAGCTGCAAGGCCGCGCCCGCAACTCAGCGTCGAGGGGCACAAGCACAGCTACGACAGCCACCTGAAGAACTACCAGGGCCTCCAGCAGACCATCGAGGACCACAAGCTGAGCTACGAGGCCCAGGGGCACAGTTCCGAGAGCCATTGGCAGAGCCGCGAGGATTTCGAACGGAGCTACGAGGACCACAGGCGCAGCTACGAGGGCCACGAGGGCCACCTGCGACGCTACGAGGGCCACGGCCAGAGCAACGCGGACTACAGGCAGAACTACCAGAGGCTCTTGCAAGGCCATTCGGTCGACGAGCTGAATTGAAAAGGATCAGTAGCATAACTCAGAGCCACCAGCTCAGCTACAAGGCCCACCCGCGGAGCCGCGAGGTCCACAACTCGAGCCACGCGGATCGCAGGCAGAACTTCGATCGACTCCCGCAGAGCTGGTAGGACGACGCGCTGAACCGCAGGGGCCACGAACAGACCTCCGACGGAGGCCACCAGCGCAGCATCGAGGACAATCTGCTAGGCTACCTGGCCAACAAGCTAGCAATGACCGCCGCGAGCAGAGCCAACGGCGGAGCTACGAGGACCACCTGCACGACGAGGGCCACCACCTGAGCTGCGAGAGCCGCCAGCCGGACAACAAGAACAAGCCGAAGTACCTGAACAGCACAGCTACGAGAGCCATCGTCACATCTACGAGGACGGCGAGCTGAGCCACGAGGACTACAAGCATAGCTTTGAGAGCTACCAGAAGAACATCAAAGCCCCCCTGCGGATCTACGAGAACCACCGGCAGAGCTCCGAACTCCGCGAGCTGAGCTACGGGAGGGCCCCCGCGCATGTCTCGTTGGGCTCATTGCTAGAGGGGCCCTCGCCGGCCAATGGGGGGCCCTGGGCCCCTTTGACTTGCTGGCCGAGCTATGGGCATGCCGAAGGGAAACAGCCCAGGTTCTCGTCGGGGCAGACAATCTGTAATCGACGGCAAGCACTCCGAGCAAAGGGTCGGCAAGATGTACCAGGATTGGGGGCGAGCTATCCGGAATAACGACACGCTGCGCAATGATTGCATGTTCGAGCGCCTGTGCGACCCCGCGTCCGCGGAGGGCCAGCCTGAGGTTGCCCAGCTTTCTCTTCGACATGTCCCACGACGAAAGCCTTTCGCGTAGTTGCTGATTTTCTTTGGTCTTCTGCAGCTGGCCGGGGTTTCCAGGAACGGGCCCGCCCGCGCGCCAGGGCGCGGTCTCGCGACGGACAGCCCCGCGGGCCAGACGGGGTCTTCGAGTGACTGTCAAGCCGTCCACTGACCGGCGGTGCGTCCTCATGCTCGACGGGTAGGGCCTACGGCTCCAAAGTCGAAACCGACCCCGCCCCGACGACGTCGCGCGTGACGCTGAGCTGCTCAACGCCGCCCTCGTTGCCTACATTCAGTACCTGTGCGCTGCGAAAGCGCCGTGCTCTTAGGGATCCGAGACCCTCGTGTGCTTCCAGTTCAGCTGGCCCCAGACCCGCGGCCAACTGCGACCAGCTTGGGCCGCGGCGGCTCCCCGTCGCAGTCGAGCTGGTCGAGATCCGCGTGTCCGCGCCTGTTGTTGCCCCTGGCCCCGGCAGTGGCTGCCCGGGCGTGGGGGTGGAGCGGGGCGGCAGCGTGCCCGCTCGCCTTCCATTCGCTGCTGCGGCCCAGCGAGGTCGCGAAAGCCCTCGGGCAGCATCTTGTCTTGCCCGGAGACCTGGGGGGCGGTGTCCACGCAGGCGTGCCCGCGCTGCTCTCTGCGAAAACATCAGACCGAGGGCCGAGGTGCCAGGGCGTCCTGATCGACGTCCTGCGCTGTTGCACTTTCTAGGGCGCGTCAGTGGCCCCCCTCTCCCCGACGTTAGCGCTGCGCCCAGGGCAGCTGCGTGGGTTGGCCCAGAGGTTCATGTCCTCATGGGCCTCTTCGGTGTCAACGACTCGCCGTGCGCCTCTTGGGTCGCTGCGCGGAGGTGGGGCCATCCCTTGCTTCTGCTCGTGTCAACACCTGGGGCTGCTGCTATGCTGTGGGCGCTGGGAGAATACCGAGTCAATGCGTCACTATCTCCAGGTGGCCGCGGCGGGCCCTCCCCTCGCCCGCGTGCCGTTCGACGGCCGACACCGCGTCCAGCAGTTTGCTCAACTCGCTGCAGATGTAAGGGGTGGTGGGTGAGTGTGCCGCCAGCGCACCCGCGGGGACAAGACGCAGATCAACGTGCGGCAATGGCGGTGAGGTTGGAACAGGTTGAGAGCTCTCTCTTTTTTTAAGGTCACGTGAGGCCGCGCGGCGTAGACGCACCGCTGCGCCCCGACGCCGCTGGCCGCCCTTTGGCCAGCTTTTCCTTGCAAGCTTCGCGCGTGGGGTGTCTGGGATGCAGGTCGTCGGATTTCATGCGAGCACAGCGGTTATGACAGTAGACGGAAGTGATATGCAATTTTCTCGCCTTCCCCCATCCTTGCTGGCAGCCTTTGCACAGGTTGAGAGCTATCTGTCTTTGGGGCTCAGTGGGGCCGCGCGGAAGAGACGCGCCGCTGCGCCCCGACGTTCTTGGCCGCCTTTTGGCCAGCTTTTCCTTGCAAGCTTCACGCACGGGGTGTTTGGGATACATGCCGTCGGATATCATGCGAGCACAGCGGTTATGACAGTGGAAGGAAGTGATCTGCAGCTTTCTCGCCTTCCCCCATCCTTGTCCAGCCTTTGCACAGGTTGATTGAGAGCTATCTGTCTTTGGCTCAGTGAGGCCGCGCGGAAGAGACGCGCCGCTGCACCCCGACGCCCCCCGCCGCCGGTGGCCAGCTTTTCCTTGCACACTTCGCACATGGGGTGCTTTGGAAAAAGAACGTCGGTAGCATGTTGGTAGTGATATGGGCGATGATGCTGATTATGAGCTGGGGGAGGTCGATGATGATGAGGATGAGGAGGAGGAATACGAGGAGTATCTATTAGGAGGAAATGCAATAATAACGTGGGCGAAGAGGAGGGGGAGGAGGAGTTGGAGGAGGAGGAGATTGTGGGCGCAAGTGGATGGCCCGCACATGTATTATTTGTTCATGGCAGTTGTTTCAGGGCTAGGAGGATGCATGGAGTGATGTATCGATGGATGGGTGGTGCTGTTTAGTCGGAGGTTGGGGGGTGAGATCGAAGTGGAACGGAGAGCCCCCCTACCGGGAAATCGATTTCGGTTTCGTGTTCGTGCGTGCCGTGCGGGCGAGGCGAAGCTGCGTGGGCGGGCGAGAGGAAAGTCTCCTGTGGCTGAGGCGCGGCCGGACCAATTGATTCTCCGCCGGGCGGCCGGTGGCGCGCGGTGTCCCGCCGGTGTCCCGCCGGTGTCCCGTCGGTGTCCCGTCGGTGTCCCGATGATGATGTTGATGATGATTATGATGGTGATTATGATGATGACGGTAATGATGATGATGAGATGATGTTGATGATGGCGATGATGATGATGATGATGATGTTGATGTTGATGATGATGATGACGATGATGACGTCGATCGTGATATCGATTGTGAGATCGGTAGTGAGACCGAATGAGACAGCGAATGAGGTCTTCTCTCAGGTTCTCCTCCACCACGCACAGTGTTGCGCCGCTTCCGGGGCCGATCCACGGTGCAATGTCGCGCCGCACCGAGGCCCCTGAAGGGCGTAGAGAAGGCCCCCGTATCTTGATTATTGTTTCTGGAGAGCCCTGCTCGCGTTCGTGCCCGTGCCATCTGAGTAGGAGCAGAGCAAGAGGTAAATCGAAACTTTCCGCTTAGCGGGGTTCGGCTCAAGCAGGGTACCTCGTCCTTGCCGCGCCACTCCCGCATTCGTTTTGATCCGCCTAGTACAGGCTAGGCTTTGCCAGCCGCTCTCCCCGAGCGCGCGCCGTT
>CAUYUJ010016649.1:363093-365593 GCA_963575745.1 Prorocentrum cordatum
AAGCGATTGGGTAGAGAGGAGACGCGTAGAGGCCTGTGGCTTCGCTTCTGCGGCGGCCCCCCCCCTGCCAGGTCGGGGTCGCCCCTTCAGGCGGGGCCCGCCCTGGGCGCGTTGCCGCCTGCGCCGCTGGCCCCGAGCCGGCCTCCCTCGCAGAGTTCGCCCGCTGTCCCGCCCAGGGCGGCGGCGCGCCTGCTGGGGCCTCGGCCAGGCCCGGCACCTGTCCAGACCAGGGCGGCGGAAGGCCCCGGCGAGGGGCAGCCTCGGGCGATCTCTTCGGCAAGCGCCCCCGAAGCTCCCAGAGGCCATCAGAGAGGCCCCGCCCAGCGGACGCGCCGCGCACAGGCGCGCGAGAGGCGGGCGTTGGAGGAGGGCCGCCACCTGGGATGGGCGGTGGGCGCGGCTGCCCCTGCCGGCGGGGCGGCGTGACCGCGGCCGCCAGCGCCTCGTCCTGGAGGGCAGCGTAATGGGGGGCGATGCTCCCGCGAGGGGTGCGAGGCGGTGGCCGAGCGCCTCGGCGCGTGCTGCCGCTCGCCGCGCTGCCGATGTCACGGGCGGTCTTCTGCCGATGGCTGGGGTTTCCAGGCGAAGGCCCGCCCGCGCGACGGGCCGCCCCGCGGGCCGGGCGGGGCCTCCGAGTGGCTGCGAGCCGTCTACTGCCCGTGGGTGCATCATCGCGCTCGACAAGTGGAACCGGCGGCCCTAAAGTCGAGGCCTATCCCGCCCCGACGACGTCGCGCGTGACGCCGACTTGCTCAACGCCGCCCTCGTCGCCAACATTCGTTGCCTCTTTGATGCGCAGGCGCCGTGCACTTGGGGGGGCGAGATCCACCTTGGCGCCCGGTCTCCTTGGCCCCAGGCCCGCGGCCAACTGCGCCCGGCTTAGGTATGGTCGGGCCTGTTTCTCTACAGGGGGAATGCGCAAAAATTGTATGTGGGCGATTGTTTTAATGCCTTTTTCGAATATGTGTTTGGCATTTCTTAGGCATTTTTTTTGGAACAACACATTTATTTGAAAATCCGCCCACGGGGGGGCGCGCCCGACCGACGGCTCGGGCCGGCCGCGACGCGTGCGCCCATGCCCGTCGAAACACTCTTGGCCCTGGCCGCGGCTGCCCGGGCGCGGGGGCGGGGCGGGGCAGCAGCGAGCCTCCCCTCTTCTTCCACTCGCCGTTGCGGCCCAGCGAGGTCGCAAATGCCCTCGGGCAACATCTAGTCTTGTTTGGGGACCTGGGAGGCGATGTCGACGTCGGCGCGATCGCGCTGCTCTCCGCTAAATCAACAGACTTAGGGCCCGCATTCCAGAGCGTCCTGATCGATGGTCCTGCGCTGCTGAATTTGATGGGGCGCGCCGGACGACAGCGTTGCGCCCAGCGCAGCTTCGTTGGCTGACCCGGAGGTTCATGTTCATCGAGGTCCTCGTCGGCATCGGGGACTCGAAGCGCGCCCTCGGGTCGCTGCGAGAGGGAAAGGGGCCATCCATCATTTCCGCTCGTTCCAAAACCTCGGGCTGCTGCCGTGCCGTGGGCGCGGGGGGAATGCAGGGCCAATGCGTCGCCATCTCCAGGCGGGCGCGGCCGCTTTGTCCTTCGCCCGCATGCCGTTCGACAGCTGACAACGTGTCCAGCAGTTCGTCAACTCGCTCCAGGTGCGCGGGGTGGTGGGCGACTGTGTCGCCAAAGCATATGTGGGCAATGCGCGTTTCAATGCGTGGCAACGACGGCAAGGTTGGAACAAATTGAGAGTTTGTTGTTTTTGGGGTTCTATGAGGCCGCGCGGCACAGACACGGCGCTGCGCCCCGAGGCCCCCGGCCGTTCTTTGGCCGGTTTTCCCTCGCAAGCTTCACGCCAGGGGTGTTTTGGAAACGACTGTCGGAAATCATGTGAGCACAGCGGCTATGATAGTAGAAGGAAGCGGTCTGCAGTTTTCCAGCCCTCCCCCCCCGCCCTTGCGAACGCTTTTGCGAGGCCTCGCGGCACAGACGCCGCTGCGCCCCGAGGCCGCTGGCCGCCCTTTGGCCAGCTTTCCCTCGCAAGCTTCACACATGGAGTGCTTTGGAAAACGAGCGTCGGAGATGATGCTGGTGATGGTGCTAATGATGCTGGTGACGACGAGGATGATGGGGCTGATGCCGATGGTGGTGATGTGACGATGCTGATAATAATGGTGAAGCGGAGGAGGAGGATAATGACGCTGTGGAGGATGTTGGTGGCCGTGGTGGTGATGATGCCGAGGAGCAGGGGCTGAGGGGAAAAGGAAGAGGAGGAAGAGGAGAGCATGATTGCAAGAGGATGGGGAGGACGACGGCGAAAGTTAAAGACAAAATCTCTGCCTCGTGCCCCCAGGGAGCTGCAGAGCGGGACCAGGGAAGGGACGGGGTGCGGCAGGCGGAGTCCGCTGCGCTGAAGCGCCAGTTGGAGCAGGTGCGCGAAGGCTGCCAGGAGCGCTTCATTGCTGCTGGTCGTCCCTGCTGCGCTTTCCACGGCCTGCTTCCACCCGTCG
>CAUYUJ010016649.1:378093-693093 GCA_963575745.1 Prorocentrum cordatum
GCTTTTTCGGTGGAATCCAGACGCATTCCGCTTTCCATAGCGATTCCTTTCCAAACTCAATATATATATATGTATATAACAGTAGGGTTCCGTGGAATCCAGAAGCGCTTCATTTTCCACAGGGCTTCCGTCAAACAACCTCTTCAAAACAATGGTTGTTTGTAGAATCCTGTAAGAATCAACGGGTGCTGCAGTTTACGCAGGCACTGCGATGTGCATATGCGACGTGGAGCTGTAGTGCACGCGGCTGGTGCAGTGTACGGAGGCATTTTGGTGTGTACGCAAGTTGCGCTGTGTTGCACGCAGGCATTGGGCATTGTCGTGTACACAGGGAGTGTGCGGTGCACACAAGCGATTGATGCGCGGGTGGCGCGGGCGCACCCTGGCTGGCACACGCCGCGGCCGCCGTTACCTTTACCCTCCCGCCCGACCCCCCCCGGGTAACGGCCGTCATCCGGAAATGAACAATTCACCTGGCGAAGGACCCAACCATATGCACTTGTGCGTACCGCAATTGTGAGTATCTTCTTCGGTGGCGCTCCCTTTGGGGCCACAAACCTTGTGATGGGTGTGCCGACATGGGTGTGGGGGACGCACGTGGACGGTGGCAATGGGGCCTTCGGTGGAGCTCCCTATGGGGCCACGAAGCGTGTGAGGGGTGTGCCGAAACGGGTGTGGGGGACGCATGCGGACGGTGGCATTGGGGCCTTCGGTGGAGCTCCCTATGAGGCCTGCCGAAATGGGTGTGGGGGACGCATGTGCACGGTGGCACTGGGGCCTTCGGTGGAGCTCCCTATGGGGCCACGACGCGTGTGAGGGGTGTGCCGACATTGGTGTCGGGGACGCATGTGAACGTTGGCCGTGGGGCCTTCGGTGGAGCTCCCCATGGGGCCAGGAAACGTGTGAGGGGTGTGCCGACATGGGTGTGGGGGACGCGTGTGGACGGTGGCACTGGGGCCTTCGGTTGGGTTCCCCATGGGGCCACGGAGCGCGTGAGGGGTATTGACGGTGGCACTGGGGCCTCCGGTGGGGCTCCCCATGGGGCCACGGACCATGTGAGGGGTGTGCCGAAATGGGTGCGGGGGGCGCATGTGGACGGTAGCATTGGGACCTTTGGTGGAGCTCCTTATGGGGCCACGAAGCGTGTGAGGGGTGTGCTGAAACGGGTGAAGACGATGATGATGCAGGATGGGGGGGCAACGGGAGTGAGAACGCGGGGCGCTGTCTCTTCAAAACGTGGACCCAACACCACAGGATGGTTGGGACAAATTGTTACGAGTGGGGGTTCAGGGGGTGGTTCTCCCATCCGTTTCACGCTCGCAGGGCGCGCCAGGGGTGGCACTTCCTCGACACCAGAAATGGGGATCGCAGATAGTGGTCCCCCCACCCGCTTCATGCTCGCAGGGCGGTGTAGGCGTGGGACTTCTCCGGCACCAGAAACTAGGTGCGCGCAGAGGGAGGTTCCCTCATCCGCTGCACGCTCGCAGAGTGCGGCAGGCGTGGCATTTCCTGGACACCAAAAAAAAGGGTGCGCAGACGGTGGTTCCCCAGCCCGCTTCACGCTCGCAGGGCGCGGCAGGGGTGGCATTTCCTGGACACCAGAAGGGGGGTGCGCAGTGGGTGGTTCCCCATTCGCTTCGCGCTCACATTTGGCAGGCATGGCATTTCCTCGACACTAGAATGGTGATGCGGTCTGTATGCGCCCGACCGTCAAGGGCGTCGCAGGGGTGGCACTTCCTCGCGTGTCTTGAAGGAGTGTTCGTAAGATGCCAATACACCAGGGACATGTAAGAAGTATGTGGGGTCCTTCGGTAGCATCGTTGTTTTTTCGGGCCCCCTGGGAGGCCCTCGTCGCCACGGCCAGATTCGCCGCGAAGTTATGGCCAGAACGCGCTCCAGGACGTGTGGTGGGGCCGATTCTGAAGGTACCTTCGTCGCCGCCGCCGCCGTTCTACTCCTTGTCCTTGTCGCCGTCGTTGTCCTCCTCCCCCCTTCCACACCGTCCTTGTCCAACTCTTCCCCCCGTCCTCCTCCTCCTCCTCCTCCTCCTCCCTCCTCCTCCCTCCTCCTCCTCCTCCTCCTCCTCCTCCCTCCTCCTCCTCCTCCTCCTCCCCTCCTCCTCCTCCTCCTCCTCCTCCTCCTCCTCCTCCTCCACCTTCTCGTCCTCCCTCCCCGTACGCTTGCTCCCCGTCATCGTTCTGTTTGTCGTCGTTCTGACGCTGCTCGTGGTCCTCTGAGGAAGAGGACGGTCTGTCTATGGGGAGGGGAGAGGGAAACGAAGGAGGAGGAAAAGGAGGAGGAGGAGGAGGCGCCAGCAGGAGGATGAGGAGGCAGAGTATGAAGAGGTGGAGAAGGAATATGAAGGTGGGGAGCTAGGAGGAGGAGGAGGAGGAGGAGTAGGCAGGAGGAGGAGGAGGAGGAGGAGGAGGAGGAGGAGGAGGAGGAATAATAACAGTAAGGACACTATAATAATCATAATAATCATAATACCTATACGACCACCCTGCGGGTGATAAGGAGGTTGTGCGGGGTTGGGGGGAGGGGGGTGGCTCATGACGACAGCTGTGTTGTAAGTGGTGCTGATGGGCGATGATGGTGTGGATGACGTGGCGGATTTTTTTTTCCTTCGCTTGGGCGAGTTGTGTCGTTCGGTTTGCCGCTGCGCGACGCGGCACTCAGCCGACGACGTCCCAGTCGATGATGGGTGCACTGGCAGTGCCTGGTGCGTGCGCCCGGACCTCTCCTATCCTGGCTTGGGAGTCACGCTGGCAGTGCCTGGCGTTGACGAGCACCCTCCGCCCAGCGTCGGTGGAGACGACTGGCTGTTTGTGGCGGGCGGTGCCACTTGCTCAGCAGGGACACTGCTGCCAGATGCACTGGCAGCGCCTGGTGCCGTGTTGGCCTGCACTGGCGGCGCCCACGTGATGACCATGCCTTTGTCAGGCTGGCGCGGGTCTCGGATGCCGCCCCAAATCGGCATCCGAGATGCGCGAGACGATGTGGGCCAAGTAAATCCCGCCGAAATACGATGCGCGTGACCGCGAGTGAGACGAGATGGCGACGAGGATGGTGGTGGCGAAATTGGCCAAACAGGGGCCGAGGACAAATCAATGCCGCCTCCTCCCCGTCGTCCTCCTCCTCCCCCTCCTCCTCCTCCTCCTCCTCCTTTTCTTCCCCCTCCTGCCCCTCCCTCCTCCTCTTTCCCCTCTTGCTCCTCCCTCCCTGCCCCATTCCCGACCGCAATGCACTGTGCAGCGCGCGCGGCGCCCGACGCGTAACGGAGCGGCCGCGCTCCGACCGAAGCGCCTGGCAGGTCTCGGTGCTGGCAGAGCCTGGCGCTGGATCCTTCTATCCCCCCTTGGATGCGCCCTGCGCTGGCAGAGCCTGGCGCCTCGGAAGAGAGGGAGGAGGAGGAGGATGATGAGGGGGAGGAGGAGAACGAAAAGGAGGAAGGTGAGGAGGAGGCCCGAGGACGAGGCCTGGGAGCGCCTGTCTGCTTGTCTCCTCCCATCAAGGTGCCTGTGAGAGGTATGCATAATGGACATCGTTGTTGCCCAAGAAAGGCACGTGATCGGCGCCCTCGGGCCCACGTGTCGTCATCGCCCACTGCGCGTTCGCCAGCGGGGGAGTGTGCGGGATCACTTTGATGCGAACGCCCAACTCCATGGCAACGCAGAGCAGGACCAGTTCGTCGGCATACTCTCTGGTGGCGAGCTTCTCGACCCAACGGGCGTGCATCTGCTCGGCGCGCGCAGGGCCGCGGATGTCCAAACCGGCAAAGGCGTGGTAGATCCGGGCCTTCATGTCTGGTCTGAGCAGCACCGCAGATTCGCTCCCGCAGAAGCGTGTGCGCAGAGCTTCCGCCACCACGCCCAGTGGCGTGCGCCGATGGTCTCCGCCGGCACTCACGCGCGCACCCATGGCGCAGAGCTGCTCGACGGCTCGACGCCCGTCCGAGTCGCCTGGCAGAGCCTGGGCCAAAACGTGCGGCGCGCGCTCGACCAGGCCAGCGGTGAGGCACAACCAGAAGCACGCACCTGTGGTCCTGCCGGCATGCTGGCCTAGGTCGAGAACCGCCAGCTCGAAATTGAACTCACTCCGTACCCGCTGCGAGTACTGTGTGGTGACTTCGTCGTGTCAGAGTCGAGTCGCCAGACCGTCTTCGTTGCGTGTCGGCGAAACCCCTCGAGAGTGTCGTACTTGGCGCGATCCGCATCCAGACCTTTGAGCAGCAACACTAGTGCACGCCCGAACTTGAACGACGTCTGCTCGAGCGCGCGAGTGATGTCCGCCTCTTTGAAGCCCATGTCCACCATCGTCTGCGCAGCCTCGTTTTCAGCACTTGGAACCGCCGCTGCTGCGAAACCCGTTGTGTCGCCACCTCGGCCCGGGGCAACGCCCGTCGCGGGCTTGCTGTTGGCGGGCTTCTTGCTCGGCTTCTCTGCGCGGAAAGATGCCGCAAAATTCCAGAGCCCTGCACAGTGGCGAGAAGCGCTGTCAGAGACTGGCGCCGCGCCAACAGTGGATAACATCCGCCGCAAATCTGCGACCTCAGCATTTGTGGAGTAGCGGCCTTGCTTTGCGAAGGTGGTCGTCTGCAAGTGCTTCTCGTGCTGGGCCACAAGCGCCTCGGGAGAAATGTCGCGCCTTTCCAGAAGCTTTGCGAAAAGAGCATCAGCTTTGTGTTCGAAGTCTGCCCTTGCGGAGAACTCTCGGGGCAAGCGCGCGGCCAGGAAATCTGCGAACGGAGGCAGCTTGTGAAACGCCATCCGGCTCCAACTCGTGGCGCGAGTCCAAGCCGCGAAAGCAAGTCCGAGTTTCGCCGCTGGCGCGCGGCCTTTGCACCCATCGAATGACACAATGGCCCCCTCTTGGGCTGTGATGCCTCGCGATTTGTGGATGGTCAGCGCCCGCGCCAACCGGAGCGGTATAGTAGCGCGGACAAGCCCCTGCGCTCTTTTACTCCGCACCTCCGCGCAAGGAACCGGCACCCAAGTCTTGGGCAGATCGTGAAAGCACGCAGGGCCCTTGTACCCGGGGAAGTGCACGACCACGTACTCCGGATCCGGGCACGCGCCCTCCCCTCGGGGCAACGACCCGTGCTTGGAACCCGGCATTCCAGTGCCGGCGATGGCGCTACCGTCAGTTCGATCCGCGTGCCCGCCGCTGGCAGAGCCTGGCGCAATCGCGCCGTACATGATGGCGACGACGACGCCCCGGGCCCCATTCATGAGCCCGAGGGAAACGGTGGGGACATCCCAAATACGATTCAGTGTAAGCATCACCTTCACCCCCACACATAGGCGCAACGCCCGACGCAACTGTTGGAAGTCGTCAGCAGTTTTGTTCGCACCACGAGGGTCGCTGTGTCGCGCTTCGATCTTGACGACCACTCCCGTCGCACTGGCAGGGGGCTCTGCGCCATGCAGAGGTGCCCTGGCGGCCAGATGCTTGCCGTTGATTCTCCCAGCAGCGGCGCTCGTCGGGGCGAGAACCAGCGCCTCTTGGAGCAACGCCTCCCCGCCCTCGCAGGAGCATGGGCTGGCAGAGCCTGGCGCCGACTCGTGGAGCGCGTCGATCTCGTGAGTCTTCCAGAGCTCGTAGTCCTCCTGCGTGATTGCAGCATCCCGGAGTCTCATGGTAGACTCTTGGAACGTATCTACTCCCTTCTGACGGCGAATGCGGCGTAAGCGTATGACATCCTCGAACCCGGCAAACGTTTGCCGCCAGGCTAACGCCATGGCTCTGGCGACCGCTCCGCCAGCTTCATTCGCCGGCATGCCCGGTAGGGCGCTTGTCGCGAGCACAGGCGGCAGCTGCGCGAAATCGCCCATGAGAACCACGCCGATCCCACCGAACGGGGCTATGTATTCGGGGGGGCTGGTGCCGAAGTTCTCGCGCCACAGCGCACGTGGCACCTGCTGCGGGCGGCGGCTGACTATCTCGAGGGCCGCGGCGCCGCAAGTCGACGCCTAGTCGACCAACAACAGCTCCGCGTGCCTGAGGAGTTCCACCAGCGCGTCCAGCCGATCTCCAGCGAGGTCTTCTGCCGCGTCTGCCGTGCTCGTGCGGAAAATGCTGTCTACCCACCGGCCCCCCTCCGGGGGCATCGCGAGGCAAAGAAGCGGTTTCGGCAGCGCAAGGAGGGCCACCCACTCGCCCACAACCCGTCTACCAAGCACCCCGGCCCGACATCCAGCACCACCCAGCCATCTACCCTCCCAGCCGCCCATCGAACCATCGGATCGCCCACCCATCCACCCACCCACCCACCCACCCACCCACCCAGTTTCGACCATCGCATCGGCGTCTCTGCTGATGGGTACGCGATGCCCGAAGCCACCCGCCCACTGACTCACCGACCTACCGTGCACAGAGGACGTCCTCCCCGTTCTCCTCCTGCTCCTCCTCCTCCTCCTCCTCCTCCTACCCCTCCTTCTCTTCCTCCCCCTCGTCCTCTTCCCCTTCCTCCTCCTGCCGCTCTGGCTCCCCCTCCTCCCCCTCCTCCTCCTCCTCCCGCTGGCGCTGGCGAGCCGGCGGCAGGGGCGCAACCTTGAGATCGTCGTGGCGCCGCTCCCTAGGTTCGCGGCAGCCGCGCGGGAAAACGCCATCGTGGCAACGCTCTCGTACGAGCGGGACCTCCTGCGGACCTCGTTGATGGCGACTTTCGCGGTGTGTGTTTTTCCCGTGCCTGTGGTGCCCAGTACGGCTTGCCTGAGCGACGGACCGATTCGAGCAGGCCCTTGGCCGCTGGCAGAGCCTGGCGCCAGGCCGCGCGATTTAGTTGTTTGTCCTAAACGGTTGGACCCCGCCCTCCCCAGTCGGCTTGGGTTTTCTCCTCTCCCTGCTCCTCCTGCCTCTGCCTGCCCTTCTCTCTCCCTCTCTCCCGCTCAAGCCTTCGGGGCTCGAAGCCCTGGGGCCGACCTCAGGAGGTCTGGGCGCCCTCGGCGCCCGGAAGCGTGCGTGCCATGGCCGCCCGGCGCCCGGCGCTGGCAGGCTCTGCACGCGGGCTGATCGCGCTGACCGTCAGCGCGACCGCCTACGACTGGCGCGGGCCGCTCAGTACTGCTGTCGCCCGCGCCGGATGGGGCCGCCCGGCAGTGGCCCAAGAGGTCCCGTTCGGGTATACTGTGCCGTACTACGACGATTCCGAGTACGGCATGGAGATCGGCGAGCACGAGGAGGAGGGCGGGGCCGCAGGCAGCCCCCAGGCGCCGCCCGACAGCGGGCCGCCGGGAGCGCCGCCCCCGCCCCCCTCCCATTCCGCCGGAGGAGTCGAGAACGGCAGCCACCCCACCGACGACCCGCGTGGCGAGGAGTCCTGGGTGGGCGGCTGGGGTGTTTGGGCGCTGGGATGGAAGCCCCTGCGCGAGGGCACCTGGGCCTGGCGCCTGAGCGGCATGGGCGGGGTTGCCTACGAGAAGCTGGACAGCCTCGGGAGCGCCTTCTCAACTCATGCTGAGACGGGCTGGCTGACCAAGGACGGCGGATGGTTCTTCTACGCCCTCGAGAAGCTGGGCCTGGCGGTCTTCGGGGCCGCCTGGCCTGCCGTGGCATGGACGTTCATCTTCTTGGCTTTCCTGGCGGTGCTTGCCTTTCTTACTCATATCTGTCGCACTCTACTGGCCCCCTGTGCAGCTGCCCTCTGGCTTATTGGTCTACTGGCGCGGTGCTTCAAGTGCCGCCGGCGAGAGCCTGGCGACGCAGCTGCCGAAAGGTACCTGCCGCCGGCTCCGCCCGCCCTTACCCAGATCAACTGGATGGGGCCAGAGACCGGGCCAGCTACGACCACCGAGTATTACAGCAAGAAGGTGAAGGGTCGTGGGACTGGGAGGCGACCCAATGACGTGCTGGTCAAGATCGACGACCACGTCGCCCGGCTGAAGATCGACCTCGCGGAGCCCAAGCGGATCGACCGGAGGGGCCTTTGGATATACTGCCTGAGCGTGAAAGGTGCGAGTTCACGCGCACTTCGCCAGAAGTTGGAGACGCTCGAGGGCCGTTCCATCCACCTGTGCCGCAACGTGGTCTGTCGAGATCAACCTGGGGAAGCCCATTGCAAAGAATACGCCGCGCTGGATTCCGAGGCGATCGTGGACATCGGCTCCCATGCCAAGTTCACCTCCTGCCGCGGCATCTTCCTGCTCTGGCGGACCTTCGCCGATCTGGGGAGAGGTACCTGGAATATCATTGTGTTCATCTACTGCATCCTCTCCTGCGGTTGCTCTTTCTGCTGCCGGCGACGCCGCCGTCGCAAGACAGGCGCTGCGGAGCCAGGCGTTGCAGGGAGCATCGCAGAGGTCCTCGATCAGGAATCAGAGTCGGAGGTGGAGGCCGAGGACAAACCATGCGAGGCCGTTCGGGTGGGCATCGTACTTCGTGGCGGCGCCCGCCCCTTGGCTCCAGACGGTTGCCGCGACGCCGCGGAAGCCGAGCCGACCGCCCTGCTCTTCGAGGACGGGCAGGCGTCAGACCTCCCGCCGCCCAGCGATGGGCGAAACTCTTTCGCCCATCTCTGCGCTCATCATGCCCAGGTCTACCGAGCCTCTCGGTATCGTGACAAGTGTTCGCAAGTGACTTGTTACCGTCAGGCGGTCGGCAACGCAGAGGGCGTGCCACTTTGCCTTCTTCACTTGGGTGGGGAAGCAAGCAGAGCAGCGCAGGCAGCTGCAGCCGCCCAGGGCCGCGGGTTCCTCTCGAGCCTGGGCCTGAGGCGCCGGGCAGTCCGCAGTCGCAGTCCACGGGCGCGCGAGCAGGGCGCGCCTGGCGCTGCAACTCCCCCTGCAGACGGAGTCCGAGGACCCGAGAACCACCGCGGGCATGCAGCCCCTGGACTACACCCACGCGATGCATCAGCCTCACCACGAGGTCCACCTGCTGGTGTCCGGTTCGAAGCGTCGCCTTCTCCGAGGGCGCCTCTCCCGCGGGATGCCAGCCCTGCCCCAGACGAGGAGGCCGAGCAAGGTGACCACCTCGTATTACGTGTGCGGATGCATTGGGCCGCCGGCCCGCAGTGGGTCTGGAGATGGCAGTATGACCGTGGTGGACGTGGAGGAGCCGCGCTGCAAGGACCACTCCGCAGAGGGCCAGGAGAACATCTGCTTAACCCTCAAGACCGCGGGGATCGAGTATGCTCCCGTCGCTAGCGACCAGGGCAAGCTCCCCGCCGGCTATCTCGAAGAGCTGTTGCATCACCCTCCACTCGGAGCCGAGGAGATGGGGATCGGCGTGCACGGCGCCGTCGTGAGCAACGCCATGCGGGAGAAGCTGCGCCCTTGGAACGGGGTCCCCGTGGGCGGGAAGACCAAGAGGATCAGCCGCCCTCAGTGGGCTCAGCTTCGGGCCCGTGGGGATTTGCTTGTATACCGACATCCAGTGGGTATTCCTGGCGACGCCCAGGGCGTGCCGCAGCCCGCCTCAGACGAGATGGACGCGCAGCTCAAGAAGCACTGGGCGAGGCTTGACCGCAGCAGCTCTCCCAAGCCCCCCTTCGGCGTCGGGTGGGGTCTGGGCGAGGAAGGTGACCCGGCCCCCTCAGCCCCCCGCCGCTCTTCCCACAGCCCCGCAGGGAAGGCTCAAGAAGAGGAGGGCACCGGAGAGGCCATGCTGGGGCTGTACCTCGCGGCCCATGAGGAGGGGTCGGACGACGCCTCGGCGCTGCAGAGCGTGGCAGCCGGGTACGATGAAGACGTCGCCGTTGTTTTGGAGCATCTCATCAAGTACACCCAGCGCCTCATGCGCAGCAACGGAGTCGAAGAGCGGGTCAAGTACCAGGTGCACATCGACAGGTGGGAGAAAACGCTGGAGCGTGTTCGAGCCGAAAAAGACGAGGGTGTGAACCCGCCACTCGCCAGCAGCCTCTTGAAGCTAGACGCCGAGCGCAGGCCCGACACCAGCCAGGAGCCCAGCCAACCTGGAGCCCCCCCTGGGCTGGACGCAGCAGCGAGTGCTCCACCCCTGCCGCCGCCGGCCACCCCGCCTGGCGTGCGCGTACCGGGAGCTACTCGCCTTTCCCCCCCGGGGTTGATGCCCGGCCTCGTTCCGAACCTCGGGCAGATGTTCACCAACCGGAGCGCCTACGGACATGGAGGACTGGTCAAAACCCCTGGGCAACCTGATCGTAGGTATGCCGCGGGAGCTGGGGAGGGCGAACCATCGGCCGCCTTCGCCACCTACGCACAAGTCCTCCAGAATGGCCAAGAGCAGCAGCACCTGGGCAACATGCGGCTGCTGCAGGCGGTGGGCAGCCTCCGCAGGTCCGGCGAGGAGGAGAAGGTGGCGCAGCGGGGCACCCTCGGTGCCATAGGGCGTGCCGAAGAGCTGGACGTGTACCTGGCACGGGGCTGCGACACCCTCGACGTGGAGGTCTGCGGCACCTTGACCGGGCGGGAGTTGTTCCATGGCCTCAAACGCGCCTGCGAGCACGCGAAGCACGTGATGCAGGCGGTGAACTGGCCGACGACGGTGACAAACAGGATGGCGTACGGCATTGCCGCCTTCTGTTGGGGAGGACGGGGCCACAAGGATCTGGCCGAGTGGTCGATCTCAGTGGCTGACTTTCCCCATTGCAAAGCAGAGGTGTTCGACGCTTACACCATGCCCACCACGTGCAAGCTCGAACCGCGCCCCCGGCACCCAGTCGTTTTCTCCCAGTGGGTGAGGCAGGCCGAGAACGCCATCACCGTCTTCGGGCTGGTCTACGGGCGGATGCACGAGCCAGAGAGGCGCCGGGCCCTGGAGACCCTGCGCCTCGCCTACGAGGAGGACGACGTGGCCTTTCCCGCTGATTACGTGTACAGCCTTTGGGAAGAGCTCGCTGCCACCTGGTGCGAACAGCTTCGGGAGAAGCGGAGGGAGGTATGTCGCATCCTGGGCCTCACCAACCCGCGCCGAGAGGACATCGAGACCATCGCCCTCGCTCCCGCGGGGCCGTCCGGAAGTGCGTGGCTAACATTCCCGAACGTGTGCGACCTCGACGCGCCGGACGGGTACTACCAGGTGGCATGCGTCCCATGCCAGGCCCGGCGGCTGCAGAGGTTCCTCCACCAGAATCTCCACGCTGGCCCCTCGAGGACCCCCAAGGCCGGGAAAGCCGACGAACATGCCCCAGCCGATCAAGAAGCCCCCGCAGGAGCTGGGCCAGGCACAGGGAAGGCAGGGGCCGCCGTCAAGAAGGCTGCTGCCAAGAAGCGGCCCGCCGCCCGGGCCTACCCAGCGGGCAAAGCGCTGACCTCCAGCGAGATCGGGCGCTCGGTCAAGCACGCCCCCCGTGACAAGAACGGGAAGGTCATTTGCTGGGATGCCTGCACCTGGGCCGGTGGCCCCAAGGCGGCGGGGACCTGCGCCCACTCCCACGAGGCCATCAAGGGGTTTGGCAGCCTTGACTGGACCGTGCAGGCGCAGCTCATCAGGCGCGGCGGCCTGAAGTCGGGGGCTAAGGTCGACCCCGCTTCGGTCGACGGGCGAGTAGCTCAGCTCAGAGCCCAGGCCAAGGCCGAAGCGGACAGCAAAAGGGCTGGCGGAAGTGCCGGGGAGGGCCCCGTGGCAGCTTCGGGAGGCAGCCGAGCGGGAGGCTCGCCGGCTGTCTGGTCCCCCCCTGCCGCCTTCGACGAGATCCAGACCACCGCCCTCGAGGAGGAGCTCAGACAGGCAGTCCAGGGCCCTGAGGAGGACTGGCTGCTGGACGCCCACGCCCGCGCGCCCGCGGTAGAGGGGGCTGGCGAAACGACGCACCCAGCCGCCCTCGAGAGATGGAACATCATCGAGAAGATCTTGGAGAACGGGACCCTCGCGACCCTGGGCGACATCAGCGACTACCTGCACTCGCACGTCCTGGCCAGGCTCGCACGCGCCAGCTCAGAAGGCAGCCCCCTGAGCCTGGAGGAGATACTGCTGGAGGCAACCCGTGACGGGGGGCCAACCCTCGCCGAGGAAGCAGGGCGAGCCCTCGACAAGCTGGGATCGAAGGCGGGGAGGAGCAGCACGCAGGACCTCAGCATCGGAGGGGCCGCCTGGGACGAAGACGCTGGGGTGGGCCGCGGGAAGCTCACGGTGCAGGACCAGGAATGGGACTACCTTGACTTCCAGGACGAGCTTCAACCCGATGAAGAGATGCGCACCCGACTCGGCCTCAAGGAGGGTGACGCAGAGCTCAGACAGTGCCTGGTACTCCACATCGCAGCCGCCCTGCTCTGGGAGGACAAGGAGCCTGACGCGCCGGCCGTGAAGGCCCTGGCTGCTCAGCTCCGCCGGGAGTTGTGGGATGGTGGCGCCACCGCCTCCGCCGCGCTGGGGGATGCGCCCCCTTTCGTCTCACCGCGTGAAGCCGAGCTCAGGATGCACTGCCACGACGTCCAGCACCCGCACCACGACAAGGACTTCAGGTGCATCGCGGTCTTCCCACTGAGTGCCCTCAACACGACCACCGTCCGGGTCTGGAGGATCAACCACTGGAACCAGCTCGAGATCGACTCCGTCCTGCCGACGCAGACCAGCGAGAGGGAGGTCCACGTCATGATCCACCGAGGCCACATGCGGGTGCTCCGGCCGCCGGCCATCGGCAGCCAGGGACCCAACAAGCGGGGCCGGGCCTTTGGGGAGATCCTCAAGACCTGGGCACTTGCTGGGAAGCCCGTCCGCGAGCTGCTCACGGTGGGCTGGGAGATGTACCTGGAGTCGGAGGAGGTTGCAGGGCCCGTGATACCCAGCCGGCCGCCTCCCTGCATGCATTGCAAGCGTATGCAACAGGCTCAGCTCCCGACACGTGAAGGCGCCGTCGGGGACCAGGAGCTCGAGGAGGAGGACTTCTCCGGCCTCGCGCCCCTCCTGCGCAGGCCAGCCTTCGCGTGGGGCATCCGCACCCGCGAGATCTTCGCGGGTACTGGGAACTGGACAAAGGCGATGCGAGAAGCTGGACTCCAGACGGCCCCGTCCGTCGAGTACTTCCAGGATCCTTTGGCCCAGGCCGGGCCCCAGGAGGAGCACAACATCCTCGACCCCCAGGTGCGAGAACGGCTTCTTCTCGACGCTGGAGCCGCGCCGGGCCCCGATGAGGCGAACGTCTACCAGCTGGCCCCACCATGTACGACCCATTCGGCCTGGTGCCTCAAGAACGGCGGGACTCGCACGTTCGAGCACCCGGGCGGCGACGGGACGGTCCAGGCGGAGATCGAGAGCAACATCACGACAGACTTTGCCGCCGACCTCTGCGAGCGCCTCGACGCCAACGATCGGGAGTGGATGCTCGAGAACACGGCCAGCGATGGGCGCTACCCGAAGATTTGGGACAGGGCCAGGATCAAGCAGCTGCAGAGGCGCACAGGGGCACGAATCATCTCTGTCGCTATGTGCGAGTGGGGACTGGGGCCCCCAGAGGAGCCCGTGAAGAGGCACCGCAAGCTGACGTTCTGGATGGTCTCGAAGGGCCTCTACCCCTGGGCGCTCTCTCTGGCGAGGCGCTGCACCAATCAGCACGAGCACGTCGCCCTGGAAGGGCCTCTCCCCTACGACCTGACCCAGACCCAGATCGACCACTACAACTCCTCCGGGCCTACGCTCAGCCCGTCTGAGCAGAAGGACATCCTGAGCCTGACCAATCGGCTGGCCCTCGCAGGCGTGCATGCCCAAGGTCTCGCCGTGGACGCCAAAGCCATGGAGGTTCCGCAGCTCGGACCCGAGCTGCTGCGCCCACTGAACGACCTCGTTGGCAAGCTGGGGCCCGAGAACTTCCACTGGGGCCGGGTCGAACCGCGCACCGGGAGGGCCTTCGAGGACCTCCCAGAGGGCACCATGGCCTTGTACTACGGGCGCGACCAGGCCAACAATTTCGTGGTCAAGATCTCACACCGGTCACCCCCACACCTGCACGGTGGAGGGCGCATCCCCAGCGGGGCCCCCCCCTCTGGCCAAGGCCCTGCGGGAGGAGTTGAGCACCCTCGGCTTCCAGGTCGGTCAGCGTGGACTACGACGCACCCGCTACGCCGGCCAGTACCCGACGAGGCTGCGCGCTGCCTGGGCCGAGGTCGTCAAGGCTGCGGGGGCGGGGATCCCCCCTGCGAAGCTCTTGAAGAAGCTCGAGCCCATCGTCGCGACGAGGGCCGGGGACAAGATGGCGGCGGGGGCCGGCGACAAGGTTCACCTGGCGGACCCCCCCCCTCTTTTTCGCTTCCAGGACGTGCCAGTCATGGAGAAAGAGGCGGAGGAAGACCATCCAGCAGGGCCCAAAGGATGGCAGTGCGCGAACAGGGGCAAGAAGAGAGGAGGGTGGAAGCGCAACAAGGCGAGGAAGAGAGACCCCGACCGAGGAGCGCCGCCACCAGGCCCTGGAGGAGACGGTGGAGGCGACGAACCTGGGGGAGACGAAGGAGAAGAGGAGGAGGAAGAGGAGGAGAAGGAACCACCCAGGAGGGTCAAGAAGTCCAGGCAAGCCGAGCAGCAGGCTGACGAGCCGGTCAAGGTGCTCCTCCCGCGGCGGGGGGACCGATGGATACCAACCCCGGGGGGGCCCCATGTACGCGCACGAGCTCCAGAGCGTCCTTATGACCTGCAGGTGGCTGCGCGACGACGTCCTTAGCCCCGAGGAGCTTCGCCTGTTCGTCTACACCGACGAAGGAGACACCGCGGGAGCAGAAGGACCGCCTTTGGAAGACGATGATCGAGTCGAACCCGGGGAACGCCTCATCCTTTGGATCGGGAGAGAAGAGATCGGGAACTGGGCGACCTGGGCACCACGCTGGATCAAGAGGGCTGTGGACGAGGAGCGCGAGGAGGCGCCGTGGCACCGCAATGAGACCACCCCCGCTTCCCACCGCAGCGTCACGCTGAGGATCGCCGACCGAGCCAGCTCCCAGGGCTTTGGCAGCCCGGAGCTTGGCGTCGTCTGGAACAGGCGGACTCCCCCACCGCACTCGGGAGGGAAGCGTTTCCAGCTGGCCGCTGCTCAGGCTCTCCAGAGGCAGAGCCGCGAGGCCCCCGCCGGGGGGTCCAGCAGCGGCGGCAGCTCAGCCGACAGCATCAAGCTGGAAAGCATAAGGAGGAAGCTCGAAGCCGCCAGAGCCGCCGGGGTAGGTGTCCTGGAGGAGGAGGAGAAGCGCATCAAGGAGCTGTAGATACAACTGGCAGAGGCAAAGGAACGCCGCCGGGCCCGTCGTGCGAGGGATGCCGGCAAGCGCGAGGCGGAGCAGGCGCGAGCCGGGCATCCCCGCCGGGCCAGCTCGGAGCCCCCCAGCGGGCAGAGCGCGGCCACCCCGCTTGACCCAGCCTGGGAGGACGAGACCCCCCTGCCCTCGGCCATCCTGGATGGGGAGAACAAGTGCCACGAAGCGGAGTGCATCCTGAACAACCTGCTCGGGGTCCCGGCCAACGATCCCACAGGACCAGATCGGAGGAGGAAAGCCCGCGAACTCCTGATCGAGGGCATCAGCTCCATGTTCGAGGATCTGCCGCGGAGCTGGACCGGTACCCCCTACGAGGAGCAGGGCGAGATCGCGAGCGAGTACGTCGACATCCCCGAAAGGCTGACCCGCAAGATGGTGAAGGCAGGGGAGCTGGACGACATCCCCGCGAAGAAGCGCCAGAGGATCGCGCACGAAAAGGCGGAGGAGGAACCTCCGAGCGACGACGCGGACTCCGCCGAGAGCTCGGAGGACGAGGCAGTGGAGAAGCCGTACGCGAGGACCAAAGAGGGACCAGACCCACCCATCCCAGAGGGCCCATATCCTCTGAGCCTCTGGCCTGGGCAAGCAGAAGCAGCCAGGCAGAGCAGGGAGGAGCCCTTTCAGAGCTCCCCTGGGGCGAGCGGCAGCGGAGGCCCTGCCCCCGCCGCGGGCGCAAGGCCCCCGCCGGGCGCGCCGCCGCCGCCCGAGGCCCTGGAGGCCCCCTCAGACCCAACCCGGCATCAGAAGAGCAGACTCCCCACCACGATCCCCCAGAAGGCAGCACCTACGAGGCGAAGCCGCTCGGCAGAGACGGTCGTGGAAGCAGCCAGGCGGGCCGCAGGTAGGTCGACGACCTCCAGCGGAGACCCGCCTACTGGGAGGGCAGACGCCGGCAGCACAAGAACGCCCGAGGAGGCGCCCACGCCCAGGCCCAGGCCAAGATCGCTGGGTGCCCAGCTGCGCGCCACCTCCAAGGGGAAGCCCTCGCAGCCCAGGCCTCGCCAGGATGAACCAGCAGGGCCACTCGTGCCCCCGGACCGCGCAGTCCGGCCACTGCTGAGGCCGCCGGGGTGGCGCCCACTCCTCCCAGGGCAGATCTGCAGACCGCCAGGCATGCCGCCGATGATGCCACCCCCCTGGCCGTCTCCCCCGCGGGGAGGCCGCTGTGGCGGGGCCCCTTTGGGGGGGGCGCCGGCGGCCCCAAGCGGAGGGGAGGCGCAGGAGGAGGCGCGCGCCTACGTCAAGTGGTGCGCGGGCCACCCCACCTTCCAGCCCGAGAAGGTGCCAGAAGTAGTGAAGCGGGGCAACTCATTCCTCCGCCTCGCCGGCAGCATAGAGAGAGCTGCCGAGCTGCTGAAGCGCGCGGGAGGAGATCCACGGGAACCCGTTGAGCGGCGTGCTCCAGGAAGACGTGCAGAAGTCCTTGGACCCGCATCACGCCGCCCACCTCCGGGCAATGGCCACAGGAGGGGTACCTGTGCGGCGCGCGGAGGAGCGGGCGCGCACGCAGGCCAAGTCGCACTCCTCGGCGGTGGACCACGCGCTGGAGATGTTCGAGAAAGCCTGGAAGGACAGCCGCTACGGCGTCGTCCTCTGGGCCTCGGACGAGGTCGAGGATGTGCTCACCGCCTCGGCGTTGGTCGAGTCGCCCAGCGGGAGGGCCCCCAAGATGTTGCCGGATCGGACCATCTCGAAGGAGGGCCGGCCGATCCACGACATGCGCGCGGCCAACGCCTTCTCCCCGAAGGAGCAGCACCCACCAGCTAAGCAGCCCCTCCACAGGGGGCTTGCTCGGCTCAGCCTCTGGTGGGAAGCGAGGCACCCGGGCGTCCAACAGGTGGTCGCAAAGCGCGACGTGGCCAGGGCCTTCAAGTGGCACCACCTGGAACCAGCTGCAGTGCCAGAGTTCGGGACGACGCTCCCGGGCAAGGAGGTCGGGGTGCCAGGACGAGTTATCCTGATCCACGGCGTGCTGGTCTTCGGCTGGGCCGGCAGCCCCGGCGAGTACATGGCGTTCGCCTGGGCGGCCAAGAGCGAGCACGAGAGGAGGAAGCCGCCGGCGCCCAGGATCAACGATGCCGTCAAGTACGCCTCCAAGTGACTGATGGACGACGGGGTCGTCCTCGAACCGCTGGTGGGCCTCCGACCCTGGCTCTCGGCCGAGGAGCTCGACGGGGCCATGAAGCGGGTCTGGGGCCCGGACGCAGTCAACGAGGAGAAGCTGGACGTCGAGGGGGAGTTTGCCGCAGAGCAGCTGATCTGGGGCCTCCACATGAACTTCGACACGAAGGTGGTTAGGCTCCCAGAGCCCAAGTGCATCAAGGCCCAGTACTTGCTCGCCCTCCCCGAGCTTAGGGGATCAAGGCGGGCCCCCCTGAAGGTCGCACAAGAGCTGCGAGGCTGTGCCCAGTTCTGGGCTTCAGCACAGCCTGCCCTCCGCCCCGAGCTACCTGCCCTGGACCGGCTCCTGAGCAGCGGG
Source organism: Prorocentrum cordatum (assembly GCA_963575745.1). NCBI lineage: Eukaryota > Dinophyceae > Prorocentrales > Prorocentraceae > Prorocentrum > Prorocentrum cordatum. Next base: position 395,728 of record CAUYUJ010016649.1, read on the forward strand.
ACGAGCTGGGCAGAGCCGAAGGGTGCGCCTGAAGAGGTCGAGCTCGCCTGGGAGGAGTGGGACGCGTCGGTGGGTTTTCTGAGGATGCTCTTCGACGTCCCCGAAGCATGGAGCACGACCTTCCAGGCCAGCTTCACGCAGGCCCTTTCAGTGCGCGAACGTCTCGCACTGCCGGGAACAGCACGTACCACGCGGTGGACCAGTGGCGATGCCACCACTTCCTCGATTGGCGCCATCGACTGGGGGAGCGCAACCGCAGGAGGAGCCGCGCCGACGCCGGAGTACATGGCCGCGGACGCCGGGCCTCTGCTCGAGGCCCTGAATCAAGCGGTCGGGGGTGAGAGCAGCGAGGAGGACTGGATCATCGCGGTGGTCGAGCTGTTGGCGGTGGTCGCGTTGGCCACGAAGCAGGGTTCGAAGTGGGAAGGCGAGCTGGTGTTCTACGTCACAGACAACCAGAATGTGAAGGCATGGCTTACCAAGAGAAGCCCCAAGAACGCCCTCGCCCGCCACCTGATCCGCTTAGTGGAGAGGATCGAAGCCATGCACGGGTGCCGCGTCGTCTCCTTCTTTGTTAGGACCTGCCACAACGAAGTGGCCGACTGGCTTACCCGCGAGGAGGTCAAGAAGGTCCACGACACGCTGGCCACTTCAGGCTGGAAGCGCCTCGAGCCCCCCGCAGCCTGGGGCCAGATACTGGAGGACGCCAAGGAGCGCCTTCTCAGACTCCCAGGAGAGACGGGTCCCGTGGCCGAGGCTGCCCTTCGACACCGAGCACTTCAGCGGGGGCATGGGCTGCCGAGACCTCTCCCGCTCCGCGGGAATTTGGGCAGAGAAGTGGGAAGCCTCATCAACCCGTACACGAAGGCCTTCAAGCGCCTCGGTGGCTCAGAGCCCGAGGAGAACCAGAAAGCAGGATGGCTCATGGCGTCGCTGTCTCTGGACCCCAAGGGCAGAGAGATGGAGGCCTTCCTCGTTGCAGCGACCCGTGAGAGCCCTGAAGTGGTGGTCGTGGACGCCCCGACCGGGGTGGATACGGCCGGGTTCGAGAAGGCACTCAAGCAGCTGGGCTACATGATCTCGAAGTTCGAGGTGGTCTGCACGCACCACGGGGATGCCACCACGCGGACCAGGCAGGTGCTCACGGGCGGGCGTCGGAAAGCGGGGGTGGGCCTGGCGTGCATTAACATGCCGCCGGCCTGCTCGCGAGCTGCCAGCGTCAAGCCGCTCTTGGGCAAGGGGAAGGACCACCTCTGGCCCGACCAGCAGGGCGAGGTGTCGCGGGACCCCCGCATCCAGTCCACCAGCGACCCCCTCCTCCTCAAGCCAGTCGGGCACCTCAAGAAGGATGGTGCGAGGCACCTGATCTACAGTGAGGAGGGGCCGGTGGGCACCATCCGTTGGCCGGGGGCAGAACCCCAAGGACCCGGAGCAACGCTCCTCCGAGTCACCGGAGGAGGCGGGGGCACGGTCCGTGCCCTGACGCCCCAGGAGGTTTGGCGAGCGCAGGGAGGGACCGACGACGAGTGGACCCACCTGCGGACCCAGGGCTCCACGGAGGACGAGCTCTTGAAGGGCGCAGCCAGGGCGCTCCCACCGAGGACCGCGGAGGCGGTGCTGGCCGCGGTGGCGGAAGCACTCGACAGCACCAGTACGCAGCGCGCCGGAGTATGCCATGATCCAGAGGAGCAGGCCGCGTGGGATGCTACCAAGCGCTGGCTCCGCGCTTGGGCACAGGCTCCAGATCAGCCCGCGCTAGCGCTGGCAGCGGAGGACGAGGCAAGGGCAGGAGGGGCGCTCACTGATGAGATGCACAAGAATCGCCGGCGTGCCCAAGCAGTCCGCTTCAAGATGATCGTTGAGGACACGCTCATCGGACCCCGCGAAGCTCCGGCCGCAGAGCAGGTCAAGCTGGACAAGAGTGTAACTCGCTCGAAGAGCCCTCGTAAAAAGAGCCCCCGACGCGCCAAAGAGATGCCAGCGACCAACCTGGTGAAGCCGCAGGCGCTGGGCGTAGCGCGGAAGAACAACTACCCCGGGAAGGAGCTCGCCCCCGCCGGCCGTGCTGAGCCTGGCGGGGCCAACTGCGCCAGCTGGTTCGCGCGGCAGAAGATGGAGGCCATGCTGCAGAAACTCAGCGAAGGCACGAGGGCAGGCTACGAGGGAGGATGGCGGCTCTGGGTAGCTGTGCGCCAGGCGCAGGGGCTTAGCCCTTGGCTCCCAGGACGCGATCGCGAGGAGCGCCTGGCCGACGAGGAGGCGCTCATCAACTTCGCCGTCCTCCTAGCGCGGGTCGTCGGGAGGACCGAGGGGACCATCAAGCAGAAGCTCTTCGCGGTGCGCTACGCCCACCTGGTGGCCGGCTACTCGGATCCATTGCTCCACAGGGGTCGCCTTTGGAGCACCCTGGCAGGGCTAAAGCGCTGGCAGGGGCCCGAGACCAAGCGGAAGAAGCCCGTCACGCCAGCCATGCTCGAGTGGCTCCGCGGCTTTCCCCAGCAAGAAGCCAAGCTCCCCGAGGAGGATGCGGTGGTCATCTGGGCGGCCACTGTGACAGCGTTCTTCTTCCTCCTGAGGGCTTCAGAATACCTCCTCCAGGACGGGCGCTCGTGGTCCTTCGAGCGCGTGCTGCACGGGGAGGACGTAGAGTCCAGGAAGGACGGGAAGCGAGTGCCCAGCTTCCAGGACGCCGACGAGATGGTGATCTACATCAAGGGCAGCAAGACGGACCAGCTCAACGTCGGGACGGTGAGGAACCACTACCGCGCCGGCACGACGCTCTGCCCGATCGCGGCGATGGAGCGGCTCCAGGCTCACCATCCCCAGCGGATAAAGGGCACCGAGGAACGGCTGCCCCTCTTCCGCTGGGCGTCAGGTACACCGATTCGCAGGGCCGAGGTGCAGCATTTCCTGACGGTCGCGGGGCTGGCCGCCGGCCTCTCTAGGGAGGAAATCGGCAGCAATTCCCTGAGGATCGGCGGGGCGACTGCAATGTACCACGTGACCAAGGACCTCTCCCGGGTGCGCCGATTCGGGCGCTGGCAGTCGGACGCGTTCCACGGCTACCTGTGGGAGTCGCACGAGCCGATGAAGGGCATCTCCGGCAAGATGGCCAGGGGCACCTCCTCGCTGACCAACCCGGCGAAGGACAGCGCCCCCAGCAGAGCTGCCGCCGGCGCTGAGAGCGCCAGGCGTGAGAGCCCATGAGGGGGCCGCAGCGGGCGCCGCCGGTGCTTGCACACCTGGCGCGCGCCCAGCCCAAGCCGCCGGCCTGCCCGCCGTGCGTGCTTGAGTGCAGTCACCAGACCACCTGCGCCGCCGGCGGATCAGCCGCGCGCTCGCAGGGCACACCCACCCGTGCCTTCGGCACTGGCCAATACTTCAGCGCGGGCGCACGCGCACAGGCCTGTCCGTCGGGGCCCCACCAGTGCCTGGGATACTGTGGGTCCCCTTGCAGCCGTTGGACACGGGCCGTGCTGGAGCCTGCCTGGCACGCCGGCTCTCTATGCCAAGCCTGGTCGTGCCGGGCACACTGACGTCAGTTCAAGACACAGTAGCTGGCAATCTGACGGCCCAGTGTGGCCGCAGCACCAGAATTCATGCGCAGGCACAGGCCCGCACCCCAGCGCCGGCCCGGGGGGCCCCCTCTGTCAGGGGCCGCACCCTGCCCGCCCCGTGCACTTGTGCAGGGGCGGGGAGCCGGGAGATCTGGAGGCTGCGGCGCGGACGGGGGTGCCAAGCACCGGCCTGTGCCGAGCGTTAGCGATGGCATCTTCGGGCCTCGGCCCGAGGTCGGGCTTCGCCGGCAATCAACGCGCCGGCGCGAGCCCAAGGCCTAACCTCGCGGAGGACAGCCGCGCGCGCCGGCATCAGTTGCCTGGCGGCAGTCGGCAGACAGGAGGGCCAGTTGGGCCCCGCGCGCACGCCGGCGCGTGCGCCAGGCGGTGCGCGACTCAGAGCATAGACGGTGCCGGCAGCACAGAGCCTGGCACCCAGTTTTGGTGACGCCCATCAGGGCGCCCACACAGCACGCCGGCGCGTAGAATCCGCCAGGCGGCCAGTGTGCAGGGTCACTGGCAGCAGCACCAGTATCAATAGAACAAAGGCGGCGAGGCCCGCTTCGCGTGGCGGAAGGAGGGGCCCGCCCGGCGTACCAACGCCGGCGGGAGGAGCGTGCGGCCAGCGCAGCAGCAAAATGGGGGGGGGCTGCACCGCTGCCGCCATCGTCATCGTCGTCTCCTGAGGGCCCGCTTCTGACCGCTTCGCGGCTGGCACGTCCCGCGGCCTTACAGCAGGCCGCGCTTTCGCTAGCGCCGTACTGTGGGGGCGGGGTCTTAGTTGTTTGTCCTAAACGGTTGGACCCCGCCCTCCCCAGCCTGCTTGGGTTTTCTCCTCTCCCTGCTCCTGCCTCTGCCTGCCCTTCTCTCTCCCTCTCTCCCGCTCAAGCCTTCGGGGCTCGAAGCCCTCCCAGGGCCCGAATGGGCCCTCTTTTGCCCGCCCACCCTGGGCTTTGCCTTAGTGTCTAACGGCACCGCGGCGAGGCCCGCTTCGCGTGGCGGAAGGAGGGGCCCGCCCGGCGTACCAACGCCGGCGGGAGGAGCGCGCGGCCAGCGCAGCAGCAAAATGGGGGGGGGCTGCACCGCTGCCGCCATCGTCATCGTCGTCTCCTGAGGGCCCGCTTCTGACCGCTTCGCGGCTGGCACGTCCCGCGGCCTTACAGCAGGCCGCGCTTTCGCTAGCGCCGTACTGTGGGGGCGGGGTCGGCCCGCCCACTGCGCGATCAACTCCGCCATCAGAGTTTGGGTCGGATCCAGCTCCTGTGCGGCGGCGTCGAAGTCCGAGTGCGCCGAGGCCATCTCGTTCCGGAACTCCGCGGCGAGGCTCGCCAGGCCGCTCCGCAAATTCGCTGCGATGCTTTCCTTGGAGCACTTGAAATCTGCGCGCGCGAGTTGCCGAACAGGACGGGCCAGCTCCCAGCCGACCGTGTCGGCGCTGACAGAGTCTGGCGCGAGGGGCTGCCACGAGATACAGTCGTATCCGAAGCCACTCGGGTGCACTTGGTGGCCCGCGAGGGCCTCCTCTTCCTCCTTGGCGTCGGCGTCCGCAGCATCTGTGTAGTCAACGTCGAGCTCCGTGGCGATGGTCCTGCCGATGGCGCTTTCCGCTTGCTCAGGTGACGCTCGTGCGTTCCAGGGAATCTCGCCGACACTTGCGGCGTGCTCCACAAAGATCGTTTTTTCTTTGCGTGGCCGCCCCCCGAGGTCGTCGGCGCTGTCGTCCTCGCCGCCCGGCGCGCCCTCTGGCGCCTCGCGACCTGCTTTCAAGACTCTGTTGAGCCAGCGCGCCAGCCGCTCTGCGAGCACATTGTGTGTCGGAGATCTGACCACCGAGCTTCAAGCCTGTGCGACCCAGTTTGCGCAGAGTGCGCTGCAGCTTGTCCTGCGTATGGCTTTTGAACGACTGCGGGAGGAAGCCGGCGTCAGCGTTCCCGTATTGCGCGTAGAGCGCATCCATGGAAGGGGCCGAAGGGGTCGCGATCCCCGCAACAAGAAGAGCATCGTGGAGCTCTCTGTGCGCCCACTTGAGGTCTTTCCGGATGAAAGCCTTCATGGCCTCATTGATCTTCTCGTTTTCTTCTTCTTCCGCCGCGGCCGCCTCATCCCGGACCTCCGGCCCGTCATGCTGCCTGGCAGAGCCTGGGCCGGCCTGCTCCGCCTTGTGCCGGGCCTGAGTCGCCTCCTCCTGGTCAGTCACGGCCATGTCCCCCCACGGCATCTGCTTCCAATCTGCTTGCCCCTCCACGAAGATGTAATTCACCTTCTTCACCGGGGCGATGGCGGCGGCCACCCGAGCTGCGGAGTGCTTTCTTTCCTCCGCCCGGCTGCGCCTGGCCATCCCGAGATGCCACGCCTTTGCAATATTGGGCGGGCATTGCGCCATGCGTGCCTTCGCGCGATCTGCCGGAGAATCAGTGGCGAAACGCTCCATCAGCTCGGCCGCAGATTCATCCAAAAACTGGCTCAAGTGATCTGCGTCCCGAAACGCGCCAGCGCACGCGTCCCCGCGGTTGCAGTGTGCCAGAAGAGTCCAGAAGCAAGCGTTGCGCCACTGAGCTTCAGTATTCGCTTGGGTGAACCTGCCCGCTGGATGGATGACGACAGTGTCTGCGACGGGCTTCAGCGCGACGCTGGCAGAGCCTGGCGCGCTCCCGCCGCAACGGTTGAAGCACCGTTTGAACTCCCACCACCCAAGCAACTCCAGGAAGAGCTGCCAGTTGCGCTGCACGTCGTCTTTGGCGTCGCGGAGCGTGGCGCCCCCCGGCACTGGCGCGCCCGCTCTGCGAAGGAAAAATTTCCACAGCGGCGCTGCGTCGGACGGGAGTGTCCACTCGGAGCGGATTTCTCGACGATGCGAGCCCCAGGGTCAGCTTCCGACACGAGCTTCGCCCTGGTCTTGGGTTGCCTCGTCTCAGCTCTGAGGTAGAGGTGCCGGAACTCTCGTGTGCGCATGAAGCGCGGGGCACCGAAGATGAGGTGCGTGCGCTCGAGCTGCGGCTTGACCTCGCTGATTGACTGGAGGTTGAACCAACGAAGCACTGCGCCGCCTGCTCCTCGGTGGTTTTCCCTCGCCTTCTCGACGCACACGGAGAAGCTATGCTCCATGACCTGGATCAGCGCGCCCTGCCCAGACATGGTCATGTATACTTCGTCATGTACTCGATGACCGCGTCTTTGGTGAGAGTGGCTCGGAAGTCCATGTTCGACAGCGTCGCCAGCATGACAGCCCGGGCGAAATTGTTCAGGAAGTTGCAGTTCCGGGCCAGCCACAGCCTGTGCAAGTCACGCCGGCCCTGGCCCTCCGCGACCTCCTCCTCGCCAGGGGTCGCGGTCTTTCGTGGGGACAACTTCTTACAAGAGACTCGCTCCATGTTGGAGCGTTCGTCGTCCACGTGCGCGCGCGGCTGGTCTTTTGCAGGTGGGCCCACGGCGCAGGGTTTGTGCAGGTCGTGCATGTTCACCCATTCTGCAAGAGCCGCGACGAAACGAAGTCTGGCCCTCGCTTGGCGTGCCTCCAAGCTGGCAGAGCCTGGCTCAAGGAACTCCGCCTCCAAGACTTCGCGCGGTGTCCTGGAACACCCTTCCAGCACGTCGACCAAGTCGGCCCAACAACGATCGCTGTCGGCGCCGCCGGAGTCCAGACTGCCCAACAGACAGCGGGCGTGGGCCTCATGCGATATACTCTCCGGAGATCGCACCTGCTTCTCGCGCGCGGGCCCGATCCCCTGGCGCACCCCGACTTCGCCTGCCAAGTCTGGGCTGGCAGAGCCTGGCGCTGAGGGGCTGGCAGGGGGGGCTGCGCCGGCAGAGCCTGGCGGACCGTCGCTAGGCGCCGGACACATTGCTTTCGCTACGTTGTACTAGGTGTAGGCGCGATCCCAGAACGCGGCTAGGCGATCCGCCGCCTGCGCCTGCGGCACCGCATGTTGGCCAGACAGAGGCGCTTCGATCTCCACCCCGGCAGAGCCCGGGGCTGGTTCTCTGGGCGCCTCGACCATGTCGATGCGAGGAGCACCGATCACCCAGAAGGCCATGTGGGCATGGTTGATGCCGCCCTCGCTCCACTCGAAGCTCGCGTATCAGTCATCTGCATGGCCGAGGTGGCGCCGCCTCCTCCTCCTCCTCCTCTTCCTCTTCCTCCTCCCTCCTCCCCCTCCCATTCCTCCTCGTCCTCTTACTCCCAGTCCCGCTCCTCCTCCTCCTCCTCCTCCTCCTCCTCCTCCTCGTCGTCGTCATCCTCATCGCCATCGCCGCCGCCGCCCCCATCACCACCCTCATCCTCCTCATCATCATCATCACCACCACCCCCCTCCCCCATCCAAGGTGCCCCGCGGCCCGGACGACCTGGCCGAAGTGGCTCAAGTCAGGGATGTCGTCCACGGAGATGTCGACCCCCGTGCGGGGGGCCAGCTCCGCCTCGACTTTCTGCTGCGCGTCGGCGCGCCCAGGCGCATCGTCGGTCAGCAAGGCGTCGGTCAAGGCGGTGGCCATCTCCAGCTTCACCGCGCAATGCCGCGCCACCGCTCCGGGATCCCGAACAGCCAACTGGTAATGCGTTTTTTTTTTGGGGGGGGGGGTCCTTCTTCTTTTTTTCTCATGGCAGCCTCCCTGGCAGGGCCTGGGGAAAGGGGCTCCCGCTGCGTATAATACTCCTTACATGAAGCATCGCCAGCGTCGCTGGACGGGCACGCCTTGAGCAACGTCGCGTGCAATTGTGCCCATTTGTACACGCTGCGCGTGAGTGTGCGAAAGCCAGACGGGATCCTGCCGGCGCCCCCGTTCATTCCGAGGTCAGCCGTCTCTGCTTCGATCTGGTGGACCATCGCCTCGAGCTCCTGACGCATCTTCCGCCTCTCGCCGATGGGTCCCGGTATCAGATTCGTCACAGTGGACATCTGCTGCACCAGCTCGCGCCGCTTGGTCTTGTCCATGACCGAGCACTCCTCGCACGCCTTGCGCGCGCGGAAGGTCCGCTGGGCGCCTGGGACCATGGCCCGGAGCATGGTGTCCAGGAGCCAGTGCCGAAAGCGGGTGTGGCGCATGAGCCGGCCGTCGTGCCACAACATCACATGCCGACCCCACTCCTCGAAGCGAAGCGTTCGGCGCTGGCAGGGCCTGGCGCCGCGATAGTCGCCGGCCCCATATGGAAGCAATTTCGGGAACGCTTTCGCAATGTACCCAGGCGTGTCCTCCCGTATGGCCTGCCCGGGCTGGTCCTCCACCTCCGGAGGGTCCACTCGCGGGTACTTGACCGGCCGACCGTGGGCCGGCGGGTCCTCGTCGGGGCACGCGCTGGCAGAGCCTGGCGCCGCGGTGGGCTCGTCGGCGGGTCCTTGTCGCGGCGCGTCGTTCGATGGGCCCCCCGCCGTCGCCGCGCCCACCTCAGGCGCCTCGTCCGGGCGCGGGCTGGCAGAGCCTGGCTCATCGACTGGCCGCCCGATGACCTCCTGCGCCACGTGGGCCAGCGAGTCGAGCACCCCCTGCCGCGGCCCCACATCGTCGCCCACCTCGGCAGACGCGGTCGTGCCAGCGTGAACGACTTGCGGGTCCTCGTCGTGCTCCTCCTTCATGGCGGCGTCCAGCTCGGCGCGGAACACGTGGAGGTCCACCGGGCGCTCGTCTGTGTCGAGGGACCGGAGTGCCCGAAGCGTGTCTGTGGCGCCCCCGCCCCGAGGTAAACCCAGGTCTAGGACGCCCCGCGCGGCCAAGGCCACTGCAGGGATATCCCGCGGAAGCGTGGTGGCCATGCGAAAAACGTTTTTCCCGAACACATCTGCAACGAGGCGCCGGACCTCCGCCCACGTGCGAGAGCCTGCGGCGCCGGCGGGACCTGGGCCCTCGTCATCGCAATCCCCGTCCGAGATGACTTCCCGCAGTCGGTTCCCGATCACATGCCCGAAGTCACCGGCGACGGCTTCAGTCCGGCCGTGCTCCATCCACCTGGCGAAACATGTCGGAGTGACCGGAGGGGCATGGGAGGCGTCGCTGTCGGCCTCGCGCGTCGTGCCCACCTCCACGTCGTCGCCGGCCCACGCGTCGGCGGCGTCGCCCCGCCATTCAACTTTCGCATGATATGGGCTGTTCGCCTTCGACCATAAAAAGGCAGCCTTGAGTTTGGAGATGTCGACTCTGAATAAGGCCCGGCCCGCCGACTTTCCCTTGGCGCCGGCAAAGCCTAGCGCGCGGGGGCGAACGTGCACCACAGGCATGTCCGCAGGCATGACCGGCAGACTCTTGAGGAACTTGCTGACCTTTTGGCGAAAGTTGCAGATGTGGCCGACGTGCGCCAACTGACCCGTGCGAGGGGTGGTGTGCACCTGCACGAGCGGATGCGCCAATGCCAATACCATTTCCTCGTGGCCCGAAAGAAAGTGCGGCCGCCGGGTGCGCGAACTCGCCCACGCTGAAACCGAGCACTCTGGAGAACGCCTCCTCGCTGGCAGGGCCTGGCGGGGGAGCGCCGTCGAAGCGCTCATGCGCGATCGCGGGCCCATCGCTCCTCGGGCGCACTAAACCGGGCCCGCCACGAAGTCGCGCGTGCGCATCTCGCCGGCGGGGGGCGGGAGAACGTTATCTTCGCCGACGTGCATGTGGCAACCACCGCAAATCGTGATGGTCCTCCTTCTCTCTGGGTCGTGCAGTCTGCGGGCGATGCTCTCGCACCCCCCTGAAGGGTAGTTTGCCGCCAGGTAGCACTGCGCTTCCTCCACCGACGCCCTCGTGATGACGCTCGCGCCTGGGTCAAACCACGGAGCCTGCTGCGCCCTGAGCCCCTGCTGCGCGTGCGAGAACTCGTACTCGGCAGGCAAATCATACCGCGCGCGCCAGCGCACCACGCACGTTGCCCACTGCGCGTTTTCCAGGCGCCCGCACATTTGCGAGGTCAGCCTCCGCTGGGGTTCCTGGTACAGCCCCGCGTAACACGGCGGTAAGTGACTGGGGCCGTCCTGCTGGCAGAGCCTGGCAGACTCTTCCGCCGCCCGCTTCCAGCTGCCCTCCCTGCCGAGGACACCAGCACGCTCTGCCCTGGCGCTCTTCGGCATCGCCAGCCTCCGATTCGCGCGAGGCGCCTCCCTGCGGGATTTCAACACTCGATGCTTGCGCTTTGCTCTCTCTCTCTCTCTCTCTGCGAAGTCCTTGATATCGTTTCTTGCCCCGCTTGGCAGCCGCCAGCGCGCGCTGAGGGCGCTTGTTGCGGATCTTGTCGTGGATGCAATCCTTACGGAGCGCGCGCTGAGCGCGCCGCTCCCCGCATTTCTTCTGGCGCGCTGTCTGTGCAGACAGCCAGGCTGGTTTACGCAACCACGACGGTTTGCGAACGGCCCTCGGTCGTTCGCGCGGCTTCGCTGGGATTGGATCCAGTGCAGATGCGCTGTCAGAGACTGGCGCGTCGCCTGCTTTTCGGCCCGGGGCGCCTGGGGCCTGGGGCCACGGCAGGCTGGGAAAAGGAAGCTATCCCAACCTGCCCTTTGAGGGCGCGACAACACGCCGAGCGGAGAAGCCTCGTGGACTGTCGGGTGTCCCTAGCTGCGACCCCCAGCGAGGCCGCCAGCGCACGCAACTCTTTCATGTTCATGCTCTGCCCGGGCCGCCCCCGCGACCGGGTTCTGCGTCGCGGTGGCGGAGGCGGGCGATTTAACTTGCGCCTGGCTCGAGCTGGCAGTGCGAGGCCCCGACGCGGGCTCACGCGAAGCTGCTGGCGCCGCCAGGTCGGAGCTGGCAGCGCCTGGCTCACTCGCGCCCGCCCGGGAGTGCTGTCGCTGCGGGGCCTGCGGGAGGGCGCGACAGCGCGCCGCCCGGAGCGCCCCCGAGCTCTTCCTGTTCTCCCGAGTCCCGGCCCCCAACGAGGTCGCCAGTGCATGCAACTCTTTCTGGTTCATTTCCCACGCGTCGCTGGAGGTGACATCGGCCGCCCCCGCGACCGGTTTCCGTGCAGCCGTGGCGGGAGCGGACGGCGCTACCTGTGCTTGGTTCAAACTGGAAGAGCCGGGCCCGCCCGCGCGCGCACCTGGCGCCCCCGCCGACGCGGGCCCGCGTGAAACGGACGGAGCGGCCAGGCTGGAGTTGGCAGCGCCTGGCTCGCCCGCGCGCGCCGGGGCCTGCACCGACGCGGGCCCGTGTGAAACTGACGGCGCCGCCCGGTCGGAGCTGGCAGCGCCTGGCTCGCCCGCGCGCGCCGGGGAAGGCTGCCGCTGAGCGGCCTCCCGCAGCTTGCCATCCTCGCGCACGTCTTTGACTGCGCGCCGCTGCGTCGGCGCCGCCGGCTTCCTGGTGGGGGCTCCAAGACTGGCAGCGTACTTCATGAGCCCTGCCTTCTTCATGTCATCCACGCGGCCCCCCATCTCGTGGATGGCCCGGCCGCAGAAATGCGCGAGGGGGGCGCCCTGGGGGGGTGGCGCGACCGCAGTGGGCGCCTTGAGCCGGAGGAGGAGGACAGTGAGGGGCAGGAGAAGGAGGAGGAGGAGGAGGAGGAGGAGGAGGCGGGGGAGGAGGAGATGGAGGAGGAGGGGGAGGACGAGGCGGATCAAGATGAAGACGGTCATGATGATGATGGTGATGGCGGTGATGACGATGAGGAGATGCTGATAAATGCGAATTCGCACAAGCAGGGGAACTGGAAGGATGGTGTGGCCAATAGATGACGGCAGTTATTTGTCCTCTGACGACTAAGTGGTCCAAGAACGGCACCCCCCGGCCCATGATACCAAATGAAAGTGAGATTGGTAGTGATATCGATGGTGAAATCGATAATGAGATCGATTGTGAGACCGAATGTGAGACCGAATGCTGGATCGATAGTGAGATCGATAGTGAGATCGATAGTGAGGTCGATCGTGAAATTGATAGTGGCACCGAAAGTGAGATCGATTGTGAGATCGAATGTGAGGTCGATAGTGGGATCGATAGTGAGATCGCTTGTGAGATCGATTGTGAGATCGATCTTTAGATCGATTGTGAGATCGATAGTGAGACCGATTATGAGATCGATTGAACGATCGATGGTGGGACCGATTGTGAGATCGATCGTGAGATTGATGGTGATATCGATCGTCAGTTCCGTAGTGAGGCCGAATGTGAGATCGATCGTGAGATCGATAGTGGGACCGATAGTGAGATCGATTGTGGGGTCGATGGTAAGATCGATTGTGAGATCGAAAACGAGATCGATAGTGATATCGATGGTGCGGTCGATCGTGAGCTCGATTATGAGACCGAATGTGGGATCGATGGTGATATCTATAGTGAGATCGGTAGTGGGACCGAATGTGAGACCGAGTGTGCGATCGATCTCACGATCGATCTCACGACAGGACACCGACGGGACACCGACGGGACACCGACGGGACAACGGCGAGCCACCGACGGGACAATGCGGGCCCCCGCTTGACAAGGCCGGAGGGGGAAACATTTGTGTTGGCGGACCCCCCGCGACAGCAGAGTGAATTCCTCTCGCCCGCCCACGCAACTTCGCCTCTTCCGCGCGCGCGGCACGAGCACGAACTCGAAACTCGATTTCCCGGTGGGGGGATTCCGTTACACTGCGATCTCACCCCCCGACCTCCGATAGAAGGAGAATAACCATAATACGACGAATAAAAATAATGATACGAATAATGATAATATCATGAGTAAGCATAACAATACGACTAAGAATAATAATGTTAATAATATGAAGAGAAATAATACTAATAATAATACTGATAATAATAACAATAATAATAATACTAATAATAATAATAAGAATATTAATAATAATAATATTAATAATAATAATAACAATAGAAATAATACTAACACTAATACTAATACTAATACTAATACTAATACTAATAATAATAATAATAATAATAATAATAATAATAATAATAATAATAATAATAATAATAATAATAATATTAATAATCATAATAATACGAATAGTAATACTATTACGAAAAAGAATAATAAGAAGAAGGGGGAGGAGGTGGAGGAGAAGGAGGAGGGAAAGTGGACAAAGAGGAAGGGGAACAGAAACGGGAGGGGAGCGCGAGGAAGGGGATGGGAAGATGGAGGACGACGACGGCGACAACCGTCGCGACTGCGGCAGTCGTCGGGCGGGTCGCCCGCGCCAGGCCCCTGCCGGCGGCGCCCCGTCGCTGGAGGTGCTGCGATCGAGGAGCCAACCTGCGGGCAGTCGTGGGGGACCTCCGGCGTTCGGACCCGGAGAGCCTGGACGTGGTGGCGTCGCCAAGAGAATCACGACGTACCGTTTCTTCAGATGTTCGGCTTCGGGGGGCCGTCGCCGGGCCTTGGGGCAGGCAAGACACGATTCAGGATGAAGAGTTTGTCCCAGGGGAAGGGTCGGGACGTCTGGGTGGGCGGTATTGAAAAAATCAGGACGTCGCATGTCTGAGAAGGAGTATCGGGTCGGACAAAGGGGGGGATGGAGAGAGGGCAGGTGCGAAATCTGCTACGCGCAGCTGGTTTCGACCCCACCGCTAGCGCCTGCGGCGCCAGGAGGCGCCGTGGAAACCAGCTACCTACATGAGCTGATTCGTGAACCCCTCTTGCTGTCACCCCTTCTCGTCCGCCCCGAGAGGAGGCGGAGGAGGAGCCCTCCAGATACTCTGGCGCCGTCCGGAGGTCTCCTCAGGCTCCCGAGGCCCTTTGGAAGCCTCTGGGGTCCTCCAGGGACCTCCAGAGACTACCAGATGGTTTGGAGTGGGTCTTAGAAGGGGAAGGAGATCCTCCCTCCGCCCCTCCTCGTCCACTCCGCCCCCTTGCCCTCATCTCCCACTCTCCCTCTTTCTCTTTCTCCATCCTTCCGTGTTTTTTCGCCCCCCTTCTACACGTCGGCGTAGGAGGGACGCGAACCCTTTTTCAGGTCGCACGCCCCGTAGCAGGTTCGGGTCGCGCAGGCGCCCCTGCGATCGCCCCCTCCTCTTCCCGACCTGAAGGCGGCCAAACGAACTGCCTCGCGAAGGCTAGAGCTGGGACATCTCCGGCTCATCGAGTTCTTCGCGCGGGGCCCGGTGCAGTAGCGAAGCAGGCTGCATCCAGGTCCAGCGAGTCTTCGGGCGGACCTTCTAGGGAATGAGTTTTCCAAAGATGCTCTGGAGGTCACCTTCTGCAAGAGACTCTCGTCCTGGGCGTCCCGCCCCCCGTCTGCTCAGGCTCTCCGAGGGATCTCGTGGCAGTCTCTCAGATCCTGCCCCTTGAGTGCCCCACCGTCCTGGCAGTGGCAGATGCCCGTGCTAAAGGCGTTGGGAGGGGGGTGGCCTACGGAAACGGAGGATGACGCACCTTGACCGCCAGTGTGTTTTCGGCTGTGCGGCAGCGGAGGCAACGGACAATCGGGCTCATCACATGTCGTGCCCTGCCCTGTGGCAAGCGGTGGTCAAATTCCCGTGCCCCTCCAGCCCCATGCCACATGTTCTAAACTGCAGGCTTGGTCTAGCCAGGAGCCAATCGGACGAAGGCAGAGACCTTGCTTGTCAGCGCATGATTGTGGCTTGCTACTGCGCAATGCACGCTGTCACTTATCTCGTGCGTCTCTGGATAGTTCTGCCCGTGCTCATGCTGCAGGGGCACAGTTGGTGCAGCAGGCTGGGATGTGTGACTAAGGGACTGCTCTGCCCATGCGTGCGAGGAGGCGGGTGCTTCTCATTCGTCCTGCCACCCGCTGAATCATGCGGTAACCGTTGTCGACGCCCTACTTGCATGCCGCATGCCGATTCCGATTCCTCCTGGCCTGGGTGGCTGGGTCGACCCCGCCCCCCTTCCCCGATCAGTGAGGGGGGCGGTGCGCGCGGCGTCGTCAGAGGGCGGCAGGTGGGGACGAAAGGGACTTGGAGAGCACGGTGCCCGTCGCCGCGCGGCCGAGCGGGGGAGCCTGTGCGGTCCTGGCCTCGCGCGGGAGCGTGTTGCAGTCAGGCAGGCTGGTGCTCGCGGCGGGTCTGCGGCACTGCCTCGTCATCTCTTGCGCGGGACAAGAGAGGCCGCACCATGGGCGGGCGGCTGTCTGGGCTGCTGGTCCGTCTCGCGAGGCGTGGCCCTCTTACGCTTCAGTGGAGGGCGCGAGGCGCCTGGAGACAAACAGGCGCTGTGCGCCTTGAGGCCCCGAGTCTCCTGGGTCCTCCCCTTGCGGGCGTGAGGCCCCCGCCCCCCGTCAGGCGCGAGGCGCGGGCGATTGCTTTGGCTGCTGGTTCTCCGCATGGGCAGGACAGCCCCTCGCCCCCTTGGCACCCCAAGGGCGTGTGCATCATTTGTCGGCGAGGGCCACTGAGGAGCAAAAAACGCACGAGACAGCAAAGGGCACGAGGAGTGGACGTCCGAGTGATGGCCAGCTCCAGTCCGCGCCTGCGCGGGCCCGGGCCCGTGAGGTCGCCTCTGGCTGCTTCTGCCTCCTGGGCCCGCGTTCGGTGGCCGCGCGGCTGGCGAGGGCCGGCCGGGCAGGCGCCTGGCCATGCAGGTCAGCCGCGCTGTGTGGCCTCCGCCCGGGTGCGGAATGCACCGCTGCCTGAGCTGCCCTGAGACGCCCGTGTTGAGACGCAGCACGTGCCGAGTGCAACACGCACGTGTCAACACGCTGCGCGTTGGCTCCACGGACTGGCCCACGTTTTGGCGAACGCATCGCGTCAGACGTACGCTTCCAATCTACGTCTTGAGTTCCGTCAGCACGCAACGTGTTGCGTGTTGCGTATCGGTGCAGTTAAGATCGCAACGTGTTCTCGTAAGATCGCAACGTGTTCTCGTACGCTTGGTTTGCACGCTGTCTGAACATGATCATCGGCTTCTGTCGCGCCGTGCGAGCCTCGTTTTGTGATCTGGCGTCAGTTGTTTCCCCTTCCCTGCTCACTTTCTCTTCGAGCCATCCTTCACCCCGCCGATTGCGAAGGCCTTGATGGATCTGCAAGGGTAAGCACCCCAAGCTTTCAAGTGTCCAGGTCGAGCCCTCTCTCCTGCATGAACAGGCATGCAGGCATCACCCTTTGTGAGAAAGAACCTCCTTCTCCCCGCCCTCTTCTCCTGCCTTCCGCTCTGCCCTCTTCATGTCTGTCTCAGATCAATCGCTCGAGCACGGGCTTGCGACCAGTCGAGCATTCTACTTTAACTCACATGGGACTTGACGTGCGAGGCGGTTGTCCCGTCCACGGTTTTGTGCGCGCGCAGGCATGCAAATTTCCTCGATGTTGTGCTTACCTTATCCCTCTCCTTATTCCACCTCGCTTCTCTCCGTCCGCCCCTACAGTCAGAACTGACTGTAAGGATGATCGACATCCCAAGGGTATCCTTGCATCCTTGCCTCTTCTGTCATCTTCGGTCCATCCTCAACCATATTCCATGGCCAGCCTCGCTCGAAAAGCCTCGGCATGGGCGTCCAAGGTCCTTGCATCCCTATCGCACATCTATACCATCAGTCTTGAGTGTGTTCCGCCTCCTCTCTCTCCGTTCGCTCCTATTCCTCACCCAGTTGATTGAGCCATAGATTTGTGGCGGTTCTCGGGGATAGTCGCTATCAGTCAGCTGACGCATTTCAGCTACTTCTCCCTGGCGCGGCAGCTGCGTTTGCGCCTTCCAAGAAATGGTTCTCTCATTTTCCACTTCCTCCCCGTCCCTTTCCTCGCGCTCAGCCGGATGATCCTCCGCGCATGGCGGAAAGTCTTCGCGCAGGGCTTTGGACATCTTCGGACGGAGCATCGCGCGGAGCGAGCAAACGGTGTGCCGACGGTGTGAATTTTGAGATGGGGGACAGCAGGCTTTCGAAGCTGCCGCTGATGATGTTGTACGGGTATGGGTTCTTGATCTAGCCGATGAGTGTGATGATTCGGTCTCTGAGGATGATGACGATGACGACGTTGATGACGGTGGTTGTAATGGTGATGGTTTTGGTGATGGGGAGGATGACAATCAATGATCATGACGATGGCAGTGGTGGTGATGGTGGTGCCTATCATTCTGATTGTGGCGACGGCGACGACGCTGGCAACGACGACGAAGCCGACAATAGTGATGCTGATGCCTATGCTGCATGTGTTCATAATATGCTGGTGCTTGTGCTGCGTGGTGCACGAGGTTGTAGCAGGGAGGGAGGCGAGCACGACGGCGTCTCCGTCGCTCTTTGGGCCCACGTTGGGCGCAACCTGGCCAGCTACTTCGGGCAACGCCCCTCCCCGCGCCCCCCCGCGCCTGACTGGGGGCTCGACGCCCGCCAGTAGCCGAGCGGAGCCCGAGGCCCGGGCGAGGGGCACCGGCGGCCCTCGTGGGGGGGGGGGTCGGGCGCACAGCCTGGCCCGGCCCTGTACGTGCCTCCCTGGGCCCGTCGCGCGAGGCGTGGCCCCCTTCCGGTGTGGCGCGCGGGGCGCCTGGGAACCAAGGGGCGCTCCGCGCCTTGAGGCTCCAAATGCCCTGGGTCCGCCCCTTGCAGGCGTGATGCCTCCGCCCCCCCCCCCCGTCAGGCGCGAGGCGCGGGCAGGGCAGGAGGCGCGCGCGAGAGGGAGGCGACGGAGGCGAGGGCGTAGGAAAGCAGGCTCCGTGGCGATGCTCTCGCGCGCCGAGTGTCGCAGAGGTGTTCAGGCAGTGGCTGCGCGGCGTTTCTGCGCACGGTCTCTCGGCGGTCCACGGCGCCCCCGCACTGCTGCGCGCGTAGGGTGTCGAGCCTGTACGCGGCAAGGACGAGCCTGCCAGGCGCGCCGCTAGCGCCCTGCCCGCCGCGCGGCGCTTCATCCCGGGCGCTGGGTGCCACACTCCAGCGGCACGGCGCCTGAAGTCGTCGATTACACGTAAGAGTGACACTTCGCCGGAGTGACCTTTGATGCTGGCCCACTGGGGTCTCCCGATCGCTGAATGCGATGCGATACCAGCGGCTTGCGCGGTTGGGTTCGTCCCGCCTGCGACCACCTAAAGCCGCGCACCAAAGTTCACTTTTGCCTAGGGTCACTCCTGCGCGTAGCAGATGAGCTGGAGTACAGTCAAGACGCTGCAATGAGAGATACTCTGGGCTCGGGAGGGTCTCTGATTTGAAAGGCCGTTCCGCAAGTCTGGGGTCGGGGAACCTCTTCGTGGCCGAGGCTCGCCGTGGCCAGAAAAGCCACATCGTTCTTTTCTATGCGTCCCTTATGGTAGCACGCTGACTGTGGTGGGTCTGGCGCAGATGGTTCGGTGGCGAGAGGTTCAATCGTTCATGAATCGTGTGCTATTGCGTGCAACAGTAAGCTACTGCTGCGGGGGCGAGAACCAGTGCACGGGCGGCAGTTGTTGCGTGCAAAGCACGATGCACGATTGCATCCACGCGCACCTTTTGCTTGCATCGGGCCCGCCAGACATCGCATCCAGGCATTGACCAAACCGTTGCAAGTTCTATTGCGCCTCTCCCCGCGGACCCCTCTGCGCCAGACCCACTCCTCTGGCTTTAGCCCTTGGCCAATCCGGAGCCACCCGCGCGAGCCCCGCCGATGCCGCAGGGCGCGGCGCCGGCGGTGGCGGGCGCGATGCCCGACCCTGGGTGCCCACGTGCAGCCCTCGCAGATGCGCGCGGGAGAGGCCCCGGCGCGCACACAGTCGTCGCGGGCGCGGGGTTCAGCCCTCGCAGATGCGCGTCGCGATCGCCTGGATAGGAAGCAAGAGCGCCACGTCGGGGCAAGGGGGCCAGTCGGCACGAGGAAGTCGGCAGCGTCGACGGCGCGTTCGATTCAGAAGGTCTTGGACAGGCTGCTCCTGGGATGCCCTCTGGTGGCGCAGTCCCCGCAGACTTCGTGGCCTCCTTGGTGGGCGCTTCGTATCTTAGGACGCTCGAGAATCGAGTGCAATCCGCATGTCCTCTGGCGAGGAGCGCCGCTCACTATGTCAAGATCTTTGGTGACATCGGCGGCGCGACCTTGCGAGGCCAATGGGCAAACAAGATGGCAGTCCGCACTCGAAACATCCGGCTAAGTGATGCAATTCTGAGGGCATGAGTCTTCTGCCACAAAGCTGGATGCCACCAGTTTCGCCAGAGTTCCTCTACATGGCGCGGCTAGTGGGTCACGTAGGCGGTTGGTGGAGGCTCTTGCTATTCGCTTCGTCCCAGTTGAGGTCGAGGCCCCCGATTCCTTTGAGTCTGGAATTGGAGGCATCCCAAGGGAGGTGCGGCATGCCAGTCAGGAGTGGGGAAGACCGGAGCGTGACCAGGGCCTTTAGAATCTGGGCTGAGGGACCGTGCCGATTTCAGGTTGGGCTTCCCTGGCCACCCGTGCTGCTGCTGGTGTTAGGAGGCCGACGGAAGAAAGCGGGGTCGACTGCGCGGACACTGCGCGTAAGCTTCCCGCGTATGGTCGCGGGTAAGCGCCCTCGTCTCCACGCGGTGTGCCACGCTGGCGGCCTGCGTAAGCCGCGGCGCAAGGTCGTTGTGTCTTCTTGCGTAGGGGCCGCTTCTTCTCGTCGCTCACGTGGCCCGTTGAGGCTCTTGTCACCTCCGCTGGATCTCCACGGCCGTCGCTTCGCCCGTTTGTCAGAGGCTCTCTGGCGGGGCCCAGCGACTCTTGCGGGTGCGAAGGCTCACTGCGCCTGCGAGCATGGGCTCATGCCAGTGCCTCTCGCGGTGCTGGCTGCGGCCGAGGGCCGCTTGGGCAACCGTAGCCACCTTCAGCACCGAGGCCGAGGGCGTGGGCAACCGCAGCTGTTCTCCCTCATAGCGTGGATGGCCTCCCCGCGGTAGTGGCTCAGGCCGAGTGCGGCGTGAGCAATCGTAGCCGTCTCCCGCGAGGCCGAGGCAACAGCACGCTGAGGTAAATCTCCTGTCACGCGCAGAGCATAGGTAGAGGGACGTGGCCGTCCTGTATAGCTACGCAGACACAACACACAGTTGCTCGCGGCTGTTGACACATGGGAAGCACGATGATGAAGATGACGCTAGTCAGAACGGCCAATGCGATTGCCATTGCCTCTTATGGACGACAAGTGGCGACGATGATGCCGGTGAAGTTGGTAACGACGCAAGTAGTGGGGAGTGTTGCCTTGTTGAGTCAAGTTTGGATGGTCGCGCTCAGCTCTCCTCCTCCCCCTCCGCCTCGCAGCGGCCTCGAACCGCCGGAAGGTGACAGGGGTTTCGTCAGTGCGTCCCCTGCTTGATTATGGCATCGCTGCAACTCGTAAACTACGGAGCGCGTGGGTAAGGGCTGCTCGCCGCGTTCTGGCAGCATGCCGTTCCGAAAGGGCCTTCCCATGTAGAGGGTGGAAGCGTCCTCGTCGGTCTCCTCCTTCTCCTCATCGTCCTTCTTCCATGGAGGAGTGGGCCTCCACAGGTCCTGAGAGGTTCCTGGAGCCCCTACGAGGCCCAAGAGGACCCGAAGGCTTTCCGAAAACCTGGACCATCGAGATCCTCATTGCCGTTCCCCGGGTCCCTGCGGGCCCCAGGGGGCCCAGAAGGAACCGACACCGTCACCTCAAAGGATCTCCAGACGGGGCATGGGGCAGGCTCCTGGAGCTGCACGCCCAGCTGGAAGAGGAGCGAGCGAAGAACTGCTGCCTCGAGGCGCGTGCCGCGTTCCCCCTGTGTCTCTCTCTCTCTCTCTCTCTCTATATATATATATATGTTTCGATACACACACAGACACACACACACACCTCTGCGACCGCCCTTTGGGTGATCAGGAGTCGAACGTCTCACTCAATCGATCTCACAATCGACCTCACGATCGATATCACAATCGATCGCGCAATCGACCTCACTATCGATCTCTCAATCGATCTAGCTGTCCATCTCATTATCGAACTCACTATCGATGTCTCGACTGATCGCACAATCGACCTCACTATCGATCTCACTATCGATCTCACTATCTATATCATCATCGATCGCATTATCGATCCCACTATCGATCCCACGACAACTCCCACTATCGATTTCGCAGTCGACCTCACTATTGGTCCCACCATCGGTCTCACTATCAATCTAACTATCCGGACCTCACATTTATTCTCACACGCAGTCCCACTATCGATCTCACGATCGATGCCACAATCGGTGCTAGACGGTCGATCCCACTATCGATCTCACCATCTATCTCACTTTCGCTCTCACTGTCGATCTCATTATCGATCCCACAGTCGGTGCCACTATCGATCCCACTACATATCTATCTTACTATCGGTGCCACTATCGATCCCACTACCAATCCCACTGATGGTTTCACTATATAAATATATCAGTATTAATATCACTATCGATCTCACCATCGGTCCCAACATCGATCTCACTATCGATCTCACCATCGACCTCGCATTCGATCTCACAGTCGGTCCCACTATGGATCTCACTATCGATCGCACTATCGATTCTAGACGTTCGATTCCCACTACCGATCTCACTATCTATCTCACCATCGATCTCACTATCTACCTTACTATCGGTCCCACTATCGATTCCACTGTCAATCTCACTATTGGTCTCACTATCGATCACACTCTCAATCTCATGATCGATCCCACTATCGATCTCACTATCGACGTCACTATCGATATGACTATCGACATCATGTTCGATGGAACATTCGATATTTGACGATCGATGCCACCATCTACTATCGATCTTTCACAATCGATCTCACATTCGATGTCAGACGATCGTTCTCACCATCGATCACATTATCGATATCACAATCGATCTCAGAATCGATCGCACGAACGATATGACTATCCCTGCCACTATCGATTTCATAACAGATCTCTATTACCTACCTCACGATCGATCTTACTGTCGATTTCACTGCCGGTCTCATTATCGATCTCACTATCGATCTCGCTGTCGATCGTATGGTCGATCTCACTATCGATCTTACTATCGATCTCAATAGTTATCTCACAATCGATATCACTAGCGATTTCGCTGTCGATCTCACAATCGATCACACTACTTGACACTGACGGGGCACTGACGGTACACCAACGGGACAGTATCGGGACACCGACGGGACATCGACGGGACACCACGGGCGATCACGGAACACCACGGGACACCACGGGACACCATCGGGACACCATCGGGACACCACGGCGGGGCACCCACGGCACCCGCCCGCCAACCGGGGGGGGGGGGGGCGGTTTTCTGCCCAGGCGGCGCCTAGCCAGAGGAGGATTCATTCCTTTCGCCCGCCCACGCAGCTTTGCCTCGCCCGCACGCGCGACACGAAAACGAAGCCGAAGCCGATTTCCCGGGGGGAGGGGGGGGCTCTCCGTTCCATTGCGATCTCCCCACCTTCACCTCCGATGTATAGATCCATGTAAGTACGATGTGTGTGTGTGTGTGTGTGTTTGTGTTTGTGTTTGTGTGTGTGTGTGTGTGTGTGTGGAAGCAGGTGCCGTAGGTGTCTGTGTGTATCTATTATATATACATATATACACAGGTGTGATCAGCGTGCATGTGCTACATCCGTGCGCGCCTTTGTTGGTTGCCCGCCACTGGTGGTTTTCTGGCGGCCGCGGCTTGACAGTTCGAAGCGCACATCCACCCGTGCAGTACGTGCTCGAGGTAGC
This sequence comes from Prorocentrum cordatum, assembly GCA_963575745.1. Classification (NCBI taxonomy): domain Eukaryota; class Dinophyceae; order Prorocentrales; family Prorocentraceae; genus Prorocentrum; species Prorocentrum cordatum. The sequence continues at coordinate 418,776 of CAUYUJ010016649.1, forward strand.
CTTCGCGAGGGGCCGTGGCCTTCCCCTCGTCCTCCTGGCTTGCCGCTGCTGCTTTTTTTCTATCCCCGGGTCTCCTTCCCTTGTCCACCCTGCCCGTGCTGGCCAGCGTCCCCGGACCTCCGACGCCGTGACTTGCTTGCAGCGTGGATTCTGGGAGGTCTGGACCATTTCCTCGAATCTGGATTCTCATCCCGATCCTTTTTTGGGCCGCTTCTCCGCCACACATAGATATAATCAGACACTCTCCAATGGATTGTTCCCGGGCCTCAGGGGAGGGTGGCGGTGTATAAATCACCACTGAGAGCCAGCGACCTTACACATTGCTGCTTCCCTGAAGGTACATGCAACATTGGTCGGATGGTGTCCATGTCTATATTTGCGTGGCGTAGCCCCAGGGCCCAGCCAGGGTCCTCATATGCCGAAGAATGGTCAGCAATTATCTTCCGCGTGATTTTGTCACGCTGTGAGGACTCTGTCCTGGGTTTGGAGGTTGGAAGTCGCCCCAGATCTGCGCAGGGGTGTTTTTCTGACCTAGATTTCAAGGCAGATCCAGCCGTGGGCGACAAGGAGGCCCACATAAGGCTGGCAGAAACGAAACACCTCGGTCCTGGAACCTCGACGCGAGGAGCTCTGGGCCCCCTTCTCGAGGAGGGACTCCAGGCCTCCCCGATGGGGTCCGAGTAGATGAGTCGGGGGATGGCGCCCGACAGCACCGATGCATCGCGGATTTATTTGGGAGGCCTCCAGGGACGGGCCTTGGGGCCCGAAGCCGCACGAAAACGCCCGGCTCGAACACATTGAGACACCAGGGTCTCAGGGTCCTCCTGGAGGGACAGGCAGGTGGTAATGGGGGGTGAACTAAATCGGGGGTGGAGAAAAGGTCTCCTTCAGGGCCCTTTTCTTCACCCCACATTGGGTCACCCCCTATACTACTCGCCCGAGAGGGACGGGGCCGCGCGACGCCCTCAAGGCCCCTGGGGCGCCTTCCACGCCCGGCTCCGCCGCCGCCCTCGCGGAGCGGCGCTGGCGACCGAGGCGGAGCTTGCGGGGAAGAGCGGCGAGCTGGGCGCGCTGTGCGCAAAGCTGGAGGCGCTCCCGAGGGAGGGGGGATGCCTCCGAAGCCCCTGGCAGGGTTGGTGGCCCCTCCCTTGCGCCCCCCCCCCCCCCCCTCGTCCTGGGGCCATTGCCGTTGTCTTCCTCCCGCCCCCTCCCCATCACCCCACCTTCAAGTCAACGGATGCGCACGGGGAAGGCAGGGTGGAGGGAGAGAAGGGGAGGATGAGACTTCGCATTATCCGCCACCTCGCCATCATTGTTTCATTTGATCCTCGGGATCGGGAGATGACGGGGAGTGCGAGAGCGGGGGGTGAGGGATAGGGGGGGCGGGCGGGGGGGGGGAAGGAGGAGGAAGAAGACGAGGAGGAGGAGGAGGAGGAGGAGGAGGAGGAGGAGGAGGAGGAGGAGAAGAAGGACGGCGATACGGGAAAAATGAAGAGGAGGGAGAAACAAAGATCATGCCGAGGAGGAGGGGGGCGGGAAATGGGGGACGAAATAACGGGGATGGGGATGGGGATGGAGAGGATTCATCTTTGGATTCGTAAGTAAAAACGCTATCAAGAAAAGTGTGTGTGTGTGCGCTCGCAAAAGGAATCCGATTGAAATCTTCCACGCAAGGAATCGGAGTGCAATTCCCGCACAAGAAATCCTAGGATAATCCTCACAAGAGATGTCCTATTTTCCTCGCCCTACACAGCGAATCCCTTTGCAACCAGCTACAACAAGATCCGATATAATCCCCCCGCAAGAGGAATCTTGTTGGAACCCTCCACAGAAGGATTCTGATTGCAAGTCACTTCCAAAGGGATCCTAGTGTAACCTTCCTCGGCAGGAATCCTCGTGTAAACCTCGTCAAACGGCATCCCACTGCAATCCGCATCATAAGGGGTTCTAATGTAATCCTCCGCAGAATGAGGCCTATTCGAATCTTCCTCAAACGGAGGAGTATTGTAATCCTCGCCGAACGGAATCCGACTGTAATCTCCGCAAGGAATCCGTTTGTAGCCACCTGTCTTCAACACAAGAGGTCAGATTGAACTTTTCCATTCAAGAAATCCCCGTGCAATGCCTCCAACAGAAATCATGGTGCAATTCTCTTCAAAGGTGAGAAAGCCCAACATACTTCATTACATAAAGAGTCCGATTGTAATCTCCCACGTTGCAGGAGTCCGACTGTAATCCGGTGCAAACCGAATGTTGTTATAACTTCCCAGAATTTATCAGCCAGGGGTCGGGCGGACTTGTTTCAATTTTCCCACGTGTTTACATCTGGAAGCGGGGTTTCGCCCGAGAGCCCCTCCAAGCCTTATACATATTTTTGTTTTGCATGGTGTAGAAGCCTGAAATATTATCAAGCGAAATTGCGTTGCCCAAGGATCTGACAGATGGTTTCAATTTAATGAAATCGGTAAAATAGGTTTTGCTTGAGACGCCGTCATACTTTTATAATCAATGTGGCGTGCTTGGGGTCGAATTCTGAGAGACTATCACAAGACATGTTCGATTACTTTGCAACGACAGTGGTAAATCAGTTGAATAACATATCTAGCTGAAGCACCTCCTTGTCTTCTATACCAGGCAAGCCTCATGTACCGGAGACGTTCGGTGGGCGTCTCCTGCGAATTCTCGTTCTTTGTTTAACCAAGTGCAGACCAGGTCTCAACCATTAAACTCTGGGAAGTTCTGGCAGATCTTTGGCTGCTCAATTGTGGAGGAGTGCGCTCGATTGAGGATCACAATCGGCTCCATCCTTCTGTTGAGGACCTCACGGGATTTTGTCTTAAAGGATTACACATGGCTTCTTTTTGGCGGGGGTTACACCTGGGTTCCTGTTGAGGGCGGTTGTGGTAGGATTCTTTTTGGGGAATGGTACGCTTAGAAATTATGTTGAAAAGGGGGTCACACTAGGATGGTTACAATCAAACTTCACCGCGGGTGATTTCAATAGGATGCCTGTTGTGGAGGTTTACAAGTGGGTTTCTTTTGTGGACTGTGACAATGAGATGTCTCTTGTGAGTGGATTTCAAGTCCATCCCTCTTGTACAGGATTGTACTCGTTTTTTGTAGGGTATGCTACGGGGTTATTTTCAGTTTCGAGTTTTTTTTGCTGTTGTGTGTGTATACATATATCGGCGCACCGGGTCCGGGGGCCCGGGGCCGGGACCTCGACCGCAAATGTGCACCCCGGGGGGCCCGGAGGCTCGTCGGGGCTTGCCGGAGGCCTCCCCAGTCAGACAAGACGGCCCAAGAAGCGCCCAAGACGGCCCAAGAAACTTCCAAGAGGCCTCCAAGAGGGCTCCGAGATGCTGAAGATGGCCTCCAGACGTCCAAGGACGCCCCCAAGAGGCCCCAAGAAGCCTCCAACATGCGTCCCAAGAGGGCCCCTAGACGCAAAAATTGGCCCATTCCTTTCGTTCGTAAAAGGACGGCCCAAGAGGCGCCCAAGAGGACGGCCCAAGAAGCCCAAGACGGCCCCAAGAAGGCCCCAGACGCCCAAGATGGCCCAAGAGGGCCCCAAGACGGGCCCAAGAGGGGGCCCAGAGGAGGACCACGAACCGCAAGCTCGAGCCTTCCGCCCCAAGAGGCCGCCAGGAGGCCCCCAGGAGGCCCCTCAAGAGGCCCCGGAGACCCCAGACGTCCAAGGACGCCCCCAAGAGGCTCCAAGAAGCCTCCAACATGCGTCCCAAGAGGGCCCCTAGACGCAAGAATTGGCCCATTCCCTTCGTAAAACGTACATTTTCAACAAAGTTGCTTTTGGGCTTTCCGACGTTACAGGACGGCCCAAGAGGCGCCCAAGACCGCCCCAAGACGGCCCAAGAAGCTTCCAAGAGGGCCCCAGGACAGCCCAAGAGGGCCCCAAGACGGCCCAAGAGGCGCCCAAGATGGCCCAAGAGGGCCCCAAGACGGGCCCAAGAGGGGGCCCAGAGGGGGACCACGAACCGCAAGCTCGAGCCTTCCGCCCCAAGAGGCCGCCAGGAGGCCCCAAGGAGGCCCCTCAAGAGGCCCCAGGAGACCCCAGACGTCCAAGGGCGCCCCCAAGACGCTTCGCGTCACCAATTTCTTCTCGCAACGATTCCTGGGTCTGTGACTCGACAGAACCTAAGCGCGCGCGAAGCGCGCGCGTGGTTCTAGTGTGTGTGTGTGTGTGTGTTTGTGTGTGTGTGTGTGTGTGTGTGTGTGTGTGTGTGAGAGTGTTTGTGTGTTTCCTTTTCTGGTTTTAAGAAGTAGATACAACAAACTATAACATGATTGCGGTATGTTTTTTTCGTGGAAATCACCAGAAGATTCGAATTGGAATCCCCCCAGGGGACTCCCAGAATTCCCTGTTCTTTCTTCCTCCTTCCATAACATGAGGGCCCATGAGGGATGGGTGGCCCTGAGGGATAGGGCCCTAAGGACGAGAACCGCAAGAAATGACAGTTTGGCTTGTGATCCACTTCCTACCTTCAGGGCCCCATGATTCGGGGCTGGGGGCGAAGCCACCAGGGAGCGCCGCCGCGGCGTGCTCGCCAGGGCGGCGGCTGTTCCGCCTCCGCCGCTGGCCGCCGTCGTTTGGAGCAGCGCGGCCGACTCGTCTGGGGAAAGCGGGAGCAACTTTACATGGGAGCGCCTCATCCTTGAACCGCCGAAGTGGATCAGCGGGATCTCGGCCGCCTGGGGCGCTTTGGTACTGTCTCCGGCTCGATCCTGAAGCCCGTCGGGAGGTCCTCTTGGTCTCCGGGTGCCAGCGGAAGGCTGGCGGAAGCTGGCGGGAGTAAAAGATGCGTTACCAAGAGGTATCATTTTTTGGGTCCAGATGTTCGGGGACAGGTGAGATGGTACGGAGCATAGTTTTTTGTTCCTCAGAGCCGAAAGATCATGCACCATTCCGCGGTGGAGCAGGGCACGAGGGAATCCAAGTATGGTGCGGTGCGCGGGCGACGTTCTCGCATCTTGCCCTCGAGGTTGTCAACCTAAACCTCCCATGCTGCATCATGCTCTGAACAATCGACGTGGATGTTTTTCAAGTTGCATCCTCTGGGTGTCGCTTTCCGGCTCTGGGAGCCATCACCAACAAGCATGGAAGACACATACGGCATCAGACATTCAGAAATCGGAGGTTTGGGTGATGCGCACTGGTGCCCGTGTAGAAACCACCCAGGTCTTCCTGGAACAGTGTAGGGAAGCATTTTCATGGGAAGTGCATCTGGGGCTCAGGCGGAAACTTCGTTTGGGTTCAGTCGCAGTCTGGATGCTGGAGTCGGCGTTCGGCGCGGGGGGGGGGCGTCGATTTCGGGTCAGATCTGGCCCCCCCGAGGGGCGGAACTCTCTCGTACTCCAGGTGTTCGTCTCCCCCCGCGCGCAGCCGACGTCGAGCATCTTCTGCCGCGCGCACGATCGCGTGCCAGGTTTGGGCGGGGGCTGGGACGGTGATCGATCCGTTCCAGAGCGTCCCAGAACGCTCGCGAAGGCGTTCTGGAACGCTCTGAGAACGCGCGGCGCCCGAGACATCTTCCAGAGCCGCCAGCTCTCGGAGGTTCTCGATTTATCCTCACCCGATGTTATCCTCGTCGTGGCTTCGCCTTGCAGGCGCTTCGCGTTTCTGTTCCCTCGGCGAGTTGCCCTCCTCTCCGCCCCCTCCGCGGCCGCTCGCCTGCTTGTCCACCTGAGTCTCTTTGTGCACTTCGCTCTGCCGCGCCCCGGCCGTTGCTGCTCGGCGCCTCGCGCGTGTCTCACGCCGCCGCCGACGAGAACGCGATTCGCCATGAAAACGACCTGATTGTTCTTTGTAAACACAAATGACAATCTGCTGTCAGGCTGAAGACGTTAGAAACAACTGACTTCCAAGACGCCGAGTCGAAATTGTAAAAAGCGCCCAGGGCATGTGCAGGACGAGCGGAGGACAAGAAGCTGTTCCCTCAAGTTCAGGCATCCTGGGAGTCCTTTCGGGCCGGTCGGGTCGAGTCTGGCAGCCCTTGTCGTTGTACGGTCGAGCACCTGATTAAGAGACCTCCTCCCGAAAAGCTGGGCCAGCGTTTCTTAGCCAACTTGCCTGACAACTGGCCCAGTTTCTGGAGCGCGTTCGCAGCTCCAGCGTTCGCCCGAAAACTTGGCCCAGGCTTTTCTTAAGAATCTTCGGGGAGTTGGCCCAGATGTTCTAACCGATCGTTTTCTTGACCATCTTCTCGGCTGTATTGTTGACAATTGTGTGTGTGGAGGCAGACGCAACCTCTCTTGAGCTCTTGAGGCAACTCCGAGCCGTCCAGGGCACTTCGGGGTTCGGGGGCCGTCTCGCCTCGCGGCAGCGGCGCGAATGCTGCACTGGGCCAGATGATCTCGGCTGGTTTCACAAAGCTGCATGGACAAACTCGGCAGAGGACAATGTACGTTTTCCCTTTATTGGGCCTCTGGGGAGGCCCTCGTTGCCACTGCTGGACTAACCTCAAGATTCTAGTCAGAACGCATCTAAGGAGAGGTCAGGGGAGTAGCGGTATCGGTACCGTTTTGTTCCCCACATGCGGGCACTCAATTCCAATTATTTTCATGGCTGTAGTGTGTGTGCCTCCTTGAGCGACCCGTCTCGTTGCCGCTAAAAGCACATGGATGCGGGCAGGGTGGGACCAGACCGCGCATATTGCCTTGTGCTGTTCAGTGTTCTTAACCTCTCAAATATTTCACGCCGCAGTCTCGGCGCACCGTTCCCTCCCCGCTATGGTGCCCTGAGGATGGCCAGCGCGCCGCAGCTGCCAAGGGCGAGACACCCGCTGGCGCCACTGCGAGTGGGAAGTAAGCTTAAGGGCAGGCCGCTGCACACCAACAAGTTCTTTAGTTCACTCTTCCTGTCCGACGGCAGCTCACCGTTGTACGCCCACCCTTACGTGCTGCGCGTGCGGAAGCCCGAGTCGGCGGCCCCATACCGCCTCGAGGTGTCCTATTCTGCCGCCCGGCGGACAGTGGCCGAGGCTGGGGCAGATGGCCGCGCGGAGTTCTACCATCACGCATTCGAGGCGGATGTCGCCCTGGGCGCTGCGGAGGCAGGCTCGGAGTGGGAGGTGGAGGACGTGGACGACGCTGGCCTGGGCGTTGTCATCGCCTTCGGGCGTGGGCAGTGGCGAGCGCCGATTGTACGAGGCATGCCGTACGTCACTGGGGTGTTCGACGCGCAGACACCCCTGCTAAGTTCCACGCAGACGATCGTGTCGATCGACGGACGGCCGGTCCAGGTGGGCGCGGAGTTCGTCGGCGCGCGCCTGCGCCTGCAGCTCGGCAACGGGCAGTGCTGGAGACTGTATGGCCTCTCGCAGCCAGCGCCTGCCTGGACTTGGGACGGGCAGGCGCTTCGCTGCAAGGCCCCGGTGCGGGGCGCGGTGCGCGTGGCCCTGGAGCCCGGCGGCGCCGCGGAGGCCGGCGAGATCTTGGACCGGCACTGCCGAGCCTGGGCGGAGGGCGCAGACGTGCGCTTGTCGCCGCCGCGGGGCTACAGCATCGCCTGGAGGCGCGCGGGCGACGCCGGCGGGCCCGCGCTGCTCCAGTGCGCCGAGCTGCACCACCTGGACGCCCTTGTTGCAGAGGGTGGCCTGCCGCAGGGGGCGCGCACCGCGCTGCGCTTCGAGAGCACCACCAAGGTCAGCATCGTGTTGACCTGTCCTCATCCACGCTGGGCCATGGTATCTCAGCCCCACCATCCCACCACCCACCACCCACCACCCCATTTGGGGACAGGCCCCTCGAGACCCGAAGGAAACCGCTGATGTATATCCCCATGGTGGTGAATCGGCCAGGGGCCCAGGCCACGCCAGTGGGGATAGGGATCGATGAAATGATGCCCCAAAGGGCCCCCTGCGCGCAGTCGCCGCAGACATCTGGGCGCTCAGGGTCGACCCAGTGGAGGTCGGCTGGCTCCCGGAGCTCATAGGAGCAGCAGAAGGTGCCCGTACCGCTGCTCGTCCTGGAGAGCCCTCGTCGCCTCGGCTGGACTCTCCTCGAGATTCTAGTCGGGATGCACAACAGGAGAGGTCTGGGGAGTGGTGGCGTCGGTACCTTTTTGTTGGTGCCCCCAGGAGCGGGCCCCAGACCCTGCGCTCGTGGGCGAGATCGGGCGGCAGCTGCGGGCGGACCTCGCCGTAGACGTGGGGCGGGAGTCGCGGGGCAAGGGATCCAACTACTTCGCCGGCAAGGCTCTGTACAAGTTCGCCCAGGCCGTCCTCGTGGCCGACGCCCTCGGCGAGGCCGCGCTGCGCGACGAGGCGGCCCTGAAACTCCAGGGCGCGCTGGCTGCATTCGCCGCTGGGGGCGAGGCGAACCCGCTGGTCTACGACGAGGTGTGGGGCGGCGTCGTGGGCCGCGGCGGGCTGGTAGGGGATCGCCTTCACGATTTTGGCAGCTCGTATTATCCAGCTGCCTGCGGCACTTGGGGGTTTCCTGGACTGTCTTGGGGCCATCTCGGGCCGTCTTGGGCCATCTTGGCGGCCTTGGTGGCCTGCCGGAGCCGTCTTAGAAGCTTGTGTGTCCTCGCGGCCTTGTAGATCCCCAGGGAGGCGCCAGGGCGCCCCAGGAGCCTCGGGACGGGGTGTGGGGCGATGGATGGGCGTCTGCGTGACTGGGAGGGGGGTCTCTTGAACGACCTGCAGAGACCCTGCCAGACAGCACTTGGCGTTCTGCCACGCCTCAGCGTGCCAGGGGGCACGACGGCGGATAATGACCACCACTACCACTGGGGCTACCTCGTCGGCGCCTCCGCCGTGGCGCGGCGCTTCTGCCGGCCGCACCCAGAATTGGAAGCCTGGGTTGGTGCGCTGATCTGCGACGTGGCGTGCGAGCGCAGCGGCGACCCGTTCTTCCCCGCCTGGCGGTCGTTCGACTGGTTCAGCGGGCACTCCTGGTCCCAGGGCCTCTTCGAGTCGCAGGACGGCAAGGACCAGGAGTCGGTCAGCGAGGAGATGATGTTTCACTACGGCGCGCTGCTCTGGGGGCGTGCGACGGGCGACGCTCCGCTGGCGGAGCGCAGTCAGCTGATGCTGACGGTCGCCATGCGGGCAGTGCAGCGGTACTTCCTGATGCAGCCGGGCGGCGGGGTGCACCCGGCTGAGTTCGAGAGGAACTGGGTCACCGGCATATTCTTCGAGAACAAGGTGCATCACACCACGTGGTTTAGTCCGCGCCTCGAGTGCATCCATGGCATACAGATGCTGCCTGTCACGCCCGTGTCCGAATTGCTGCGCGGCCGCTCCTTTGTGGAAGGGGAGTGGCGCGAGCTCCTCGGCGGTGCACTCGCCAAGACCACCGACGGCTGGCGGAGCCTGCTGCTGCTGAACCTGGCCTCGCTGGATCCAGCGGCTGCTTTCGAGGGGCTGCGCCACAGCCCCCTGGACGACGGCCTGCTGCGCAGCTGGGCGCTGTTCTGGGCCGCCACGCGGCAGGGCGGCCCCACCGCCGCGCCGCGCGCTGCGCACCCCGAGCTGGCCGCCTGCGGCGGCGAGCCCCCGGGGAAGCCCGATGCCTCCGGCGGCTCCACGGGCGCCCGCCTGTTCGCCAGCGCTCTGTCGCTCGCGGAGGCCCCCGGGGGCTCCAGGCACCTCCGGGTGGAGGTGCGGCCAGAGGACCCCGCTGGCGTGACCCTGGTGGCGGTGCACTACTCCGTGAACGGCGGGGAGCAGTGGAACGTGGACATCCAGAGCCCCTCGCCGGACGCCGGGGGCAACCCAAAGACGGCCCAGGCTTCCGGAGGTCCGCGCGGAGCTCTCGGGGCCGTCTCTGGGTCACCGTCCTCGGAGCCCGTGCACGGTGCGCGGAGCGCTGCCGTGGGTGGTGGGAAGGAGGTCGGGTGTCTCTGCACGTGTTTGTCTCTGCACCTGTTTGATTTGCTGTCGAGCTGTCTCTGCACATGTTTGATTCGTTGCTGAGCTCTAGAACGCGTCGCGGCCCATTACGGCCATGTGGACAGGGCCCTTCACGCTGAAGACACGCATGATACGGGGCGGGCGTTGGTGACTGAAGGATTCTTCATCTGACTGGCGGTGATGTGCCCACCTCAGACCCTGAAGGATTCTTTATCTGATGGCGACGGTGGTGCTATCCATGGCCAATCCACGATTGAAGTTCCACAGTCTTCCAGACCCTGCATTCCTTATCCAATGGTTCCTTATGCAATGCCCCCCACCGAATGAGATAGTTTAGGAAGCATGATAGACAGGACGCTGCACAAGAAGAAAACCAAACACAGCATGGCGGCCGCAAGGTAGCGATAGCGGGGTCGTCAGGCCCGAAGGCCGCTACGCCCCGCGCCCGCCCCTACAGAGGCCGTGCTTGTGTTGGGAGCTGACCTCAAGGGGTCCAGCCTGCTGTCCGCGGTGCCACCAAGACGTGTCGGCCCGCAGAAGCGCCGCCTCAGGGCCTCAACGAGCAACGGGGGAACCCGACATATATCAACGTTTTAGACCTCCCCTCCCACAGTTGTCAAGTGTTCTACGGGCCAGAAGCCATGGTTCACAAGGCCCGAAAGATGAACATGAGCTCGTGCAACTGCAGGGAGAGACTCCTGCCACTGGGAGAGTTGGAGCTTGAAGGGTCGTCTCGCCGAGATGGCAGTGAAAGGAGGGGCCCACTGCCCGGCGTTGCTTCGTGCAAGAAAAAGTTCCTGGCTGGGCTCCCACCGCGGAGCAAGAACAAGTTTCTGGCTGGGCTCCCACCTGCAGTACTTCGACCCGAAGTTCTGGGGAATTAGTCGACGCAAGATTGAGCCGCTAACGCTACGCATCCTTTACAGCTAGCGCCGAAGACCTCGCCTCCGTACGAGGTCCCTCGTGGCCTCGGTGGCTACGGAACGCGAAACAGCAGCATGCTTGCGTGCACACGCGTCTACAATCAAATCCTGAGACATCACCTTCGCAGTCACGCGCTGCATGGCGCGGCATCGGTGCTCTTGGCATCGCTCGGACGTGTGCATTTTTCCTTCGGCGAGGACCATCGAGGAGCATCCTTGATCATTTGGCGAAAAAGCCACGCACGAAACCGAAAAAACACAGGGAATAAACGTCCGAGCGATGGCCAGTGCTGGTGCCGCGCCCGCCCAAGAGACCAGCCCAGGCATGCGACTGCTCCGTCTGCGGGCAGCAGTGACCCTTATTGCCAGGGCGGCTTTTTGGGTGCGCGGCCTTCGAGGGGAGCGGCGGCAGGGGGGCAAAAAACCAGGCAGTGTCGATGTCCACCCGATCGATGCGATCCGGCATCGACTTCGGCTGGCCCGCTCCGACTCGATTCCGATGCTCCGACGATCCGGTGCGGTCCGAGGCTCGCGTGGCGTCGTCGTGCATCCCGGCCTGGCGCGGCAGATGCGACCCAGTTCCGATTGCGTGCCGAGGCATTCCGATGCGATGCACGTTGGGGTGTGATTTGCTTTCCCAACTCGATGCCGGCGGACCCTGTCCAGGCGCACAGGCCGCTGCCGTCCTGTCGCACGCAGCGATGGGCAAGACGAGGCGGCGCGTTCGCCACGAAGGAAGGGGGGCCTTATGAGGGAAGCGGGTCCGCAGTTTTGCTCGCAGCTTTTTGGCCTCCACTCCACGGGCCCCAGGGCCGTCAGACAACGAGTTCAGGATGAAGATCGGGTGGGTGGTAGTGGGGGATGACCTAAAATGGGGGCTAAGGAAAAGGGCCCCAAAGGAGCCCGTAAGGGCCTTTTTCTTCACCCCTCCCATGTAGGTCAGCCCCCGTTACCACCCGCCCGAGAAGAGCTGGTCTGGGGGGAAGACCCCGAGATCCAGGTGATCCAGGGCCCGCTCCCTTCAGGATCGACCGATGAGAGAACGCCCGCGCATGCAAGTCGATTGAGGAATGCTGCGCCGGCTGATTCAGTGTGCCCCGTGATGCAGCTTGACGTACGTTTCGGCGAATCCATTCCGTAGTTTTCGCTCGTTGACCAGGTATCCCGCCCGAGTCCACTCGGGATGCGGCGCCGTGCGCACGCGGAGTGCCCCCCCCTGCCAGCTTTCTGTAGAGGGCGTTCTGCTCCCAGGGGGGCTTTGCCAATCCTCGACCAGGCCCGTGCCCGCCCCCTTCGCGTCAAGCTGCCACCAGGGGTCCCTTCTGAGCCCATTCGGCGTCTAAGCCCGTTCCGCAGCCGAGTGGACTCGCGGTCGAGCTCATTCGGCGGCCGAACGGGCTCCATTGCCTCGACCCTGTTGAGACTGAGCCCGTCTGGCTGCCCAATTGGCGGCCGGTGCGGGCTCAGCCGCCGACTGGGCTCAGCAGGGAGCCGTGGGCTCGTGCGCAGGGCAGCCCTCTGCGTGCGGCCGAGGGCTGCTGCCCGTGTCGCTGCCCCCGCGGCCTCACAGGACGGCGCCTGGGTCCACTGCGGCGCCGCCGCGCGCGGCGCGCCCGAGGCCCGGGCGCTGCCAAGGCGGCCCCCCTCGGCTACACAGTCGGAGTGGCCCTTCGTCGGAGTGGCCTTTGGTGCGGGCCCTGCAGGGGACCCCCCAGCACCGGCCCAGGCGGCCTGCGTGCTTGGATTTGGCCCCACGCGGACCCCGGAAGCCGCGCACCCTTCAGGCCACTCCTGCCTGGGGCCCTGGGGTCGCTCTGGCGTGGCCGACTGGCACAGGGTGCCCCCTCGGGGCTCCCAGAGGGCGGCCCCGGAGGCCCCCCCAGAGGGCGCCCCTCACGAGGCCCAGAGGGGCCCCAGAGCGGCGCGAGGAGCCGGGAGCGCCCTGGGCCCGGGGCACCGCCGGCAGCCCCACCAGAGGTCGCCCCCGGAGACGCGGTCTCCTACTGGCTGTACTGCATTCGGCGGGGCCTCGGCGAGGAGGAGCTCGGCCTCACGTGGACGGCGCGCTGAGCGCGGGGGCTTTTGCTGGACGCCTTCTGGTGCCTTGACGGCAGGCGCCAGCAACAGCGACAGCGACGTAGGCGACGGCGAAGGGGTGGAGAACGAAACGAGAGCGTTCTGCGACCGGCTGTCGACGCTGGAGTGTCAGACGCCCCCGCCAGGGTTCACTTGGCCGCAGACATCCTCCGGATTCGGTGCTCCAGCAGACGTTGCCGACCTTTGCGCCTAAGCTTGCCACTGTGGCGCAGCAGCGCAGCTGGCAGGTCATCACTGTCAGAACCATCCCAGCCCCGACCTGAACAGGGCAAGGCAGCATCTTCCTCAGCGTGTCAGCACCCGCTCGATGTGAGCTGATGCAGGGGACGGAACCCATCCCCTCCTGCCCTCACTTTCCAAGACCGTTGAGTTCAGATTCCAGTCGTCGAGGTGTTGAGAAGCCCAGATGGAGCTAGAGGTCTGGAAGGCTACCTTTGAGTGTTGTAGAAGGGCAGGGATGAGGGGCAGGTCGGCCGTGGGAGCCAAGGTTTGCCCGGCTGGGTGCGGGTGGGCATGGTTCTGCTTATCCGGAGCAGTGGCAGTCGTTTCCACCGCTGTGTCAGTGCACCTTTGACGTGTACGGCTTCCTCCTCCGTCTGGCCCTCTGCCTTCTGAAAGGGGCCCTCCTCCATCTGGCCCCTTTGCGTCCGACCGACTGGACGGTGTTTCACGCACATCGGCTACGTCAATAACTGTTCTTGAATGCGGGGACGAATCAGTGATTACCTGACGGCTAGGTTAAGTTTAATATCTCTCGACCACTCGGCCCGTACGAACGCGTCAGTGTGATGGGCATGGGCTGTATGATTCAAAATAGGGGGCATTGATTCTCGTTTGGGCGCGCCACCTCCTCTTCTTGCTGTCTACCTCCTTGTGCACCTGGTCGTGTGAAGGCAGGACCCTCTGGCCAAGATCTGCCAGGCCCACGGACTTCGCCAGTGTACACCCACTTCAAAAGGTAATGAGCAGAGGGTGCGGACACCATGTGTGCGTTCGCTCGCCGTTGGCAGTGCCGTGTCATGACCGATCCAAGGCTGTTCTTTTCTGGCTCTCGCTGCTTCACCTTTTACCCTCTCGCGTGTACGCTCACATCAAAAGCACATCACAAGCAGTAGCTCGCGGTGCTGACTAATGATTTAGCCAGGCGCGCCATCAGGGTTACCTCACCGCGGGAGGAGCGCTTCGGCTTTTCATTGCTGCATTTCTTACTCCTCTCTCCATCTCGTCTCACACCTGGTATGGGCGTCCAGACTCTGCCCTCGTGTCCGATCCGATCTGATCGGAGGAGGAGGAGGAGGAGGAGGAGGAGGAGGAGGAGGAGGAGGAGGAGGAGGAGGAGGAGGAGGAGGAGGAGGGGGAGGGGAGGGGGAGGGGGGGAGGGGGAGGGGGAGGGGGAGGAGGAGGAGGAGGAGGAGGAGGAGGAGGAGGAGGAGGAGGAGGAGGAGGAGGAGGAGGAGGAGGAGGAGGAGGAGGAGGAGGAGGAGGAGGAGGAGGAGGCGGGCGGCGGCGGCGGCGGCGGCGGCGGCGGCGGCGGCGGCGGCGGCGGCGGCGGCGGCGGAGGAGGAGGAGGAGGAGGAGGAGGAGGAGGAGGAGGAGGAGGGGAGGAGGAGGAGGGGAGGGAGGGAGGGGGGGAGGGAGGGAGGGAGGGAGGGAGGGAGAGATGAAGGATGCACGAGGGATGGACGATGGGTGGATGGATGGATGGATGGATGGATGGATGGATGGATGGATGGATGGATGGAGGGAGGGAGGGAGGGAGGGAGGGAGCAGGAAGGGAGGGAGGGAGAGAGGAAGTTGGTTGGTTGGTTGGTTGGACCCTTTTCGGACTTATGATGATTCCGTGGGCGCGGCCTCTTTAGCATGGCTGCCGGGCGGTAGGCAACCCAGAGATGCTCCAGCCTGGCCCACCCCCTGCCATCGCTTGAAGGTTGGAGAGGGGAGGAGGGGCTTCCGAGGGCCTCCACTACTGCCACTCGCGCAGCGACCCTGGAGTGATGATCCCGGCATGTACCCTCGGGACCGCCGGCTGTTGAAGATGCTGGCTCTGGCTGGCTCCTGGAGGACACGACGAGGAGCCCCGACCCTGAGAGTGCCCTGCGGACCCGCGGACCGAGGCCAGCAACAGGCCTGGCCACTGCCAGCCCCACAGGGGCACCCCAGGACCCCGCGAGCAGCGAGGGGCGCCAGGGGCGTACCAGCAGCCTCCCAGGGCACGCGCCGGCGACCCAGCCTGGGGCCCTGCCCGATCCTGGCTCGCCGCGGGGCGAGGCACGATGCATGTGCCAGCCCGCGCGAGGAATCAGGATCGGGACCTTCCCATGAGGTGACGAGGACGACATGGGGGAGATGAAATGACGGAGGAGGGGGGGCGGAGGAGGGCCCACCCGTCTTGGGCAGGGGCGCCCGCGACGATGATCCCGACGACGACGACGACGACGACGATGATCCCGACGACGACGACGACGACGACGACGACGACGACGACGACGACGACGACGACGACGACGACGACGACGACGACGACGACGACGATCCCGACGACGATCCCGACGACGACGACGACGACGACGACGACGACCAGCGGCGCCCTGGAAGCACAGACGCCCACGCGGCTAGCCTTCCTCCACCCCATTCCAGCTCTGGTTTCCTGGCCTGGCCCAGCCCAATCTAGCCCAGGACGGCTGAGAAGGAGAGGGGGCTGGAGGAGGAGGAGGATGAGGAGGAGGAGGAGGAGGAGGAGGAAGAGGAGGAGGAGGAGGAGGAGGAGGAGGAGGAATAGGGAAGAGCATGGACTTCTTTGCGGGGGGGCAAACGGGAGCGGGGAGGAGGGAGAGATGGGGGGCTGGGAGGATAGGCGTGCGGGGGGCTCACAAGCCGACCTGCGCCCAGAAGCGGTCCGTCCAGAATTCCACCTCTGCGGCCAGCAGCAGTGCCTCCTGGTAGCCCGCCTGTCCCAGGCCGCAGTCCAGCAGGGCCGCCGCGCACTCTCGTGCCGAGGCAGCTGGCAGAACGCCCCGCGCCTGCCAGATTGCGGCCCGCTCGGAAGCCGAGCCCGGACACGCCGAAAGGATGTGGACGGACAGGCTGGGCTGCTTAGCGCCGTAGGGCCACGTGCTGCATGGCGGCGGCCGCCCACTCGGTTAGGCATTTATTGTATTTGTTGTTGGCTTTGGTATGGATTTTTGTTTTGTAGGTTTCCAGCGTGCCCTCCTTGTGGGAGAAGAGCCAGGACCTCCAGGTATAGGTTCGCATCTGGGAGGGCCCCCAGGGACGGGCGCCTGGCAGCTACTTCACTGTGGCAGTGCCCGATCCAGATCGCACCGAGCCCAACCCGCTGCGACATGTTTTCCGCGCCAGGGCGGAATGCCATGAGGAGCTGCGCCAATCGCTCACGGGCCGCATCGTGTCCTGCACCGGTGGCCTTGTCTACCGCCCAGAGCCACCGCCCGAATCGGAGGCCTCCCTCGGTCTGGGCCTCAAAGGGTGCCACCGCGGCAGCCAGCGGAAGCTGCCGTCTGGCGACCAGGCCTGCAAGAGAAGCAGCCTGGGAGGACGCAGCTCTGAGACTTTGAGCACGGAGAGAAGCCATGTCCAGGTCCCCGCGCCGTGGGAGGCCCAGCCATTTGTGATGTGAGACAACGCAGGCATCCACCGGGGGGGCGCCCCCCTTCAGCTGCAAGATCAGCGGGGGAGAGGCCTCCGCCGCCTGCACCGCGGCAGGTCCCCCCGAGGGCAACACCACATGTTTCGAGGCCTTCGCGTGTGGGGGCTGGCTTGGGCCCGAAGGCCCACTCGGCCGAGTCTCCGAGCAGGGCCTGCGCCGCCCCGCGGCTGGAGGCCAGCAGACCATGGCCATCGGCGTTCAGCACTGCCACGAGGCGCCTGGGGGCGTTCAGGTCCAGGGCCTGAGGGGCCGAGGCCTCCAGATCCGCACCCGCGTCGAGGGAGGCCGTCGGCGGGAGCGGGCGCCCTGGGCACAGGGCGACCTTCATCTCCTGGGCCCACCCACAAGGAACGCGGACTGCCTGCGCCCAGCCACCGCCCGCCCGTCCACTCCGCAGGCACTGCTACCCCCCACGCCCACACCGTGCCCCTGGGCGAGGAGAATGCGCGTCAGCTCGTCCATGAAGCACGGGAAAGGCAGCGGCCCCAGCGTGCGATGCCCTCGGAGAGTGGCTCCACAAGCGCGCCGTTGAAGTTGATTTGCACTAGTCGAGCTCCAGCATGCTCCCCAGCTAAGCGCAGGCTCCGTCCCGAAGGCCGATGTGCCCCGACAGCGAATTCAGCAGGCTCCCGCGCGACGTCCTCAGACAGGCTTTTTTCAGGTCGCCAAAGGCAGCCCAAACCATTTTGCCCTGCCCGACTGCCAGGGCACAGACCTCGTGTAGGAGCAACTGTGCGCTCCCGACGTCGCGAACGTATCCACTCTGTCCTGGGGTGATTGAGGCGCGGACGTCGGTCTTCAGGCGGCCGAACTGCAAAACATATTGCAGACGCCCCAGCTGGCTCCTGACCAGTATGAGCCTGAAGCTTTCGCAGTCGTCCGCTGTGTCCACCGTGTGGAGAGGAACGGCACACAAGCCTCTCCAGCAGCGCGCCCGCTGCGCTAGGGCCCCAGGCCCTGTTTCACCCATCGACAGCCATACGCCATATTGGATATGTTGCGACGGAAACAGCACGAGAGAGACGTGGCAGCGGGTGGGGGGGGCATCGGTTCCTGTCCACTGCGCCAGAGCACTAACCGTAGACCTTGTTCTGATTAGCGACACCGTCGTGTGGTCCCTGACCCCTGCCCTTGCACGCTCTGCTTGTCAGGCCGAGCACTGCTGCCTGAACCTGCTGGTGGAACGCTTCGTCCCAGGGCGCTGGCCACGCCGCCTGTGCTCTCACTTGCGCGCCCCAGGCCTGCAGGGAGGACTCTAGCGACAGGGATCCCTGCGCATTCCGCAGGCACGAAAGGGGGCGAACCGGCCGCGGCTTCAGCAGTCTCGAGCAGGCCGCCAGGCGCGCTGAGCGGTCTGTCCCTGCCTCAAGGCTTCGCCGTGCTTGAGAGCTCAAGGAAGCCTCCAAAGCCGCCGGCCGGGCCCTGGGGGCCTGCTGCCTCGGAATTGCGTCTCGTGGGACAACCCAGTCACTCAGGATTATGCCAAGAATGAGGCCTGTGATCCGCGCAATGGTGTCGCAGATCCAATGCGCAGCCCGCTTCGTGAGCTGGCGCCTCAGCAGCTTCTGCAACCGCGCGTACAGTTCCTGGAGCTGCACTGCAAACGCGTGAAGGGCTGGCTCTGCTGCAGCCACTCGCTCCCGCCATCGTTCTTCGTCCCGCCGCCAGCTCGGCATTCGCAGCATGTCGGGCGCTGGGCCCACTGCCGCCGTGGAGCGGAGCATCCAATTCGATGAGGAAATGGCTGCCCAGCGTGTGGTCCATGCAGAGGCCCCCCGGTAATCGGCAAGACCCCTCTTGTGTGCAATGGATGCCGTTGTGCACTGTTACCGGGCCTGAGGCGGCCTTTGATGCAATAATGATGTCTATGCACCTGGCCGCTCCCGAACCATGATGCGTGTCACCCGGCCGCAGCATCGCGTTCCGCCGCCACGCGTTCCGCCCCCGCGCGGGTAGCGCCATTGTTGCACGAGGTCCCATGCCCACCAAGGGATTGAGGAGTCCAAACCCTCGCTTGGAGATCCAAGTTGTGAACATGTGACATGCGATCCCGATCGGGGGGACTGGCTTACGATCCCCAGCTAACTGCGACGGCTGCATGTTGATGTCCCCCATAATCACCATTGGCCATTGGAAGTGTCGACTGGGCCAGTGGTGGCCCCATGAGGTGCCTGAGGTCGCGCGACAGACCCTCTAGTTCACGTTCCCATTCAGTGTCCGGCCCAGTTTTTGGATGTGGCGGTAAATACAGCACACACATGCCACTGGAGGTCCGCAGCGTCTCTGATGGTGAACCATAGGCGCTGGCCAGAACCCACACCCTCGCACTCACGCAAAGAAGGGATGGCCATCTTGTCCCAGACCGCCGCTGTGCTGGCATAGGAGGGAGGGAGGGAGGGAGGGAGGGAGCAGAGAGACGGAGGGAGGGCTTGAGGGAGGGAGGGAGGAGGGAGGAAGGACGGAGGGAGGGAGGGAGGGCGGAGGAATGGAGGGAGGGAGGGATGGAGGTAGGGAGGGAGGGAGCAGGGAGGGAGGGGGGCAGGGGTGAGGGGGGGGGGCTCTTCGGGCCTTTTGGAGCCTCCGGCGGGGGGCCTCTTGGAGGGGCGCTCGAGCGCAGGCGCCCGCCTCCAGGGGAAGGGGGGGGGGACCTCCCGAGCGGCACGTGCGGAAGCGAGCGGGAAGCGCATGGGCGCCAGCAGGAATTCCGACGGATTGGAATCACAGGGCGGAGGTTGTGGTCGGCGTTTTTTGGGGGAAGGCGCCGGTGGCGGCCTGATTCAGGCATTCCCGAGGGCTCGAAACCCTCGCGTTCCCCAATCTCGCCCCCTGCGAACCGGGAGATTATGCCCGCGCGTACACACATTACCGTGGCTCCCGCAGTTGGGGATAAGAGCGAGGGGAGGGTCGTCGGCAGTTTGCAAGGCTTGGGAGCAAACGTGAAGAAACCCGCTCGCAGGTGCCGACAGTTCTTTTCGCAGCGAGCCTCGCACATGCGTCGTTGTTCGAAGCAATGTGGGTCGCGGATGGATCGCGGGGCAGATCGCGGGTGGGTCACGGGGCAGGCTGCGGGTGGGTCGCGGGTGAGTCGTGGGGGGGCCGCGAGGCAGGGGCGCGGGTGGGTAGCGGGGCGGGGCTGGTGAGAACGTGAATCCGCACCGCGGAACCACACTCCAGCCGCGCACCCAGTAAGATTGTCAGAGTTCTGACTGTTGTCCTTTCCTGGGCCTGTGTCCCTCCCCTGGCAGGAAGCGCGCTCCAGGCGTCGAAACCGGTACCAAGCAGGGGCAACCTTCCCAAGGCTACCCTTGCACTCTTGCCTCCTGGGTCCACTCTTGACCCCTTTCGATTGCAGGCCCCGCTCGAACAGCGTCGGCATGGGCGTCCAAGGCTCTTGTGCATCCTCATCGCGCATCCCTGCTAGCAGTCTTGACTGTACATGCTCGAGGCCGGCAGCCATCGCGTAGCCAGCGGTGCTGCCACCGAGCTCGCTCCGAGCGTGCCCGCTCGCGGCCTGCGCACAGCGCGCTGCCAGCGCTGCTGCTAACCGGGAAGCTCGCGGCAGCCATGCATCGAATACTGGCCCCGGTGGGAGGCCGCTGTCGGCCACGTCCGCCGTCCCGCCTCCCAGGAGGGGAGAGGGAGAAGGGTGAGAGGAGGAGACTCCCAGGAGGGGAGCAAGAGAGAGAGAGAGAGAACACTGTACTCATAGGATCAGGCTGCTGATGCAGATGTTGATGTTGATGCTGATGCTGATGCTGATGATGCTGCTGATGATGATGACGCTGATGATGATGCTGGTGATGATGCTGATGATGATGATCATGATGATGATGCTGGTGCTGCTGCTGATGATGTTGAGGACGACGATCACGATAACAATGATGATGCTGGTGTGGATGTCAATGCGGCATCCGATGATGCGGATGATGCTACTGCTTCTAGTGCTGTTGCTGCCGATACAGGTGACGATGATCATGCCGATGATGGTGGTCAGGACGAAGATAACGGTGATGATGATGATGTCGATCGTGGTGGTGGTGGTGGTGGTGATGATGTTGATGACGAAATTGATGCTGATGCTGATGCTGCTGATGATGATGAGGTTGCTGATGATGATCACGATAATGTTGGTGTTGATGATTACGACGATACTGATTATGATAATGATGATGATGCTGCTGATGATGATGATGCGGTTGATGATGATGATGATGATGATGATGATGATGATGCTGATGATGATGATGATGATGATGATAATGCTGCTGCTGCTGATGATGATGATGGTGATGGTGATGGTGATGGTGATGGTGATGGTGATGGTGATGATGATGATGATGATGATGATGATGATGATGATGATGATGATGATGATGATGATGATGATGATGATGATGATGATGATGATGACGATGGCTATGACGATGCTGATGCTGATGCCGCTGCGGCTGATGATGAGGATGATGAGATGATGGGGATCGGGGAGGTGCAAGGTTGGGGCTCTGGGGGCCTCCCAACCTCCGCCTCCTCTACCTCCCCCCTCCCCCGTCGACATTTGTCTTGCCCCCCCACCGCGACGAAGACAACGCATGGCCGCCTGCGATACTTCGGGTTCGTCTGGTGTTGTCTTGTTCGGGTGCCTTCCGGGGAGCCTTCGTTACCACAGATGGACGTACGCCTTGAAATTCTCGTCAGGACGCGCAATGGGATAGGTCTGGACTCGGCATTGAGCGGAGAGGATGGTGGAGGAGCTGGAGCGAGGACGAGAGGGAGGGAGGGCAAGGGAAGAAGAGGCGGAGGACGAGGGGGTGGGTGGGCCCCGCTTGCCTTGAGGCGATTCGTCTAGGATCCCATGCGCCGTTCCGAGACCCCGCGCACAGTCTATGCCACGAAGCACGCGCGGGAGAGTTTCAGAAGTATCTCTCCGGCGCTGCAGGATGGGACGCGGGACCAGCTGCCGTATACAGAGCTGCAGCAGGGGTGGTTTCCCTGTCGTGCTGCTGGACACTTGGGTGGGCCTGAAGCCGACCAGTGGCAGGAAGTCCGAACCACTCAAGCTGGCCAAACCAACCGAACAACCGATTCGTGTGCTGTCTCCCTGACCCGTTCGGGCTTCATTCTCAGCCCTCGTTTTGTTTACCCACGATTCGCGCCTCGCCCCCCGATGGCACTGGATTGCTGCCTGTGGCTGTCTCATGACCGTGACGCGCCAGTTCTTGGTCTCCCGCGGAACCCCGCTTTGAGTTCCCCATCTTTTGACGGCCCAGCCGGGGAGCTAGCAGGACGCTGCGCAGCCGTCGTCGCCGTGGCTTCGCGTCGCCCCCCCCCGGGAGACCTGGCGGCTCGGTTTTCTCGAGACACGGGCCCCATGACCTCTCGACCCCCTCCCCCGGGCAAGGTCTTCATCCCGAGCCGTTCGCCGTTTCGTTTTTTCCAACCATCCTGTGGTGTTGGGTCTTCGTTTTGAAGAGACAGCGCCCCGCGTCCTCTCCTCCTCTCCTCCTCTCCTCATCTCCTCTCCTCTCCTCTCCCTCCTCCCATTCCTGCCTCTGCTCTCCGCGTGCTTGGGCAAACCCCTAACACGGTTCGTGACCCCATAGGGAGCTTCACCGAAGGCCCCAGTGACAGGGTCCGCATGCGCCCGAAGCCCAGTTTGGCGCACCCCATGCGCGTTTCGTGGCCCCATAGAGAGCTCCACCGAAGGCCCCAGTGGCAGGGCACGCATGCGCCCGACGACCAAGTTGGCACACCCCTCACACGGTTCGTGGCCCCATGGGGAGCTCCACCGAAGGCGCCAGTTGCAGGGTCAGCATGCGTCCCCACGCCCATTTCGGCACACCCCTCACACGGATCGTGGCCGCATAGGGAGCTCCACCGAATGCCCCCCTGGGTCCGCATGCGTCCCCCCGTCCATGTTAGCGCGCCCCTCGCAAGGCTCGTGGCCACATAGGGAGCTCCATCGAAGGCCCCAGTTGAAGGGTCCGCATGCGTCCCCCCGCCTATTTTGGCACACCCAATGCGCGATTCGTCGCCCCATAGGGAGGTCCACCGAAAGCGGCACCCACAACGTGGTACTCACAACTGCATATGGTTGGGTCTTTCGCCAAATAATTTCAGGCCGCTGGATGTCTGGGTCGTCGTCGTCGGCGGCGACGACGACGACGACGATACGTCCCCGTTGCCCAGCGAGACTTCCTCGAGGTGCAGCGCATGTCAGCTGTGTTTCTTTGTCGTCCGTGTTTTCTCTTCTGGCCCCCTTGAACCAAGGCCGCAGGCCATTAGAGGAGCGCATGGGCTTCAATATCATCAAAGTGCACAATGTCATTCTCTCGCCAATCTCTGGTTGAAGCCCCTGAGAAGGTTGAAGCCTTTCTGTCGAGTATTGGTTTAGCAAGCTATGCCGCTTCTTTCTCACGGAGCGTGTACGACTCGCTGGTGAGAACCATGAGTGATGACGACTTGACGCGTTGCGGCTTGAATCTAAGCCGTTGCCGAAGGCTAAAGCTTGCACTCACGTGTGCTGATAGTGCTGGCAGAGGAACGGGCGCAGCCATCTGGCGGGAAATGGGGCTCGGTGTCTTCAACAACGCCTCCATCTGGACAAGCCAGGCACACTGGCGCGGAGGGCCGGCCTGGGGGGCAGCAGCCCCAAGTGGCATGGGCGGACTCGAGCAGCGGCGACCTGGTGACGGACGCGATCAGCGGCGACATGGTGACCTCTGGGAGTCTTGGGAGCCTGATCGACTCGAGCAGCGCCTCGAGCCAGTTTGCCGCGGTCTCGGGGGTCCGCCGCCGGGCCCTGCCCGATCTCACCGAGGCTGAGCCTCAGGTGTTCGAGTCCTCCTCGGAGGACGAGCAACGTCCCGCACGCAGCGCCGGAGCCTGCAGCGCATAAAGAAATAGGCGATCCGCGACAAGGATTGGATTCGGGCGAATGGGTCCTTTGCAAAGGGGTCTCAAATGCGCAATAGTTCGTGCAATCGGTCGTGCGGGACTTGCACGTCGTGCAATCTCAGCACGTGGCTGCCACGCGCCATGCGCCACAGCACGGGCTATTGCATGTTTTCCGCGTTCCCTTTACGAGCAAAAACCCTATGCTCAGAACCACTAGGAGAGCTCCGACCCTGTGCAGGCGGCGCGGGCTGACGCGCTGCTGCAGCGGACGGTGTTGGTGCTGCGCGGCTCCGAGCACGCCCGACCGTCCGCCGCCGCCGCTGGCAGCTCCAGGGGCGCGGCCGCCAGCGGCGCGCCCTCGCCCAGGAAGGGGCCCGGCCTGGACAGGAGTTGCAGGGTGCGGCTGTGAGCAACGGGGGCGGCCAGGAGGGGGGTTTTGACGTGGGGTGGAATGTGGAGGAAGAGAAAGAGAAGGAGGAGGAGGAGGAGGAGGAGGAGGAGGAGGAGGAGGAGGAGGAGGAGGAGGAGGAGGAGGGGCAGGAGGAGGAGGAGGAGGAGGAGGAGGAGGAGGAGGAGGAGGAGGAGGAGGAGGAGGAGGAGAGGGAGGAGGAGGAAGAGGAGTATAATCACGATGTCTTCCCAGATTTCATGCCTTTGCTTCTGATTTCAGTACGTCCCCTGGTCCCCCACCCTGGGCCGCGCACATGACGGGGGCCGTGATTTGCGCATCCCTACTTGGACGCCCCCTGTCGGACGCTTCCGAGAGCAGGGTCGTGGCGGCGAGGCGCGCCAGGGGGGGCAGTGGCGAAGTGTGGCAGCGGCAGGCCTTATTCGTGCACCACGCATCGCCAGTGGCCCTCGGCAGAAACTGGCGCTCGTCCTCGTCCTCGGGCTCCTCGGCTCGTCCTCGTCGTTCCTGTCCTCGCCCTGGTCGCCGCCGCCGTCGTCGTCGTCGTCGTCGTCGCCGCGATTTTCACGCGAGCGCCAGCAGTGGTGCTCGAGGTCTAACACAGTCGCCTCCGACTCTGGGCCGAGCATTGGCTCGATCGGACTGGCTGCCTGCCTGCCTCTACCCCCGCGCGCCCCGCTTCCAAGCGGGGGGGGCGTCATGCGTCACATCCGTGGCAGTCTCGCTGCGCGACCGGTTTGTGGGAGTCTCGCTCCGCGACTGGGGTGACGCCTTGCAGCGCCGCCAGGGATTGCGCATCGCCGAGATTCTCGCTCCGCGACCGGTGGGGTGTCTCGCTCTGCGACGGGGGTGGCGCCTCGCTGCACGCCTGGGCACTGGGCGCGCGGGCGGGGGAGTTCGTCGCATCTGGCACGGGGCGCGCGGGGGCGGCGCATCGAGGCGTGGGAGGGTGGAGTCCGCCGCGGAACGCTACCCAGGGAAGCTGCCCTTGCCTGGGGGAGCACGGTATCATGTGGAGAGCTCGGGGAGCCCCTTTGGGCCAGAGGCTTCGCGGATGCGTCTCGGAGTCTCGTGGGATCTCTTGGCGGCCTCTTGGCGGTCTCTTGGGCCGTATTGGGGGCCTCTTGGCGGTTTTCATAGCCTCTTGGGGCGTCTCGGGGGCGTCTTGGGCGGCCTCGTGGGGTCCTCGGGGAACAGCCCGAGAGCCGACGACCGCACCGTGCAACAATGCTGGAAGCATCAATCACACGGCGCCCTGGGCCTGCATCGGTCGTACGGCGCCGTGGGCATCGGACGCACGCTCTTCCGACGACGCCAGCGCCGATACCGACGACGGCGGCGATATCAACGGCGACGGCGCCGGCGGCGCCGATTACGACGCCGACGACATCATGGACGACGTGACGACGATGACATCAACCACGATGGCGATGGCGACGACGTCGATGTTGGCGTTGGCGACGGGCTCGACGTGGACAACCACGACGACGGCGGCGGCGGTGGCGGCGGTGGCAGCAGCGGCGGCGGCGGCGGCGGCGGCGACGACGACGACCGCCGCGGCTGAGAGGGTCCGAAGAGCCCGCCCGTCAGCGACCTCTCCGAGAGAATCGCAAAAGACCGGGAGGACCTCTTTCGCCGCGCAAGCTCCCATCCTTGGCTCGCTGTCGCCGTCGTCGTCATCGCCCTCTTCGCCGCCGTCGCCGTTGCCGTTGTCGTCAACGTCGTTGCCGCCGCCTTCGACATCGTCGTCGTCGTCGTTGTCGGAGTCAGAGTTGGAGTCGGAGTCGCAGATGGACTCTTCGTTGTCGTCCCGCGTATCTTTGACGGCCCCGATGCCTTGAAGACGGCTCCCTGACGCCGAACATCACGAGCAATTTTGTTGGCTTTCTGCCGCCCACATTCACTCCGCCGCCTTAGGGCGCGTCGTCAATCGTCCCCGCCCGCGCCCAGATCTGCGATCTGCAGGACCAGCTGGCTCAGGAGCCTCCACTCCCCGGGAGCGCCCGACGGAGGATGGGCACGGAAGCAGAAGTGGAGGAGGGATTTGAGGAGGAAGAGGCGGCGGAAGAGGAGGAGGTTCAATCGGCTCCATCAGTATTTTTCCTCGAGGCTGCCTCTCATTGCGCTGTCGATCCTCATCTGTTTGAACACTGTGATTCGATGCGCATGATAAGGATTTGGTGAAGGTGGTGATGAGGATGATGGTGGTTTGGAATCCACTGCCCCTCTGTTCTGAGGCAGTTG
The DNA here is from genome assembly GCA_963575745.1 of Prorocentrum cordatum. Taxonomy (NCBI): domain Eukaryota; class Dinophyceae; order Prorocentrales; family Prorocentraceae; genus Prorocentrum; species Prorocentrum cordatum. Next base: position 444,882 of record CAUYUJ010016649.1, read on the forward strand.
TATAGGAGGGGGTACAGAGGACAGAGTGTTTACACAGTTTGGAGGGATTAGTGGATTCAGTATGGGTCGGGCTTGAAGTGCCTCGAAGAAAGCGCGCGCACCCGAATCGCAAGCATATGGCTATATGCGGACCGAGGACAGTTGAGGTTGATGCTGATGATGGTGGTGATGATGGTGATGCTGATGCTGATGATCATGATGCTGATTATTATGATGATGCTGATGCTGATGATGATGATGATGATGATGATGATGATGATGATGATGATGATGCTGATGATGATGATGAGGATGGCGGTCTAGTGGCAATGAAGATGAGGAGGATGAGGAGGAGAAGAATGAGGGAGGAGGAGGATCATGAGAAGGACGAGGAGGAGGACGAGGAGGAGGGGGAGGAGCAGGACAGAGTGGAGGAGGAGAAGGATGGCGCAGAAGCAGAACAGATGGAGTGTGTGGCTGAATCGCTGCGTGTAAGCCCAGCCGCCCCTTGCTTATGCTCGCAGCAGGGTCTGTTCTGGGACGCCCTGGCGCAAACGCGCCACGTTTTCTTGTGTGGCGCACATCGTGGTGTGGTCCCGCTCTGCAGACCCCCACGACGACGTCTTTCGCAACTTTCGACACGAGGGGCCGTTTGGGGATCTGGAGCCATCATGAATAAATCTGGGATCTGGGGTGACAAACCAGACCCCGGGCATGGTGTCGAGGGCTCGGACGCGACAAGGTCTGGGTCCTCCCTTCCTGCTCCTCCTCCTCCTCCTTTCCTCTTCCTCCCTCCCCCTCCCTCCTGCTCCACCCTCCGCCTTCTCTCTCCTCCGCCTATCTTGTCCTCTTTCCTCCTCTTCTCTCCTCCCTCTTCCCTCGTCCTCTTCCTCCTCCTCCTCCTCCTTCTCATCATCATCATCATCATCATCAGCATCATCATAGTCATCATCATCATAGTCATCACCATCATCAGCATCATCATCATAGTCATCATCATCATAATCATCAGCATCATCATCAGCATCAGCGTCAGCATCAGCATCAGCATTAGCATCATCATCATCATCATCACCACCATCATCATCATCACCACCATCATCATCATCGTCATCATCATCATCATCATCATCATCATCATCATCATCATCATCATACGGCGCCGTCGCCGCCGCCGCCGACGACGACGACGAGGGCGACGACGATCGATCGACGGCGTCCGCGACGAACGGTCGACAACGACGGCGAACAATCGACGACGACGACGGCGAAGAACGGTCGACGACAACGACGACAACGACGACGACGACGCACGGTCGACGACGACGACGACGACCGACAATCGACGAGGGCCACCGACGACGCGACGGCGGCCTGGAACGACCGACGGCGGCGTCGGCGCAGGAGCTCTCCAAGCGCACGGACGTCCAGCTTCAGCTGGAGGCCCTCCACCGCCAGACCTCCCCAGCGCGACGGCAGAGGTCCGGCGACTCCGCGCAGGGCAGGGAGGACCGCAGGTGGCGGCCCCCTCCGCGGCGCGCCCGCGCGCGCGAGGGGGCCCACGGCGGGGCCTCCGACCGGGCCTCGGCCTCTGACGGGGCCTTCGGAGGGGCCGCGGCCGGCCGGCGGCGGCCGCGGCCGCGCGCGCGGGCCGGGCCGACGGGGCCTGGCCGACGGGGCCTCCCTTCAGATGCTGGCGGTGCAACTTCTTCACAACTGGCGGTTCCGCCCGGTTTCGGGCCCCAGGGCCCAGGGCCCTCACAGATGGATCCGGTTCGAAGAATGAGGCAGAAAGATGGGGTCCAGGGCCACGGACGTGATGTTTTGCGATGTTGCCGTTCCTTCGCAACGTCGGATCTCGGGGTCCGGCGGGGCCTCCAGGAGGGGCCGCCGGCAGCCAGCGGCGAGCTCCTGGACAGCTCCCCGAGGGCGCCGAAGGGTTCAAGAAAAGAAGCAAGCAGGCGTCTTTTTTGGAACCCTCGAGGAGCCGAAGGGTTCTGTTCTGGAGCCCTTCGGCTCGAGCCGAAGGGTTCCAGAAGAGAGGCCGGCAGGCTTGGCTAATCCAGGGCTCGGCCCGGCCCGCGCGCGCGGGTGGGGCCGAAGGGCTTCCGACGCGGCCTCCGACGGGGCCTCCGAGGAGCCTCCGACGGAGCCTCGGCCTCCGACGGGCCTCCAGCGCCGGCGGTCGGCGGCGGCTGCGGCCGCGCTGTGCGGTAGGGCCGCCGCCAGTTCTGGCCCATCGCGCTATCGCGCTGCGGCGCAACACGCCAAGCGCGTCTGCAGTCCCCAGGCGTCGACGTCCCGAGCCTGCCCGAGCCTCCCGCCCCGCGGAGCGGAGCGACGCGCCCCGTCTGCAGGGCACAGCGTGTCGCCAGGGCCGCCCCCGCGACACGCTGAGCAGCAAATCCTGACCGTAGGTGCGCGGCGGCGGCGGCGGCCGGCGCCGGGCGGCTGCTTCAGTGCGGCGGCTTGCCCAGGCGCACTGCGCGGCTTGCACGGCCATCCGGGAGGGGCAACGGTAGGGGCGGGGGGCACGCATCGGCCCCACATCGCCCGTGCATCGCCGATGGGGGCCTGATAGCCCACCCCGGCCGCCCAGGGACGTCTGTTCTTGTTGTTGTACCGGGGGCCTACTTAATGCCGATCAATCGGCGATGCATCGCCGATGCGCCGATGCCAGCTCAGTACTTCCCCCTGGGCTGGTCCCCCCTGTCGTTCCCCCGTCTTTGTCGCCGTGCGCCGTGCGTGGTGCCTCGCCCTCTGGGGGCCCTCGCCGGGCCCCGAGGAGGCTGCCAGAAGGGTTCGTTGGATAAGGTTGGTTTCGCCCGCTGGTTGGCTGTCCTCCCTTCTTTCCCCCCTCTTCTTCTTCCTTCTCCTCCTCCTCCTCCTCCTCCTCCTCCTCCTCCTCCTCATGCCGCGCACGATGCAAATTATGCGACCGACCTTGTGCCGCCGATCCCGCCAAGCGGCGAGAATGGGCTGGCCCTGTCTTCTTTCGCTCACGCGGTCCCGTGTATGGCATGAGTGAGTGAGTGAGTGAGTTAGTGAGTGAGGCCCCCCCCAGCCCGACCTGAGGCCTCCCAGCTCGAGCTGAGGCGCCATAGCAGCTGTCGCAATCATCCTTCTTGAGCCAGACCTTCTCGCCGTTCCCGACCTCGGGAGGAGGTCCAGACCTCTGGGGATCCACGATGTGAGAAAATGCAGACTCGGAGGTCTGGGTTCGTCGTGCGTCGTCGTTGTCGCTGACGTCAGCGTCGCAGTCGTCAGCGTCGCCGTCGTCGCCATCGCCGCCGTCGCCGTCGCCAGCGCCAGCGTCGTCGTCGTTGTCGTCATCGTCGTCTTCGTTGTCGTCGTTGTCGTCGTCGTCGTCGTTTCGTCTTCGTCGTCGTCGCCATCGCCAGCTTTGTCGCCGTCGTGGGTACCGTCTTCTTTGTCTTCGCAATCGCCGTCGCCGTCTTCGTCGTACTTTTTCTTTTTGGGGAGAGGGGGGGGGCTTGTGTTCCTTGGAGTTCTTGATTTCGGGTCGGGGTGTGTTCGGAGGGTTTTCCCATGGCCTCGGATGTTTCTTGAGAAATGGGGGTGGTGATACGGAGGAGGAGGAAGAGGATGCGGAAGCGGAGGATGAGGAGGGAGGAATGGGGAATGATGAAGGAGGAAGGGGGGAGGAGGAAGAGGAGAAGGAGGAGGAAGCGCAGGAAAGCGAGTTCTTTTTTTTGATTTCGTAGATACATCTCAGCTCAGAAGGCTAGGACATGAAAGAGTGGATTTTGCCACCAGGGCGCGCGACTTTAAGGGTAGCTCTTTGGGAGATGTTACAGTATCGGGAGCATAGCTCGCGCGCCGCTGCCTTGGGCTCAAGGCACGCGCGCCCTATTTGCCCGGACACCGCGAGTGTTCGCTATGTGCTGGAAAGATCATTACATCGATCTTATCCTATCTTATCCGCCCACCCCTCATACTGTACCTTCACAGCTACAGCAGAGCGATGGACGCTATTTGCCATCCGATGTCCACGGTCAGCGCCTTGGAATCGGATGCTATATGACAGGCTATATGCCCTATTTGAGTTACCAAGCTCACTTTCGACTTGGTAGCGGAGCTGGCCGCACTCTCGTGTGGTCAGCTCTTGCTCTTCTCAGCCTCACATTCTTCGGCACGATCTTCGTGACCACCTACTACCCTGCGCCACCACTCCCAGTACATTTACGAGGATCTATTCAAGAGCAAGAAGCTACACGAGAGGTACGACGTCTAGACGACCAGATTGGTACCATATACGCTTCATCATTGCGTTACTATCAACCGCTCGGCAACGAGCCAATAACGCAATACCTGAAGCAAGGGCGGGGAAACCCGCCAGACAGAGCGCCTCGAAGACTCGACAAGGCGCTACCCCAGCGTGACACCGCTCATCATAACCATTCTTCGTTACACATTCTTGGGCTAATCGTTTTCGCTATCATATGGTTCGCGCTGGGGGCAGCAATCGCACACATGCGTCGGGGAGATAACAGCACCGATGGGCAAACACATGGCCCATACTGGGACCCTCAGGGTAATGTACCTTTTCGTGAGTACATTTACGAGGTCAACGCGTGGCTCAACGTTACAAGCGGACGTATGACGCCACAGGCCCAAGCGGCCGCAATACAACGCGGCCTGGGAGGCCTAGCGAGGACACTCGCCATGAGGGTACCGCCTGACATTATAAACTATGGTGCTGACATTGATGGGGTCCACACGGACCCAGTAACTTACATCATGTTCCTCCTCAGCATGAAGTTCGAACGCCTGGAAGATGAGCGACAGCTCACTTCCGGCACACAACTCATCGACTTCCATGTGCCTCACGGGGAACGAATCGATGTCACTCTTACCCGATTCGAAATGGCCCGACTTGAGGCACAGTCGGTGGGATTCGACCTTCCTAACTTCCAACTGCTAACTACTATCCTATTCCGCGCCTTAGGCGTCGGCAACCAGAAAGCCATGCAACTCTTGCAGCCACTCAACCACCAAATGCCTCGAACACAACAACAATATGATGAGTTGCTGGAAAGGATGCGTTCGGTAGGTCACCTATCCGAACGATCCCCTGGCAACATAGGATCCGTGTTTGGAAGAGGAAGGGGATCTGGTAGTGGAAATTTCTACACTACCTTGACTACTGAAGTCCAGCCTGGAAACGGGCCCTCAAACATATGGGCCGATGACCCAGGAGAATCCACTGCTTTATTAGCAGGGGACCGATCACAACCAAGCTGGGCAACCAGCCCTCCTTCTAGAGAGCCACAACCACACCGCTCGTTATGGGGGGAATCAAATCCCCTAACCGACGGTGTATCCACCTATTTAGGAGACGAAGATTTCGACTCCGGCACCGACACAGACACTATATCATCAGATGGTGTTGAAGCTCTAGATTGGTCAGATATCATGAATATGGATAACGACAATCAGCGTGCTGAGCATTTATTCTGGCTGTTACAACAGGCTAAGCGAAGGTGGAGGAGGTTCACACGAAAACCAGTGCGTCGTGTTAGAAGGAGGATACGCAGAAGTTTTAAAGGAAAGGGTAAAGGCAAGCGTGGTCGTCGGAGGTTGAACGGGCGAGGTATCGCGGCATTTCTCCAGAGGCTCTCAGATGAACAACATGATGAGATATTCTTTGGGGGAAAAGGCCGCGGTAAAGGCCGTGGAGAGACCTCAGGAAAAGGCAAAGGTAGGCGGGGAAACCCGCGAGGTAGAGACGGCCAGGTTCTCAAATGTCATGAGTGTGGTAGTACCGATCATCTTGTGCGAGATTGTCCAGCGAAGGGAAATGGAAAGGGCATGTCGTCCGAAGTCCATTTCGGCTCAAGCACACCATCCATTGAGTATCTGAGCCTCCAGGACTTTGAGGCTATGGAACAGATATTTTTCACATGGGTCGTTGGCATGGACAACATTGACGAGCTCGAGGGGTATGGTCATGGATTATACGCGTATTACCTCGAGTACGTCCGCCGGTTCGTCACGGGCAGTAATGAACTCACTCCCGTGGAACACGGTACGCTCGGAAACGAGCCTCTTTCCTTCTTCGACTGGATGTTCGGGAACCCAGGCAACATCATGGCCTACGAGAGCGACGGCGAGGACACCACTATAGAGGCTTCGCCTTCCGAGGTTCAACAGAACCTCGAACCTCCGCCCGAAATCCCGCCTGGACACAGGCCTTTTCTGCTGGGAGAATATCCCCATACTATTGAAGACTTAATTGAAATGGAGTCTCAAGCATTTGTTCAGGCCTTCATTGCAGGTGAACCAGGTTCTCCGTTCATACCTCCTGGTTCGCTTGCTCCAGGCGAATATGGACCGCGTACACTTTTGCAGACCCTCATGTGGATGCATGAGATACTTGCAATTGCATATCCTGAGAGTCAAGAACAAATTGAAGCTGGTATTATGACAGATAATGATAATGATGCTTGCGGTAGCTCAGAGCTACTCTTGGCAGCTTTGTCTCTCATTGACAGTATAAATCCTCAGGAAGTGCAACGGCACTTAGTATACTCCCATGGTAGATGGCGTCGTGCCCTGGAAATGGCAATGGCCATGCGTGGTCATGATCTTCCCCCGCCAGGATGGAATCTCCAGGAGCTGGGGATGAGGCCAAACCATACGGCCATGCGTAACATTGCTAGGCAGCCTATGCTCGTCGATGACCCTGAGCCGACGACTGTGCCTCCTACTCCAGGACAGCCGAGTGACGGCCAGACGTTGGTTTCGCCGGTGCTAAGAGTGAATTCAGCGTGGATTGGCGTCTTCGTTTTTCATTTTTATTTTCCTTTTTTCTGATATGCGCACGTCAATCGATCATGTGGCTCGGGCGTTCGTGTGAATGCCGCGTGGCCAGCGAATTTCGAATGTCTTCAGTGCCCTTGATTCTTCCTCATCGTGCGGGGGCGGTCATACATCGAGCGAGGGCAGCGGAATTATAGCCGTCTGATGGAGCTCAGCCAAGGGCTACAAACATACAACCGCAAACTGGAGGCAAAGAAACAAGAGCAATGCGAAAGAAGGTCATTGCGAAACCAGACAGATGTCTCCAGGAAGGCGAATGCCTGCCAACGCGCCGCTTGCAATTGTAAATCATACTGGCCCGTGGCAAACCCCAGCGGCGACGCCCAGGCGCCAACAATAACACCTAGACGCCCGGTGAAGTCATTGACGCGTTGCTCAAATCCTCACGAGCCAATCCATGAACAACCGCAAGGCGAGTCGCCCTGATCGAGGCCGGGTAATCGGGCAAGCGGCGAAAATAGCGAGCCGCATCCGCATTCGCGGATGATGAGGTGCAGGAAGCGGAGCAAAGGAGAGGAGGGCGGAAATGGAAATCATAATGAACACGGTGAATAGAGGGAGTATGGTGATAGGAAAGACTGGAAACGCGCAAGAGCATGAGCAGGTAGGAACACGGAAGAGGAGCTTGGGGGAGGTAGGAAGAAGCACAAGAAGCTTGAGGGAGGCAAAAGGCGCACCAGTGATCCGCGCGGAACGCGCGTGCGCCGCGCGCCCTCACCAGCGAGGGTGTAGGAAGAGGTGGGGGGATCAAGGAGCAGGAGGAAGTAGGGGGACATAGGAGGGGCAAGAACATGCAGACGAAAGCATTTGCAGACTCGAATCCCAAGACAGTTGCGCTAAGCATGACAGCGAAGTGAAGCAACGTGCAGCGCGAGAAAAAAAACGAGGACAACCGTTACATTAGGGAAAAGAAAAGGGCGCAGGAGTAATTAATCGGAAGATGCACAGGAACGGGGAGGGAGCAGAAAAAAGGAGGAGGTCACAGAAGAGGGACGAGGAGGAGGAGGACAAGGAAGGGAAAGATAAAGGATAGACAGGAAAAAACACGCTGACGACGACGGGCATCAATCATCGAGGATCTCGAGTCGTTCGCTTTAGGTGCCTGCGGGACGCCCCATCAACGTCGTCATATCAGTGCCGCCTCGGCGCTCTCTTAGGGCAATTCTGGCTGCCTTTGGCGGCTGTCTTGGAGCCCCATGGGGCCCTCTTCGGGTCGTTTCGGGGATCTCCTGGGTCCCTCTTGGAAGCCTTGGGGGTCCTCCTGGGGCCATCTTGAAGCCGTCGGTCAAAGAAGTGGGGCCCTAGCAACGCCCCATTCCTTCTCGAGCCCCCCAGTCGCCAAATGCGGCCCTCTTGCGACGCCCTTGAAGCGTTTTGGGCCCAACTTTGGTGCTCTTGGAGCCGACTTGGGCCCTGATGGCCCCCTCTCAAAGCAAGTTCAAACCAACTCGCAGCCATCTCGAGGCCTCTAGAAACTACGGAAAGCAAAAAGGCGAGAAGGAACAAATTGAAGCGCACAGTGATTGTAAAGGAGTTGAACCTGTTGGAGGCCTCCTTCAAGAGCTCGAAAGACAATTGCGGGCTGTCACGAAGCGGTATTGAGGGGGCTTGGAGGCGCATTGGAAGCAAAATTGTACCATCTGCAAGTATCTGGAGCGATCTCGGAATCCTTCTTGGGTTGCCTGCGGTTCCTTTGGAGCCATCTTCGGCCATTTCGGGCACTCCACCGCCCCGCGGTCACTCTCTGTCCACGCCCCTGCCAGGGGGGGGCGGGGGGGGGGCCCGTCCCTGCCGGGGAGAAACGCGCGGATAAGCTAGCCCGTTAAACCACCACCCACGCTCTGCATGGCTGGTGGGATTTTTCCACGGCCGCCTGGGAATACTATCCCGGATTCTCGAGTGAATTCTGCCCGGATTTTTCCAAATCCAAATGTGAATTTGCCCCGGAAGCCGCGTGAATTTTTCCGGGTGTCCTCCGGATTTTTCCGCGCGTGTTTTTTCGATGCGCGCGCCCAAGGAAAAATCCACCAAGAATTCGGAGAGGTATTCAAAACGAGTTTTTGTTTTTCTCCCCGAAGTTTTCACTTGGCCGCGCGCGGAGCCTGGAAGGAGGGCGGGGGGGGGGGGGAGAAGTCACAGGGAGTGGAGGGGCACGCCGCAGGAGAGGGCCGGAGGGAGACAGGAATCCCAGCACCCCTTTAAGCGTGAGCGGCGTGACGAAGTAATTCATCCAAGCCCACTCTTCCCCTTCATAGACACGGTTCCCCATTTCCCCGCCCAGTCCTTCCTGCGCGGGAAGGTAGCCGCGGGTCGTTGGAGCGCCCAATACGACCCAAAATGTATCCGAGATGGCTGCAAGGAGCCCAGATACGCCTCCAATATCGCTCAATGCATCCCAGGACGATTCCGAAGAGCCTCCAACATGCCTCTGAGTCGTCAAGACCGCTTCAAGACGGCCCCGCGTGCCCTTCGAGCTCTCCAAGGAGGCCTCCAAGACACAAAAATGTGAACGCCATTGCGTGCTATGCGTTATGTCTCGCCGCCTTTTCGTTTTCCATGGGCTCTTGAGGCCTCAAGATGGCCACGCTGGCCTGAGATGGCCCTCCAGAAGAACCCGACAGGCCCCAAGACGGCGCCGAGAGCGCTCAAGAGCAGCCGAAGAACGTCCCAAGAGAGCGCCAAGAGGCGACGTGGGCGGCTCCAGAGAGGGGACGCTGCAAGGACCCTCCCCCCGTACTCTTTGACTGACGGCGTTTCCAAGATGGCCCCGAGAGGGCCCCCAAGGCCTCCAAGACGGGCCCACGAGACCCCGAAGAGGATCTCAAGGAGGCCCGAAACAGCCTCAAGAGGACCCCGTAGGCTCTCCCAAAATGGCTCCAAATTAGCTCCACAATGGCCCACAAATCACTCCAAGGGGCTTCTAACAAGAGCCGTGTGCGAAAAACAAACAAAATCCTCCATGATTGATTCTGGCCGTCGTCGTGACTTTTTCTCTCCCATCCTTCCTTTTCCTACTCCTCGTCCTCATCCCGCCCCTCCTCCGTTTCCTCGTCATCCTCTTCCTTGTCCTCCTCCTCCGCGGCTGTTAATCCTCCGATTCCTCCTGCGCCGTCCTCACGTTTCTAACGTAAACAGCGTCGCCCTCTTGGTTGAGCACCAGGCTGGCACGCGTTTCTGATGAACACAATTTGCCTGGGCACCGTCTCTGGAACTGCTTCGTCCTGAGCGTTCTTACCCCCATGTCCTCCTACCTCCCCCATGCTCCCCCCACCTCCCCATCTGGCACATTCCTACATCCTCGTTTACGAAAGGATGCGGCGCGCTGGTGTTCTGCGCGGATCACCAATGCGGTTGCTACCTCCCCCTGGCTCCTCGTAACCCTCCTCCCCCCCTCAGGTCCCTCATCATCCTTCCGACCTTCTGATGCTCTAGCATGTTGCTGTTTCCTCCAGCACGCGTCCATCCGTCTGCTGTTCCTCTTCTTTCGTTACTACTGGTCCTTCGCCACCATATTTGTTCCGTCGCTTCCTCCACCTCCTCTTCCTCCTCCCGTACAGAACCAGTGAAAACACATTCGGTTCGCTGCGGCGCCGCATGCTGCTACACATGCTGATCGAGGCAACTCGCCTGGCGATTGCTTTTGCCTTGGCTGGCGGAAACACGCGAGGCGTCGGAAATGAAGGCAAAATGGCGGATGAACAGTAGAATCCCGCGGACCACGGCCGAAACGCGTCAGAACATATGCGAGGAAACAGGTCTGCAAGTTGTTTTGGACCCCTACAAAGCCTGTCTTGGGACCCTAGGGCCTGCTTGCAATCCTTCTCGGGACCTGCTGGTTTGTGGTTTTGTCTGTAGTTGGACTGCGGGCGGAACGCGGGCGCCGCTTATGAAGCATTCCATTGTTCGTTTTCCTCTGAGGGCATCCGCAGTGGATTTTGTGCGCGTTTGTTTTTTTGTTGAGCAGATCAGTTCAATAAGATCTGTCGTTGTTCGGCACGAGACCACTAACATGAAATTTGAAAAGGAAAAAATATCCACGCGTCCCTTCATAGCCCTTGGCGAAGCCAACAGACGCCGGCCATGCAGGGAAACCTGCCTTTACCAGATGCGCCAATGGCCATCGTAATTGGTAGTTCGACATCAGAAGAAGTAGAAGGCGATGGTTGTGGGTTAGATGAGGATGACGTCACCATCCTCATGATGGACGTGACTGGTGAGGAAGAGGTCGATTTCGACCCTGATGAGAGCCACTTGCGCCGAGCTCCACCCAGCAGGGAGACCTGCCTCCATCGAGCGATCCACCCGGGATCGCAGAGGAGCCTCCTCAAGCACCTCCACCGGGTGCCGCTCCTGCTGCATCAGCAGCCTCTTCTGATGAGAACACCAGAAGATCTCGTTCCCATACGCGCGTCAGAGGAGAGCCACATCCTCAGGCTCGACTCCCTCGTGATTGGAGACAGGCTGGCCCAAAGGAACACGCTGCCAGAAGAGGTGGCCAGCTACTTCCATACAACGACCCACGACGCCGAAAAGGGGAACACTCGGCCTTCGGCCAGGGCAATCCTGCCTATAGGGACGGCGATGGCAGACCCTTCCGTGGAGGCTATCAGCTTGCAACAAACATCCGCCGCCCTGAAATTCAAGAAGCGCGGGCCCAGTTGCGAGATATTATCGCGGCTCGCAAGCAGTATAGGCCTCACGCTGCATGTGGTCCTTGTTCCCAGCCGTTCCAAAATCGCAGGCCAGGATGCCCCGTTGGAAACAACGAAGGCCTGAGCCCCAACAGGGGCAAAACCCCTCCTAAGGAGGGCCATCCGCCACTTGACCCGATGACACCGGAAGAGATCGCAGCAGTGAGTAGTCGTCTCGGGATCTTGGGCCACTTGGATCCGAAAGAAGAAGAGGAACCTACTCCGGCTCCAAGGGGAATGGTAGCCATGACCCAGGAAGAGAAAGACGCGCTCTTTAGTCTTCCTGGTATGCGAGGAAACTCGCCTGGCGTATCTAGCCAGTCCCAACAACCAGAGCCGATCATCAAGGACGAGACAAAGGCTCAACGTGTGGCGGAAGATGAGGAGCGTATTCAGACAGTAGATGAACGCACGCGCGAGGCAACTCGCAAGATGCTGGAGGATTCCAGCAAGCTCTACATGAAGGGGGCTAGAAAGCCCCCACTCCCACTAACTTCGAAGGCCAAGAGTGAACCCCCGACACCTAAGCCGCCTCCGGCGCCGAAACGCACAGCTCCTATACCAGCATCTGTGCCCAAGCAGCAACCCCAGGACCCCACTGAGGAACGAAGACGTTCGCTTAGCCGCAGCAAGTCCATTGCGGAACGGGCGGCAGCTTTCGAGCGCAGTGAGTATGCACCTGCGCCAGCTTCGCCTGTGGCGGCTCGTTCCAGGAGGTCCGATGAAGGTGCTATGTCGAGGGGTAACTGGGTGCCGAAGATCAGGGGCAGCGCCAGTCGCGCATCTCCGCGGGGAAACCCGCCAGGCGCTGCTGCCGCAGCTTCCTCCTCTTCAGGAGCCGCAGCCCCTTCAGCAACAGAGGCTCCGATGCGGGGAAACCCGCCAGCAGTTCAGCTGCACCACCCAGGAGACACATCCTTCACTAGTGGGACTCCAGATCTGATCAGGGATAGACTGGCACTTCGGAAGCTCCCACCGATACGTTCGGTGGATGAGCCATTCATGAAGGAATGCAGGAAGGCCGGAATTCTTCCCAGATCCAATGATATTCTTAAAAGGTTAAGCAAAGCTATCAGCAGGATATGTAGACATGCGCCAGATAAGCCACATAATCCTGTGTGGCGCCTGAAATCTTTTGATGGTCATGATGGTTGGATCAACCTCGTGGACCTCGTGGAGAACTTTCCTTGGAACACAAGTCACTCGAGGCACGCTTATGAAGAGGCCAAAGTTATTAGCGAGCAGTTGTATGGTCGCTCGGTTGACCAACTCGCAGCCATCATGATGGAAGTTGTTCATGTTCGTGAACCAGACGGAGAAGAAAAACAGCGCCTTCAATTCAAGGTGCTAATGCGGGACTTTGGCGAGCCTGCTATCTTCGTCCGCGCCTCTCAGGGGCATTCATGGAAATTGAAAGCTCCATGGTCGCTGTGCAGCTACATTGTGCTGTGCGACGAACCCGCCAGGAGACCGGCCAAATACCCTGAAGTCGCCATGCATGGCACTCGATGGCGCGCTTTCGAAGGCATTATGTGGCGCGGCCTCTCCTGTAGACCTGAGCACAACACGAAGAAAACGGGGACAGGCCGTTCACGCATCCACTTCGTGCCGACATTGCGCCGCCGTGCCGTGAACAGTGGGTGGGACCCAGAATCAGACCTCATCATCTTTGTAGATTGGCGCAAGGCCATACAAGATGGTATAAAGTTCTGTTGGTCCGATAACGGAGTCCTCTTGTCCGAGGGAGATAACGGTATCATTGAACCGTATTACATTTCCCATGTAGAGGACCTGACCACTGGAAGGCAATGGCGCAACCCAGAATATTTGGGGATCCGCCGTGCGCGAGTCTCTGTCAGTATGATGACTGCCCCAGGTAGGTGGGCTGATGTTGGTGATTCCAGCGTTAAGTACAAATGGTCCCGAGACCAAGAGGGCGTTGATCCAGCCATGGTCTACCTCCACAGGGACGTTGGGGACCACTACAGCCCCACCCAGCTGGGAAACCAGCCTGAGATCTTTCGGATCTTTATGATCACCGAGAGTGAGGCCGGGAGCGCGGCTCCAAGCCGTGCCCCAAGCCAAGGGCCGAGCGCCGTGTCTTGGCAGGCCATAAGTACTTCAGACCTGGATCAGATTGCAGCTGCGCTGAACCCTGACCAGGTAGAACAGCTGGCGGACAGGCTGTACCAGCAGGATCCCTGGGCCGCAGGCCAGGGAGCAATGTCCGCTATGGCCACGAGAAATCGTCAAGCCATGCAGGGAAACCTGCCTACAAGCGGACCTGCTCGGTTCGAGCCAATGCACGCAAGCCCCACACAGAGCATGCACACTCCAAGGGGCATGACTCCAGCGGGCACTCCGCCAGCACAATCCCCATTTGGGACACCTGTTCGCCCTGCAGTAAACGGCACACTCATGGAGAGGTTAGCTGCGGCTAGGGCTGATCACAGCACAGCCCTCCTCAACATGATGCCGCCCGGCACGCCAACGAGTCAGCAGGGAAACCTGCCTGGTACACCAAGCCACCACAGGGCAGGTATACCCGACGACTATCGCTCAAGAGTGGCGGCCGCGGTACAGCAGGTGCAGAACCATAATCTGCCTCACCCAAGTGGGCAGAGGTGGAGGCCAGCCTGGTCCTGGGAACCGGAGGGTCCCAACCCACGGGACCCCGCTCGGCAACGAGCCTTTATCCCGGCGTTCAACGCCCATCCGAGCATGTCTCAGGGCCAGAGGCCACCACCCACGCAGATGAATCCGCCATTATACCCTGACGGTACAAGGGTCCCGAACAAATTTGTTCGGGAATTGGCGGATCAGATGCATAACCTCACCTATGTGCGCTGCAGTGACCACTCCATGTACCCGCACATGGCCTTCATGCCTTCCCCAACATCACCAGAGGTGGTTGTACAACCCACTGCCTATTCAATATCGTCTGGCAGTAGGGGCGTGCCTGACTACATCAGGCAGACGCACCACACTCAGCAGGCATGTTTCATGAGGAGGCAGGCGGTGCAAAGTGTACGGGACCAGTCACGTGCAGCTGCACTCGATGTGGTGCGGAATAGGGGCTCACCTTTGCGAGGGAACTCGCCCGCCGTGACTCCTACCACTTCCATGCCAAATGTCGAAGGGCCGGAGGTGATGGACCTAACGGGGACTCCCCCATCAGCCTTCATGCCCTCCGAGACGGTACTGGAGAGGCAGCGGCGGGTATATCCCAGGGTAGCAGACGTAGAAGTCTTTACTGGGATGGAGGACACCTGTGCTGTATGCCTCGAAGAATTTCAGCCCAGGGATAGTGTGTATCGCCTGAGGTGCAATCACCTATTCCACGAGGGATGCTGGAATTCTAACGTGGTGGGCCACGTGACAAACCAGCGTGAGGGAGATCCACAGCAGCCACCATGTGCGATCTGTCGTGCACCTGGCATTATAACATCGTCCTTCCCATGGACTGGCTCCCTTAGTCAGACTCCCGAGCAGTCAATGAGGGAGCTGCGGGAGCTAAGGAGCATGGTGGAGGAGATGACGGCCAGGATGCTAGCTATGCAGACAGCTTCGTCACACCAGCAGGGACACCTGCCTGAAGAGGTAAGGCCGCCTATGGCAACGGGATATTTCGATCAGCTTATCCCGATGACGGCGCCTCAGCAGGGAAACCTGCAGGATACTCCTCAGATGTCTCCCCAGAGTGGAGGCGAGGTTGAGATGTCATTGGGCCCTGATCAGCTGCGCGAGTTGCGTGTACGACATTTCCAGAATCAGATGGATAATACACGCACACAACGTTTATGCTAGATGCCAATAATCCTGAAACTGATAGTCCGTCGTTAGACCTATCAGAATCCTCAGCGGCGTCAGCAGCAGCAGCCAGGGCCGTCAACATCTCAGCGACGAATGAGGAGTTCGAGGAGTGGCTGCGGTACCGGGATCACGTCATGAACGAAGGGCTGCAAGACATCGCCCTTCACTCGTACCTAACGCTGATAAGGCGCACTACCCGCGAGCAGTATATGAGCATACGTGATGAGTATGCCAACTGGCGGGAGGAGCGTGGTGATCACGCCCAGCACGTGTCGCACTTCCAGTACATTGACCTGGCACGCATGGCCGAGAGCGAGTCGCATGCCAGTGTCGTGCGGGGTAACCCGCCAGGGAGCACGAATGTGCCGCGGGGAAACCCGCCTACCGACACAGCCGACACTTCAGAAACTGTGCACATCAAGCAGCCGAGTAAGACGTTCTTGGATGATGGTGGAAATTCCATACTCATCGACGTCGGTTCGAAGATCAACATCATGGGCGAGAACACGAGCCGTAAGTTCGTTCAGGCTGCTGAGTCACATGGTCGTGCTTGTACATTCGAGCCCCGCTCTCGTTTGCATATCAACGGAGTGGGAGAGGGGTCGGCCCCAGCGGATACCGTAGGCACATTTAGCATTGCCTGCGAGTACCAGGGGTCAGCCCAACACGATTCATACAAGACGAACATTGTGTCAGGCTGTGGAAAGGACCTGCCAGCCATCCTAGGTCTCGATAGTATGCAGGACAAACGCACGATCATCGTGCTTGAACGAGGCCAGGAAAAGCTGATATTCCCTGGTAAGGGGCAGGTCAAGATGGAGCTCCCGGAAGGCTCCAAAATCATGCCGACGACGAAGTTGCCGTCAGGGCATCTGTCGATCAGGTGTGATCGTTTTGGAGCTGCGGGGCAACCCGCCTCGAGCTCAAGCAGCACGTCCTTCCAGACAGTGCTGACAGGCGAGCCGACCCCAGCGCAGGAGCGCAATCAATTGCAGGGAAACCTGCCCCAGGGGCTGATGGAGACGCTCGCCAAGGCCACCACGCGAGGCGACAACATCGACGATCTCGAGACGTTCGATTGTTTTGTTGCCAGGACACTGGCCAAGCATGGTGGTAGTGTACCCATGGACGCTGTGCAGCCCCGCCGTAAAATAGTGATGGGATACACTAATCGTGAATTGCATGCGGTCAGCGACGCTAGGTCCAAAGGCGTGCTGAAACAGCTGATGGATAATCCATCGATGCTGACAGCATTTGCGGAGCAATCCGCCTCTGAGGCCACGGCGCGCTGCAGTGCTGAGCTCCAGCATCTGAGGGAAGCCCAGATGTTGGCAGATATTGTAGGCACATCTTCTTCATCTTGAAGATGGCAGGGCGACGTCGCCCCCTCGTCGTCTTGCCTGATGGCTGAAAAGCCGGGGGGTAACAAGGACAGCGGGGCAACCTGCCTTAGTAAGAGGGCTTTTGTCATTGAAGATACGAGGGAGGCATGTGCCGACCTCCGCACACGAGGTTATATTTGTGACCGTATTTCCCACAACGAACTTATGACAAGCGTGGGCACAAATTATCTAGGTGCGGTGATCAGTGGAGATTACACTCTCATATGGATCAGTACTCCGGGTGACTGGTATATACGAACTCCAGGAAAGAGAGTGGCCCCACACTGGTCACGTATCCAGAACCTGTTGATAAAAGCCAAGAAACTCCGCATGAAAATCATCATATTCGGTCCCCCAGGATACGTTTGGAAGGTATCTCCAGTACGTGATACTCTGGAAGATCTGAAGTTGTCAGTAATACGGATGCGTTTGTGTCATTTCGGTATTCGGTTCAATATACAAGACAATACACCAAGTGGTACATATATGCAGATAGCATCATCGATACCGATTAGCTCGAAGCTGTGGACATGTACCTGTAATCAGGCCATACCACAACATGTGTTGGACTGGTACGGCCATACGGTACGACATGCTGAATGGCGGGCTCAGACACGTACTACACTCATCCGTTACCTAAACGACAAAATCCTGGGGAATACCACCACGCACGGAAACGTGCCCGTATACTTAAATACGTATACACGTACAGACCATAATACTCGTCATTACGTGACGACTCATAAAGGAGGACCAAAATGGTCTGAAGTTATCCGACGTGTAACAATCAACTTGGATACCAACGCGGTTATTCAAGATATCTCAGTTACCGATCAACCAACAGGGTATGATTGGCATGCACCATTACCTGCAGGGGTTGCCAACATCAGTACTCGGTTGTATTGGCAACCCGAGGAACCGGTCTTGCTCTGAAACGAGCCTACTCAATCACCACGGAAACATAGACGCGTCATCATAGATGACTGTTCTCTCCCCCTCCCGACTCTGGCGATTGACGCATGTACCCATTCCACCACGACAATGAGTACACAGACCGACGAACAAAACGAGCAAGCTTTACCCACTGAATCGCGTATAAAGCAGAAGGAAAGGCTCAAAGCCGAAAAGGAAGCAGGCATCAAGCCTCGCCGCATTAAAAAGCACGTCGAAGACGGAAATGACGATTGCGGCGACGACTTGTCAGGACTCGGACAGGATCTTATGGCAACCTGGAGTACTGACGCCCCTGTCGAGCTGATAAGCTCCGACGAGGACGATGACCTGTTCCTTACCCTCCCCACATCTATGCCCGACACACACGCTGACATATACAGCATAGTTGCTACACTATGCTATGGCCATAACAATTGCGTGGATATGTTGGAGCTTTGTGGTGGTGAGGGTGGCATCTCAGAGCTTGCCTTCTCAAGGGGACTGTCCTCAGGCGGCAACTTGGACAAGACTACATATGTCGACCTGGGAGACCCCTCGGTGCAGCAGGTGATAGATCACTACTTCAAGATATGCTACGTACGAGTTGCCATACTGCAACCCAGCTGCCGCACCACAGGACCACCATCTTACTATAACTACAAAGTCAACTATAACACTTGGGAACAGCACCACAGAGAAGACTTACCACACATAATCTATTGTGGTAAAATTGCTGTTACCCAAGATGACGCTCAGAGGTGGTTTATACGCGAACAACCGACAGGAACATGGGTGGACGATATCTCTCCATGGACGAAGCTTGCCAACCGACCACACATCACGACCGTGCGCATTGATCAATGCGCTACTGGACTTAAAGATACGACTGGTGACTATATTAAGAAGCCGACAAATATCACCAGCAACGACAAGACAATTCTTAAACCCTTTGAGCGACTCAAGTGCAACGGTCAGCATGTGCACGCACAACCGTGCAACACCGAGCTTTCACTGGCACAAAAATACACTCGACGACTGCAGTCTGCCTTCGTGGAAGCCGTCTACTTGGCGAAAGCCATTGACACCACGCGCGGAAACGCGCCTATAAATACTGCACATGCTTATCCTGCCGACCTTCCTGAGCAAGCTGAACCAGGTGAAGGTATGAGACGCATCGGTGATCGTATCATCCCAAAGGTGGCTACGTGCCCGGCATGCATCGACAACGTCCGAAAGGACAGTCCTAGCCATAACAGAGACCCTACGCAGTGCAAATATCATGACTCTATCTCTGTATACTGGCCATGTCCAGCATGTCAGAGGGATCTTACGAGAAGCAAGGGTGTTAAGAATCACCTTGATACCGAACCTGGTAAATGTCGTTTTGCTGAACCATTTAAACTACCAGACGACCACGACCCCGAAGGCAAAAACGTGCCAGCTTGGTGGAAACCCCTACCTAAACCTGGTGAGGGCCAAGCTTCAGCTTCAGGTGGCCGCCAAGGCGCACACGCCAGGCCACCACGACCACGTTCCTTCGGTAACGTCGATCCGACATCTGGTACCAGCAGCTACGACCTGCTACGAGACGCCCCCGAGCGTGGAAACACGCCTTCTGCGTCTTCTAGCGATACGCCACAGGTAGCGGCCCGCCGCGGACGTCTACAAGGCGTACCACCACCTCCAGACGCAGTCAACACAGGGGATCAACTACGCAGAGCTACAAGGAACCCCCTTGCCTCCACCGGCTCTGGGGCTCCACGACTACCCGACTGGACGAGATTTGACATCCAACACAGTCTACAGAGTCTCCGTAGTCACGAACCCCATGTTGTGAAAAAGGAACTCCGAAAACTGCATCTGCGATGGTATCATGCGAAGGAGCCAAAGATGAGGCTAATCCTCGAAAAGGTGGGGCTTGATAACGTTCGACTGAACATGATCAAGGAAATATGCGACACCTGTCGGGAATGTAGAGCATGGGAACGCCCAGGAAACTCGACATTACCATCGGTAAGCCTCCCTGGTAACTGGCTCGATGAAGGGGAAATGGGCCTCATGTTTTACAAGAAACGGACCATATTTCATATTATGGATCGTTGTATCCGCCTGGCAGCAGGCCTTGAAATTTCCGACAGAGAACGCGACACAATCATCGATGCCTACCACTACTGCTGGATTGCCTTTCACGGACCCTTCAAAGTTTTATACTCAGATGGAGAAGGCGCCCTGAATAATGAGGCCGCTAAAAGCATGATGGCCAATAAGGGCACGGAACTTCGTATCCGAGCACCGGGCCAACACGCGACTTCAATTGAGCCACGAAACGGCATTCTCAGAGGCGTCCTCCACATGATTGAGGAAGAATTGAATAGACACAACATCCCTGTTGTATTCACTAGAGTATTGGCGGAAGGCATCTTCGTTACTAATGCGTTTACGTTTTATAACGGAGTATCGCCATATCAGGCACACACAGGACGTCAGCCCTCCTTCCTTCCTGATCTCGATACCCTTGACTTTCCCAAGGGACCCGAGACTTCAGGACACGAACGAGAACGTCGTGTAAGGGAAGTCAGCCTCGAAGCCATAACTCAGGCTACTGCTGTAGCTAAGACAAATCGGGCTCTTAGGGCTAAGACGACTCCTGATGGTGCTCGCCTCTACTCATCAGGGGATTTGGTCGACTACCACCGACCTACTGCCACCAAGGACGACCATGGAGGCTGGAACGGCCCATTCCCGGTGATCCGAAACGTGCCTGAAAGAGGACATATTGTTGTCAAGGCAGGATCTCGTGAGGTAATTGTGATGTATCCTGATGCTCGTCACACACTATACATCGAATGTCTCCTCACACGGGAACTTGGCATGGATAACATGGCCATGCAAACCGTCCTTGCCTATGTGGCACATCTCAGTGCAGGGAAACCTGCCAAAGTTTTCGGGTATATTCCCGACTACAAGGGAAACCTTAACCTGTCAGACGATAGCAAGTTTCACCCGCGCGTACACCTAGCACTACAGTATCTCGTACGAAATTACTTCCGAGTGGAACATGTAGTAGCAGTTCGATTGGCTAAGAGTGTGTCAAGCCTACCTGCAGTAAAGTACGCCACCGGGTCTACGCTGATCCACTATGACAATGACATTAGCCCGGCGTTCCACTACTATGAATGTGTGGGCACCGGCCTAAACATTTCTCAGATTACTGGTAGCACTCACTCCAGACTTATTCAATGCTTGACTTCTCGTGTCCCTTCCTTAGGATTTCACGATGACCTGGCTAAATATCAGCATCCAAGCAACACGTCTGGAGAACACGAGTCGCCTGGAAACAGGCCTTCTCCAGACACACCAGACGCTTCATCGCCTAGCGAAGGCCGTCTGTCGACAATCTATGAGGAAAATGAGGAACACAATATCGAAGCCATGATGCTGGAAGAGTGGTACGACGAACTACGTATGGACCTTCATCCTACGACGATTACAGATGATTATCTCTATTGCGTCCCAACAACTATGCTGCCTAACCAATGCGTTTTGGTTTCAGCATTTGCGGACGAAGATGATATTACATCATCAGATATGCTCGGAGACGAGCCTAACTCATGTGAGTCTTGTCTAGTATCTCTTTGTTCGAACACAAACGACGAGAGCTATTCCCTAGACAGTGATGAATATGGTCCTTACGTTGAACTATGCTTTACATCAGAAATGTCAAAAATAGTGTTGGATCAGACCCAACTTGCACAGCTCGATACCGATATGGTCGCAACGATGAGAGTATATGTATCCAATGCTGCTAAACGTGCTGTGGTTGTCAAAGAAGACGACCTACTGACCAAAGCCGACATAGCAGCACATCCAAAGGAGGTTAGTGAAGCCTTATATACTGAGCTCAAGATCTGGATTGATAACCGATGCTTTGAGATGTACGACTTATCCAAAGCTTCCAACATCATGACATCCAGATATGTATACAAGTGGAAGTTCGTAAAGATGGGCACCGAGAACGTTAAAACCATTCGTCTCAGATTGGTCCTTCGTGGATTTATGGATACTGAGGCCTTTGATGTGGAAACATTCTCGGGAACCGCCCGAAGGCAGTCTCAACGACTCTTGGCAAGTGAAGCGGCATGTCATCCAGAGTGGATCTTAGCATCCATGGATATCGATAAGGCATTCCTAAAAGGTTTGACCTACGAGGAACTTGCCCATGCCACTGGCGAGGAAACTCGCATGGTCTGCTTTACTCTTCCACCAGGAAGCGCTCAGGTACTTCGTACCCTACCCGGCTTCTCATCCTACGACGAAAGTCGACACTGTCTTAGGTGCCTCAAACCAGGAACGGGTACTAAGGACGCCCCAAGAGCGTTCTCTCTCAAACTTCGTACGACCACACGAGCTATAGGACTTTCACCGACTAGTTACGATCCTGAATTTGAATTCAGCCAAGATCTTCTGACTGCAAAACATGTCGATGACATTAATATGACAGGTCTAGAGAAAAATATCGACGACTATGTACAACGTGTCGAAAAGGTTTTTGGCAAATGCAAGCTCAACAAGCACACATATACGAACTGTGCCGCCCGCTACACTAAGAATGATCAGGGAGATGTGATCATGGACCAGGACGAGTATATCAAACAACTACGTCCATCACACATCCAGAACTTACAGGAGCGGCGGCCGACGCCAAAGCCACGAAACTTATTACCGACATGTTCGTCAGCCTGCGAGGAGCCCTCGCCTATGCCCTTCTTACTCAAATCTGGCTTATGGTATATGTGGTCTCTCTTCAGAAAATTCAAGAGCCCACCAATTTACAAGTCAGACGTTTGAATGCTGTGACGCGAAAGCTGATCAGCAGTCCGAAACGTATCACCTTCCCTCGGATGAAGCCGACGAATGAAGTCGACATCCATAGCGATTCGGGATATCGGAAGCTTACCGGGGAGGAGGATGACGAGACCAAGGGCTACGGCATTCGCGGGGCCAACGTACTACGGCGAGGAAACTCGCCTCAAGGCAAGTCCGTCGTTCACCTCTGTGACGGACTATGCAAATCACACCGATTACAGGTGAGGTCCAGTTATGCTGCGGAGGCACTTGCAGCCGCACATAACCTTGATGAGTGTTACCCTACGCTCATTACTCTCCATGAGCTTAAGGCAGGGGCCTTGACTCCACGACAACTACGAGATATGCGTGAAGTTGGAGGCCTTGCTATCAAAGTCTCTCTGACCATAGACGCTGAGTCCGTCTACAAATCTTTATCAAGCAGGGATCTCAAAATACCCACAGAACGGACTCTGCTTGGACATATCAGTTGGATACGTGAGCTTATGGATATAGGTATAGTACATAACGTGCAATGGTGTGATACTAGGGATATGACCGCAGATGGGCATACAAAGGGAAGCATCGATCGGGAGCTGCTTCTGGAAGTGATGTCAGGCACTCAGTCATTTAAGTATGACGTGAAGCAATTTGTTCCTTTTCGGGGTCCCGAGGACAGAGACAAACCCAAGTCTAATCAATTTTAGTCTGTCCTTGTTGCCCTCGCGGTCCAGTTTGCCAGCACGGGCGCCTATTATAAAGGCGCCCCTTTAGTTGCTCGGAAACGAGCCTCATATTTCACGCCTGGCAACGAGCCGGCTTCATACAACTCAGGCTCTTTGCCTTAATACACACTTGCTTGGTGAGGTATGGCCTAATTTTGGCCTACCTCTAACTAGGCCGATAGCCCTTCATTATTTGAAGGGGCTGTCCTGTATTTGCGTGAAATACTTTGCGAGGAAACTCGCCTTACATTCTGGCGTTTGGCCAGTTTGTGCGTACTGTTTTCATTTCTTTGCAAACAGTCGTGCGCGCGAATTTTGCGTGCGACTATGCTCTCCGTCTCCTCCCCTCCCGACTTTAAGGGTAGCTCTTTGGGAGATGTTACAGTATCGGGAGCATAGCTCGCGCGCCGCTGCCTTGGGCTCAAGGCACGCGCGCCCTATTTGCCCGGACACCGCGAGTGTTCGCTATGTGCTGGAAAGATCATTACATCGATCTTATCCTATCTTATCCGCCCACCCCTCATACTGTACCTTCACAGCTACAGCAGAGCGATGGACGCTATTTGCCATCCGATGTCCACGGTCAGCGCCTTGGAATCGGATGCTATATGACAGGCTATATGCCCTATTTGAGTTACCAAGCTCACTTTCGACTGCGCGGACCCCGCGCAGCGGGAGAAGCGGTCCCAGTGGCTAAGCCCCCGCCCTCCCATTCGAAGCCTGGGCCTCACAATTCTCTAAATCGTCTGTGAAATCAATACCCTTGTGGTTCACCTGCCGATGCAGGAGGGGAGCGCAGCTGTGGTTCACCTGCCGATGCAGGAGCTGCTTCTCGACCTGGCCGCCTGGGTCTGCTTTCCCGACTCGCCCGGCTGCGCTAAATGCACGTGGTAGGTAAAGAAGATCTACCCGCAAGGGGGTTACGATCGAAGACAAAGAGGGTGGGTACCGAGGACTCGGGATATTGGTGGTGAGTGGCACGCGAGCAGATATGAGCGAAAAGTTCTAAACTGGTTGTTAATGGTGAGTTCTAACTGTTGAAGAATACAGACGCTTGATCCCCCCCCCTCCGGCGCACATTGTATTTTTGTCAAATGACGTGTTCCTCCCGGGGCTAGCACTTTGTTGTTTAACACGGGAAGTCGTGAGGCTCAAATTTGCCTCCTGGCCCCCGAACCAAAACAACAACAACGGATCCCGCCTGATATTTCCTCACAATTTATGCCCCCCCCGCTCCCGCTTGAAACTTTCTCGCAGTTCACTTAAGAGTCGCGCTCTCGCCTGAGACCTCCTTGCAATTTACTAAGGCACTGCGCTCTCTCCATTCTGGAATTGCGCTCTCGCTTTGGATATCTTCACAGTTTACTAGTTTACTTGGGAATCGCGCTCTCGCCCGAGACTTCCGGGCGAAGTATGCAGGACCCACGCATTGCGACCCGCCCGCTCGACCCGCCCGTCAGGGTCCGCCCGCCTGACCCGCCTGGTGAGGCCCGCAGTCGCCCTTCGTTGTTTTTCGCCTGTTCCGATGCCCCCCGCTGCCCCTCTCGATACCGTGGTCGGATTTGAAGGCCCCGCCGCTGCCTTCGTGGCTTCCTCGATGCCTTTCGTGGTCCCGCATTTTGAGCGCCTCGATGCCGCTCGTGGCCCCGCGGTCGCCTTTCGTAACCTCGCTGACCGTACTGGGTTTGGCATATACGTGTTGAACGGCCCACAGGCAGAAAAAAACGAACAGTCTTAAGCTGAGTGTTGTCGTTGTTGTTATTGTGTTTTTTGTTGTTGTTTTTTTTTGTGTTGTTGTTGTTATTTTTGTTGTTGCTATTATTTTTGTTGTTGTTGCTGAATGTTAATTACAAAACATGTTTTATTGCTGGACCCCTCAAAGGCGCCCTGGCGCTCTTGCCGAGGCGCCGGCTATATTCTCATTGAAAACGATGCTCACGCTCGAGCGGTTTGGTGGGCCGCCAACGCCGGCCCCCCCAACAACAACAACGCTCCCGCTCGAGACTTCTTGTTTATAAAAAAAGAAAAAAAACTCAGGGCTGGTGTTCTTGCTCGCCGCCGAACACCGCCGCCCCGACAAAACCAGCGCTCCCGCCCGAGACTTCCTCCCGTTTTACATTGGACTGGCGCGCTAGTCTTTCTCTCATCGGCGCCGCCCCCAGCAAAAACAACGCTTCTGCTCGAAGCTTCCCCCCTGTTTTTCTCAAGGTGGTGCTCCTCCCCGCCGCCGAAAACCGCCGCCCCGACAAAACTAGCGCTCCCGCCCGAGACTTCCTTCCGTTTTGCGCTGGACTGGAGCCCAACTCTCTTGTGCATTGGCGCCGCTCCCAGCAAGAACAACGCTCCCGCTCGAGGCTAACTTTGTTTTTCATGAAGACAGTGCTGTTCCTCGCTGCGGACAACTCTCGTCCCGACAAAACCACGGCTCCCGCTCGATGCCTCCTCCCTTTTTACTCAAAGCGGTGCTCCTCCTCGCCGCCGAACACCGCCGCCCCGACAAAACCAGCGCTCCCGCCCGAGACTTCCTTCCGTTTTGCGCTGGACTGGAGCCCAACTCTTTTTTGCATTGGCGCCGCTCCCAGCAAGAACAACGCTCCTGCTCGAGATTTCTTTTTTTTCCTAGGGACGGTGCTGTTCCTCGCCGCCGACAGCCCCCGTTCCGACAAAACCACGGCTCCCGCTCGATGCTTCCTCCTTTCTTACTCAAGGCGGTGTTTTTCCTCGCCGCCGAAAGCCACCGTCCCAACAAAACCATCGTTCCCGCTCCAGGCTTCGTTTTCTGTTACGCTGGACTAGCGCCCAATTCTCTTCAGCATTGGCGCCGCTCTCAGCAACAACAGCAGCCCTGCTCGAGACTTTTGCCTTTCCATTCAGGGCCAGGTCCTTGCCTCAGCGCCGACAGCCTCCATCCCCACCAAGGCATTCCTGTCGTTCGATACTTCCTTGTGCTTTACCCTTCGCTGGGGTTGTCTCGCATCGGTGCAGCAAGGATCGGGCATGTGTTTTCGAGGCGGGACATTTTGAAATTCCTCGGAGGAGGTGTTTGTAAGACCTCATGGGGCGGGGGATCTGGGAATGATAATAACGGACCGCGCTATAGAACAAGAGTCCTCCATGATGTGGATGGTGATCATGATGGTCGCATGCTTCGTGTGGAATCATCGCGCATGATGGTAACATGATTATTGCTGTTGTTGTTGCTGTTGTTGTTGCTGTTGTTGCTGTTGCTGTTGTTGTTGCTGTTGTTGTTGCTGTTGTTGCTGTTGTTGTTGTTGCTGTTGTTGTTGTTGCTGTTGTTGTTGCTGCTATTGTTGTCGTTGTTGTTATTATTGGTCTTGTTGTTGACGATACCTGCGTGGCCACTTTTCAGAACCAAGGGGGGGTGCCGTGGATCTGGCGCCCACGTTGCCGATTCACACATCCCTAACCCATGCTAGCGTGTGCCCAGTTCCCTTACCCCGAAGTGCCACATGCTCTGAGGGCGCTCTGGCCGTCTGCGGCCCCCTCCCCCCTTGCCTCCCGCCGCTCCTTCCGCCTTTGTGCCTCTACTCCGCTCAGCAGCAGCCCTGGTGTACACAGCTCGACCGCAGCTTGGACCCATGACGCCGCAGACCAAAAAACCGCCAGATCCCCGACATCCACCGCGCTGAGAGTTTCTCCTCCTCTTCCTCCCCCCCGCGGCCGCGCTCTGTCCGTGTCCTCTTCTCTTGCAAGCCGTCTGATTGGTGCTTGCCTTCGCCTGGCCCGCCATAGTCAACGCGCCTAGTAAAGAAGCGCGGCTTCATCTAGGGTGCCCTTGTGCCCTTGCCTCTGCGGCCCTCTGCCGTTTTCGCTGGTCGCCCGCCACCCAAAAAATCTCAAGTTCGGCCGCTCAGGGTCTTGCGTCCTTACCACCCGTCCTTTAGAGCGCGCGTGCGGATCGCCTCTGCCGCGCTGCGCGGGAAAACACGACGACGACGACGACGACGACGACGACGACGACGACGACGACGACGACGACGACGACGACGACGACGACGACGACGACGACCACGACGAGAAACGCCCGATCCCCGCCCGCGCCCCGCCAGATGGCAGAACTCGGCGAGGGCGCGGTCGCCGACGCCGCCGCCGGCGTGCCCCCGGCCTGCCCCCGAGCACGCGCCGTGCGGCCGGTCCCCCGGCCTGCCCCCCCGAGCTGCGCCGAGCTGCTAGTAGCAGTGGCGAGGCGCCCTGGCTCGACGGTGGGCCCACCCAGCAATGTTTGAGTACGGTGGGGGCGCTGGTTAAGGAGCGTCCCAGGAGGCTTCAGACCCTGGAGGGTCCCTTCTCTGATGGGGGCGGCGTCGATGTCCATGGCCGCGCCTCGAGTGGCTTCCCACCGGCTTCCAGGCCCTGGATGCCTCATCGAAGGTTTCCTTATCCAATGCCGTCGCCGTAACAATGTGTGGTCTGCACGAACTGTTCTTAGAGAATTTCTGGCTGAGACCTGCCAAGTGTTAACGCATCGGGTTCATGTTCTAAGAACATTGTTTTGTCAGCAGAACATCTTTGGGGGCTCCAAGGTCTTTTCGTGGTAGGCCTACGGGAATGTCGGGGCGGCTGGTCCCCGCCCAAAGCTTCCCTCTCCGAGCGGGGGAGTCGACCACGAGTGAGAGCGACCCCTCGCCGGAGTGACCTTTTGGTGCTGGCGCACTGGGCCCCCGCGAAGGCCGAGCGCGATGTGATGGCACGGCGGCCTGAGTTGGAGGCCTGGAAATGGGCACCTACACCAACAAAGGGGTTTGCCTCCACAGGGGGGAAATTTGTCCTGGATCTCGGTCTTGGTGGTAATATTTCGGTCACCTCGGCAGCCAGAATATTACCACCATCACCAAGATCGGGATCTTCTTCCCTCGGTAGAGGCACACCGGCGATATTGGTGTTGGTGTCAACCTCTAGGCCTGCGACTGAGCGCTTGGGCTCGGCCCCCCCGCGCCGCCCGAAGGCCGCGCACCGGAGGTCATTCACTCTCTCTGCCCGGGGTCGCTCCTGCCTGCAGCCGAAGGGCGTGGGCCTCCCCTCTCTTTGGCATCGCTCGGACGTGTGCATTGTTCCTCGGCGAGGGCCATCGAGGAGCAACCTCGACCATAGGGGGAACAACGACGCGCGCGAAAGCGACGAGTGCATGGGGAATGCACGTCCGAGCGACCGCGAGCTCTGCCCCATACCGCTTCCTCGCCGTGAAGAGGCCCACGTTCTGTTGCTGCACTCTTATGTGCAGTTTTCGGCTTCTGGGTGGCCTCGGCCGGCCCTGCGGCCGTCAAAGAGCCCTCCATCCTCGAACCCCGAACGACGACGGGCGATCGACGACGAACGGTCGACGACGACGACCGACGATCACAACGACGATGATCGACGACGGTCGACGACGACCGACGAAGACGAACGATCAGCGCAACGACCTCCAGAAATGACGACGAGTGGTCGCTGTCGATCACGACGATCCGACGACGATCGACCGCCTGCAAGTGACGACGAGCGACCGACGACGGGCGATCGTGCGGGCGCTCCGCGCGGCTCAGGCAGGGCGAGCGCCGCGCTCTCCGCCAGTCGTCGCACTGGCCCGGCGAACGCCGCGCCTCTTGCCACGGGGGGGGGGGGACCGCGGCGCCCCTCGGGAGGCGCCTGGCTCTCCTCGGCCGATCGTCGGTTTGTTCGTTGTCGATCGCTCGTTCGTCGTTGTTGTCCGCCGCACGTCTTCGGCGCCAGCGCCGCCGTCGTCGTCGTCGTCGTCGTCGTCGTCGTCGTCGTCGTCGTTGTCGTCGTCGTCGTCGTCGTCGTCGTCGATGGTCAGGGTCGTCGTCGTCGTCGTCGTCGTCGTGGAGCCGTCGTCGTCGTCCATCGTCTTCATCGCTCGTCGTCGTCGCTGTCGCCGTCGTCGTCGTCGTCGTCGTCGTCGTCGTCGTCGTCGTCGTCGTAGTCGTCGTCGTCATCGTCGTCGTCACCGAGCGCTCGTCATCGGCGAGCGTTCGTCGTCGTCGTCGTCGTCGTCGTTGGCGTCGTCGTCGTCGGATCTTCGTCGTTGAGCATTCGTCGTCATGGAGCGTTCGTTGTCAACGTCGAGCGTTCGTTGTCGTCGATCGTTTGTCATCGGTCGTCGATCTTTCGCCGTCCGCGTCGTCGTCGTCGTCGTCGTCGTCGGAGGGGGGCCCTCAGCAATGCTCCCCGCTCTCTGGGCTGGTCGTCGCCGCCATCGTCGTTGTCGATCGTTCGAGGTCGTCGTCGTCGTCGTCGTCGATGGTCGTCGTGGATCGTCCGTTGTCGTCGTTCGCGCCGTTGTCGTCGATCGTTCGTCGTGGTTGATCGTTTGTTCGTCATCGTCGTCGTCCTCGTCATCGTCGTCGTCGATCGTTTTCGTCGATGGTCTTTGTCGAGCGTTGCCGTCGTCGTCGTCGTCGAGCTTTCGTCGTCGTCGAGGAGCTTTCGTCGATGTCGTCGAGCGTTCGTCGCCATCGATCGTTCGTAATCCTTGATCGTTCGTCGTTGTGGATCGTCGTCGTCGAGTGGTCGTCTCCTTCTTCGTCGATCAGTTTCGTCGATCGTCGTCGTCGTCGATCGTCTTTGTCGATCGTAGTCGTTGTCGAAGTGTACGTCGCGCGTTCGTCGTCGTCAGATTGTTGTCGTCGCCTTCCGTCGTCGTGGAGCCGTTGTCGTCGTCACCTTTCATCGTCGTCGTCGTCGTCCACTCTCTCTCTCTCTCTCGCTCTAGCTCTCCCTGTCTCTCTCTCTCTCTCTCACACGTCTCTCTCCCCCCCTCCTCTCCCTCTCGGTCCCTTTCCTCTCTTCTCCTCTCCTCTCCTCTCCTCGCCTCCGCTCCTCCCCTCCCGCCCCCCCCTCTCCGTCGCTCCTGCCCCCTTCCTCTCCCCCTCCCCCTCCCCTCCCCGCGCCTTGCCCCACCCCCCCACCGCCCCCGCCCGTCACCCCGAAGCAGAGGCGCGCCCCGGCCCCCCTCCCCCCCCCAAAGACGCAGCCATGGCGGACGGCCAGGCATGCCGCGTCTACGAGCGCCGCTCAGCCCGCCGGGGCCATCCGCTCCCCTTGGTGCTCCTGCGCCGGCGCGCCAGATCGTCAGATCGTCAGCTCGTCAGCTCGGTGCCCCTGTTGTGAGTTCGTCAGATCGTCAGCCAGTTCGTTTGTTTGTTAGTTTGGCTGTTTTTTTGTGTGCTTGTCTGTTTGTTTGCGTGCTTGCATAGTTACTTGCTTGTGTTGTTGTTGTTGTTGGTGGTGTTGTGGTTGATGTTGTTGTTGTTGCTGCTACTGCTGCTGCTGTTGTTGTTGTTGTTGTTGTGGTTGTTGTTGTTATTGTTGTTGTTGTTGTTGTTGTTGTTGTTGTGTTGTTTGTGTTGTTGTTGTTGCTGTTGTGGTTGTTGTTGTTGTTGTTGTTGTTGTTGTTGTGGCTATTGTTGTTGCTGCTGCTGGAGTCGCGCTCTCGCTGGAGGCTTGCCTGCAATGTATTCAAGAATACTCAAGCACCGCGCTCCCGACACTCATGCACCCAGGAGTCGCGCTTACTCCTAGGACTCCCCCACATCTACTTAGGAAACGGGATCTCGCTGCCCGTCGTGGCCCCGTTGCAGCCCTTCGTGGCCCCCTCGATGCCCTTCGTGGCCCCGTTGCAGCCCTTCGTGGCCCCCTTGCTGCCCTTCGTGGCCCCGTTGCAGCCCTTCGTGGCCCCCTTGCTGCCCTTGCTGGCCCTATTGCAGCCCTTCGTGGCTCCCTCGCTGCCCTTGCTGGCCCTATTGCAGCCCTTCGTGGCTCCCTCGCTGCCCTTCGTGGCCCCGTTGCAGCCCTTCGTGGCTCCCTCGCTGCCCTTCGTGGCCCTGTTGCAGCCCTTCGTTGCCCCCTTGCTGCCCTTCGTGGCCCCGTTCCTTCGGTGCCCCCTCGCTGCCCTTTGTGGCCCCGCTGCAGATCGCGCTATCGCTCGAGACTTCCGCCCGATTCATGCAGGACGTA
This sequence comes from Prorocentrum cordatum, assembly GCA_963575745.1. NCBI lineage: Eukaryota > Dinophyceae > Prorocentrales > Prorocentraceae > Prorocentrum > Prorocentrum cordatum. The sequence goes on from CAUYUJ010016649.1 coordinate 476,067, forward strand.
CGCTTCAGCAACCCGCTTGCTCGGCCTGGCCGCCTGGGCCCGCCTTCCCGACCCGCCAGTTGGGGCCTATCCGCCTGATCTGCCCGTCTGGTTCTGCCATTTGACTTCTGCTCCTAGCCCTCCTTCTGCTATTCTCTCTCGTGCCCCATCATCCCCCTTTCCTCTTGTCCCTTCCTTCCATCCGTCATCTCTTCCCCTGCCCTAGGGGCTGCACGAAATACACGTTGCAGTTGAGGAAGGTATGCCCCAAGGGGGTATGACCGAAGACGAAGAGGGCGGGTATCGATAGTTTGGGATACACGTGTTGACTGACGCGCGAGCAGATATAAGCGATCAGTCTTGAACTGATGATTGCTGTTGTCGTCGCTTATGTGGTTGGCATTTATGTGCTGAAGGTAAAAGCTATGACGTCCAGCACGTCGTTCATGTTGCAAGAGCTTCTCTGCGCGGGCCTGTGTCGGGCATGCCCCGCTTGAAAATCGTGCGCGCTGGGTCGGGCGATGGCAGGGGTTGGGCAATCTTGGGCATCCGACGTGTTGGAAAGATCAGGGTAGATTTGTGCCCCCGCGTAAAATGACTACTATGGTCGAGCATCTAATTAAGAAGCCTCCTCCCGAGAAGCTGGGCCAGCGGTTCTCAACCAGCTTGCCAGAAAGTTGGCACAGTTTCTTGAGCACGTTCGCCTCTCCAGCGTGAACGGCAGAACCTGGCCCAGGTTTGTCTCAAGAAACCTCAAGGAATCTGGCACAGGTCTTCTAACTGATCACTTTTTTGATCGTATGGTTGGTTGCAGTGTGACACCTCCGCCACCAACTCCCGCTCCCGCTCCTCTGGACGCATTCAGCTTGTCCCACCGCCTTCCCGCTTCTTGCCTGTTCCTCCGAGCTCGTTCGTTCTTCCCTCCTGTTTCTCAGACGGCGACGAGCCACTGGGGCAGGCTGGAACTGTGCCGTCATACTCCAGGGGTTTAGATGATGTTGAAAAGCTGATATTTTTTTGAATGCTGATCTTTCTATTTTGGGATTTGTTTTCCGGTTTGGGGATTCTCGTCTCGCTTGACGGTGTGTGCCCGCTGCTCTTCTTGTATGATTTGGGTTGCCGTTGCTTTGCCGCTGTGGTTGGCCGAATGAAGGAACTTTGAGAACGAACAACAACGTCCCCCCGGCGTTTGGAACATCAACGAAGTCCAAGGCCGGGGGGCAATCGCTGACGGTACCCTGGGCCTGATGACTACCAGAGGTGCTGACGATTTCTGTAGCGGCACCTCTCTCCTCAGTCGTCGTTTCGTAATGCGGGCCCCCTGGCTCCTAGATGATATAAGGAAGGCTGGGGGCGTTGTTTCCCGTTTTCAAGATTATGTTTTTCGGTTTGGTTGTTGTTCTCATTTGTTTGTGTGTGTGTGTGTTTTGTCTTTGTCCAGCTCGGCGGGCTGCCGTCGTTTGTTATGTTTCTTCAGTGTTGGGCTGCCGTTTGTGTGTTCCTACTGGGTCGGCCGAAACCGAACATTTGGCAACGGCGAAAATGCCCCCCACCGTTTGTCACATGAACTATGCCCCCTGGCTGCGTTCGGTAAGTTCAGGCGCGCGCTCCTTTCGGCCACACCAGGTGGATGTGGGCCAGTCGGTGCGCCTGTCCAAAGGTGACAGCTTCGAGCAAGATACAGGCCGATATTCCCAAGGGCCAATGTGCTATCTCGGCTGACATAACGTCCAAACCCTCTCCATACATGGGTCCTCGATGCGTGCTCCTTAAGTGGAGGCGAAGGAAGATCATGTTCCTCCTGCCCTGACCGACCTGCCCGTTTGCATCAGTCGAGTAATATGTGTGGTTGTGCTAAAGCTTTCGGTCGGCCAAACAGTCGGGCACGTGCGAGTTAGACCCCAATGGAAGCGTGTATGACCGCGGCTGTGAGTGTGCATCGTCCTCAGAGCCCTTGTTCTTCGCCTGAGGTCGGCAACATCGACTGGAAGGTCTCCTGGCAAGACCTGAAGGACTGGACACTTTAGTCACATGCACATTACTGCATCAAGTGGGAATCGCATGATGCATGCAGGAGAGAATACAACCACCGCAAGACATACATGATGTGTGACACGCGCATCCGCTGTCCATCCAGAGCACCTCGAGTGAGTGAGATGACGTTGGCAGGAGGGGAACTCAGACTGCTCGGTATCGCATGGCCCTTGTGAAAGCGGGCGCATACTTGGGCGAACGCCGCATCGACTCTAGTAGTGTTTAAGTTTTGCTCCGCGCATTGAGTCGCACGTGGTGATGCTCATGGTGACGGGTAGCATCCCGACCTCGAACTCTCACATGCCACCGCATCTTTTTCGACACGGGTGATCTTGACCATCGGATGTAGTTTGCATACAACATTGTTGCCGTTCGAATCAAGTGGCTTCAGGAACGGCGTCAGCATGCAATGTACTACCAGTCGTCGGGCAGGGATCTGCAAAATTGCGGCCTCTGCGAGTTTTTCAGTGATAGTGACGCTACCGATGTCTTGACGGCGAGCGCTGTTGCGCTACACTGCGCAAGCTATCTTCGTGGCAGTGTCTTCGCATGCCTTCGGTTCACCCCTTCCAGTACTGTATCTCTGCCCACCTTTCGTCAATGGCCCTCTTTCACCTCACCCTCAGAATCTTGAGAGATTTCTAAGGGGATCGGCTCAGTTTTGACATGATCAAGCAGGGTGACTGGGATTCTCGGCGCTCACCGCGCTCGCGAGGTTTGGGTGCAACGCCGCACCAGCTTCCGCTGTCGAGCTTGTCGACAAGTGTGGTCCGATCTCTGTGTCCTCTCTCTGCCTCTCGGTCGGGGATCTTCCAGGTCCCCCGATTGTAGGACCTCGGAGGTGACCTCGCTTCGCGACACGGGCCGGGAGCCGCCCCCCTCCAGGGGGAGGGCGCGAGGGCGCGCAGCACCTCCGCGCCCCGCGCCCCGCGCCTCGCGAGGAGGAAGAAGAGGAGGAGGAGGAGGAGGAGGAGGAGGAGGAGGAGGACGAGGAGGAGGAGGAGGAGGAGGAGGAGGAGGAAAAAACAGAACCGCTGTCTGGGAGCCTCGGCCGCAGAGGAGGCTGCGGTAGCCGGGCGGGCCCAGAATCGTCGGACGGAGCTGGGACGAGGACACGTTCGCCACACCACGCTCTCGTTGAGGCGCGGCCGCCGGAGAGATTCCGAGGCGAGAAACATCCTGGACGAGCCAGCAACAGCTGTCTGGAACCGTCCGAACCTCACCCTCCCAGAGGCCCCTCCTCGGGTGGGGCTGGGACGATGATAAATCCGTTCCTGAGCGTTCCGGAACGCTCCCAGAGCGTTCCAGAACGCTCTTAGAAGGTCGCGGCGCCCGAGACGTCCTCCAGAGCAGCCAGATCGCAGAGATTCACGGTTTATGCTCACCCGATTTTGTCCTCGTCTTGGCTTCGTTGTAGATCGAGACAAGTCCGTTCCAGAACGTTCCCGAACGCTCTGAAACGGTCGCGGCGCCCGATACATCTTCCAAGCCCGCCGATTCTCAGAGATTTCTGATTCATATTGGTCCGATGTTGTCTCGATTCTGCCTTCGTCTGAGGAGGCTGCGGTACCCGCGTGCCAGAAATGACTCAGCGCGCGTGGCAGCGGGAGCTTCGCTCTCACGGGCGTCTCCTCCTCCTCCTCCTTCTGCTCCTCCTCCTCCTCCTTCTTCTCCTCCTCCTTCTCCTCCTCCTCCTTGCGGGGAACCAGTGCGTCTCTTGGACGGGGCGCCGCAAGGCCGCGGCGCACTGGATGTGCACAATAATCGAGCCTCTAGGGGCCAGACTCTTATCCACAGCTAGTGCGCCTCGGATTTCTGGGGAAGGGAACCCGAAACTCCAAGCTGCAGTGGATATGAGCAGAAGTCTCGCCCGCACTCCTGCCCCTGCTCGTCTCCCCCTCGGGTGCTCGAGGAGCGCTCCCGTGGACCACTGTCCTGCCGAGGTGGCCGGCAGCCCAGCGCTGGACCAGGGGGGTACAGTGCCATAGTTCAGCATCGTTTAAGCGACCCTTAGCCCCATTCCCATCCCCATCCCCGTCCAGACCTCTACCATCTCACCACCCCAGTTGGGGATCTACCCTTCGAAACCTCGAAACCCCAAAGGAAGCGGCCTATATCCCCATCTTAAGAGGTCACATCGGCCAGTGGGGCCAAGGCCACGCCCACGGGGATAGGGTTCGGTTAAACGATGCTCACAATGCCCTGCTGAGGTGGCGGGTAGTCCAGCGTCAGACCAGGGGTGTACTGTGCCATAGCGCCCTCCCCCCCACATTTCTGTTCAAGCCAGCAGGCGCAAGCGGTTCGGGGCCTGTGCAGGCGCAGGTCGGGCTACGTGCGCAACAAGCCGGGAACGAATTGGGGCACAGGAAAGTGGAGAACGAGGCAGGGAAAGTGGTAAAGAAGCGGGAGCCATTCAGAACGTGAAGCCCTTCGCGGGCGTGCCGAAGGTGTATCAGAGCGCGACATCGCGGCTGCGTGACAAGCAGCGGGTGGCCAGGGCCGGAGGACCATGAAGAGATACTTAGAACTTGAACCAGTACGCGAAGCCTATGAAGTGGCAGACGCCCGGCATCCCCCCCACCACACACACACACGCGTACACCCGCACACGCACACACACACACGCACACGCACACGCACACACGCACACGCACACACACACACACACACACGCTCACACTCCACTCACACTCACACTCTCAGACTCACACTCACACTTACTCTCATACTCACATTCGCACTTACACTCGCACTCACACTCACACACACTCACACACACGCTCATTCACACACACGCTCACACTCAAACACAGAATCACACAAGCACACACAAACAAAGAAGCAGACACAAACAAAGACATACACATACAACGACAGACAAAGACAGACAGACAAAGACAGACAGACGGACAGTCAGACAGACAGGCAGACAGACAGACAGACAGACAGAGGCAGCCAGAGACAGACAGACAGAGACAGACAGACAGACAGACAGACCGACAGACGGACAGACAGACAGAGAGACAGACAGAGACAGACAGACAGACAGACAGACAGACAGACAGACAGACAGACAGACAGAGAGACAGACAGACAGACAGACAGACAGACAGACAGACAGACAGACAGACAGACAGACAGACAGACAGACAGACAGACAGACAGACAGGCAGACACACACGCACACCCACACGACACACACCCACACACACTGCTGAGAGAAGTGGGTAACGACCTCGTCCTCCTCTTCCTTCTTCTCTCCCTCTTGCCCCCTCATCATCATTATTATCATCCGTCTTATCCCCCCGCAGTAGCCGTTTTTGGCTCGAGAAGTGTTGGCTCAGGGCCAGTAGAGGCCGGCAGCAGGAGTTGGAACAACAGCAGCCATGATTAACGCACGCAAGAAGATCGTGAAGGACAAGAGTGTGGCGCCGACGGAGCTGGAGGAGGAGGTTTCATCATGAAGAAATGGGGCCCCGAGGGAAAGGGGTGTTGAGTTCCTTCCCGTTCTCGGCCGCCTGGGGCACTTTGAGCAGTGGGGCCGTCAAGAGCTGCTCGGGATGGAACGCCGGTCCTGGGGACCCCCCGAATCCGGGACCCGTTCCCTCAGTGCCCCTTGCCCTGTTGGCAAAGGTTGCCAAGGCGATCCTAGACATCGAAGTGTCCCCCTCGAGCGACATCAAGGCGGATCTCCGCGACGTCGTGATCTCCGCCGCTAAGGAGGTGGAGGTGAAGAATGGCAGGAGGGCTGTGATTGTGTACTTCCCGTACAGGGTCTGGCAGTCGGTGCGCAAAATCCAGGGCCGCCTCATCCGTGAGCTGGAGAAGAAGTTCCAGAAGAAGCAGGCCTGGGGTGTCCGGCCATGGGCGCCGTGTGAACCGCAGCCATCCGCGCAGAAGACCACCGAATGTTGCTGAGAACCGCGGGTTGCGTCGAGAGACCGCCAGGGACCGCCGGAGACCGCCGAAGTCCAACAATGGCCAGTGGGAAGCGAGAGGCCCATGGTCCTCGGCATCGCTCGGACGTGTGCATTTTTCTTTCGGCGAGGACCATCGAGGAGCATCCTTGATCAGTTGGCGAGAAAATCACGCACGAAGCCGAAAAAAACACAGGGAATGGACGTCCGAGCGATGGCCAGTGGTCGGACACGCCACAGGTCGTCTTCGTGGCCAACCGCACCATCCTGGACCTGAACTTCCGCCGCAGGGGCCTCAAGGTGAGGCCGAGGAGCCGGACGCTCACCGCGGTGCACGACTCCATCCTGGAGGACGTCGTGGGCCCCACCGAGATCGTCGGCAGGCGCACGCGCATCACCGCGGACGGCACGAAGCTGATGAAGATCCGGCCGCGCCGCCGCGCGTATCCGGTCCTCCGCGCTGCTTGGGAGGGGGCTGGGGCTGGGGGGAGGTCTGGTCGGCAGCGCACCGACCCCGGCCGCCACAACCCCGGGTCGGCCGAGGCTCTGTCAAGCCTGGGCCACCCAGAGGGGACTGGCTAGGGTGGGGGCGTTCGGTAAGGAACGTGCCCAGGAGGCTTCGGACCCTGGAGGGTTCCTGATCTGATGAGGCGGCGGTGATATCCATGGCGAATCCACGATTGGCTTTCCACTGGCTTCCAGACCCTGGATTCCTTATCGAAGGTTTCCTTATCCAATGCCCTCGCCGTAACCCCCGTTAGCGCTGACCACCGTTACGCGAGACCCGGCCTGCAGTGGGGCTGGGGGCAGGGTGCCATGCAGAGCCTGCTACACGGGGGGCCAGGCACGCAGGGGCTCGGGACAACAGTCGGACGCATGTTTGGCTCGCCGCGTTGGGGGGGGGTCCCTCGTTGGTGCTCCGCGAGCGAAGGCTAGCAAGTTCGGGAGCAGCAGCATCAGCCCGACACATACACGCACACACACACACACTCACACTCACACTCACATTCAAACTCGCACTCACATTCGCACACACATGCATGTACGCACGCACGCACACACACAAACACACAAGCACACGCAAACACACACAATCACACACAATTGCACACAAATGCACTAACCCACAAACACACGACTACACAAACACACAAAAACATACAAACACACAAACATACAAGCACACATACACACAACACACACACACAAACACACACACACGCACACACGCACACAAAAGACACACATGCACACACGCACACACGCACACACGCACACACGCACACACGCACACACGCACACACACACACACACCAAACACCACACACACGACACACACACACACGCACACGCACACGCACACGCACCCGCACACGCACTAACACACAAACACACGAACATATAAACACACAAACATACAAACACGCACACACGCACAAACGCACACACGCACACACACACACACACACGCACACACACACACACCACACACACCACACACACACACACGCACACACACACGCACACGCACACGCACACACACACGCACACGCACACGCACACGCACACGCACACGCACACGCACGCGCACGCGCACGCGCACGCGCACGCGCACGCGCACGCGCACGCGCACACGCACGCGCACACCCACACGCACACGCACACGCACACGCACATGCACACGCACACGCACACGCACACACACACACACACACACTCACACACACTCACACACACACACCACACACACACACACTTACACACCAGCCACGCTGCGCGGTGCGGTGGCGGATCTTCCTGGACCCGAAGGACAAGGACAAGGCGGAGGTAGACACGAAGCTCGCGACCTTCTCCGCGGTCTACAAGAAGCTTACCAACAAGGAGGCGGTCTTCATGTTCCCCGAGGCGTAGGTGAGGGCGTCGCGGGGCGGACCCGGGCCGGCCAGGTGGCAACGCGGCGAGATCGGCGTGTGCATTGCCTCGTCCCTCTTCCTCGAGGAGGGGGATGTTGCCAGGAAGACGGATGCAGATGACGCGGGCAGCGTGGGCGAGAGCTGGATACCCTTCCAGCGGTCGCCCCACGGGTTGCGGGGTGCGCCTGGACTTCCGCACGTTTGTCCCCAGTGCGTGGCTTCCAGATGCTCCGCACGCGGATCCAGCCATGTGTGTGTGTGTGTCCCAGCTTCCTGGCAGGATGGGGGACGGAGGCTGGATGCTCCAGGACAGGTGGAGCCCGAGCGCGCGCCCGCGCGCGGAGCGTGCGTTCGACGGCTCCAGCAGGGCCTGGGGGGGGTGGCGGCAGGAGGTGGCGGCCGAGGAGGCGGGCCCCGTCGCCGCCTTGCCTCCGCCACAGCCGGGCAGGCGGAGGGTGCCAGCCGGAAGCGGCACCAGCGCAGGCTGTGCCCGTGCGGTGCAGCAGGTCCCTCCCCGAGAGCCGAGGGGCGTAACGCTCATGCCGTCCGCGGGCTCCCTCATCGACCAAAATACAAACGATACCGCCTTGCCTACGGTCCTCCATGCTGCGCTACGGCTCATCGGGGGCCGTGTAGCGCACACCACGCAAAAGCCCACGCCAGATTTCCTGGTACACGCTGAGCCCCTAGGGGCCGTATGTGGGGTGGTCTCGTTTGTTGTCTGGTCCAACGTAACAATCATGGCGTCCGCGGGCCCTTAAAGTACGAGGAGGGGTGCCCAGCCCTGAGCAGACCAAGACTGGCGTGGGTCACCAGGCACAGGGCGGAGGAGCTTCTGGGCTCCATCTTTTTCCAGCTCCAGTTGCCCAAGTTCGGTCGTCCTGCACTCTGTCGCGCCACTTTGTCACTGTTCGCCATGCCTGCATCCCTGAGAGCAACATTTTGGCATAAGAGGGCATTGTTTCTGTTTTGCAGAACGAACGCCAGAAGTCTTGTTCTTGAGGTCCACCCCAACGGCGGGGCGCGGAGAGCCACGCCGGCGGCGACGGCCGACGGCCGTGGCGGCGATGGCGTCGAGGGCGGCGGGCCACGTCCCGGCGCCTCGAGGACCACATGCGGTCGGCTGGCGAGGTGGCCTTCGCGGACATCTTGGAGGAGTGGGATGGCCGATCGAAGGACCTCTCGTCATCGTCGGCGTCGGCGTCGGCGTCAGTGTCGTCTTGCATCGAGCGGGTTTCACGATTTGGAGTTCTTGACGGTTCCACTCCTGGAGCGCAGAATTATTTGACAGATGCTACAAGCCTCACTTGTCGATCCTTGATGGCCGAGGGCAAACCTTAACACCTCCTCCTCGCCATCGTCTTTTTCGTCCTCGCCTGAGGCCTCCTGAAACGTTGGTCTTGAGACTGGCGGGCGTGATGCTTCATTGGCGTCGTCGTGCTCTCTGCAGCAGCCCGAACCTGCCGCCGATTTGGTTGTACTGGCCCATCCGCGATCTGAGGCCCGTTCCTGCTGGTTCTCTCTCCTCTCTTTTTGCCTCTCCTCCTTCCCCTCTGGTTCCCGGTGAGATTTGTGTTCTCTGACAGGCAGTGTACGCGTGTCCTGGTTTGTGTCTCCCACTGCCCGCGTTTCCGCCTACCCCGCGCCTGTTTCACACAGCATCTCTTACGCGCCACTTGTGGAGGCTCCTGGAAAAGATGTATGTGGTCTTGATGCCTGTCATTCTTGATCTCCTCCTCCTCCTCCTCGCCCTTGTCCTCGTACTTGTTCTCGATGTCCTCGTCGTTCTCCTCTTCGTTCTCCGCGACGCCCAGGGGGTATGAGTCGGACGGGGAGAGGCCCCCTTGGGGCCATGCGCAGCCCTGCTCTCCCTCGTCAGTGCACGGTCCCTCCTCGTCGTCTTTGTCTTCGCCCCCCTCCGACAATTCTCTACACGACGGGAGCGAACCGCCAATCCTTAACTGTGGCCAATGCTTCAGCGGGAGCACCTTTCTTCAGGGACCGAGAACGCTCCGATCGACGCACCAATCTGCTAAACATCACCTTGAGGAACCCTGCGCGTGAAAGCAGTGTGCGGGAGAGGCGGGAGAACAACGGGACAGTATCATGGTGGCCAGGAGAGCAGTGCCTGTATTGTGAGATTGTGGAGACGAAAGAGTCGGAGGATACAGGTGGTGACGGTGACGATGACGATGACGATGATGCTGATGACGATGATGGTGTTGATGGTGATGATGCTGATGCTGATGATGAGGATGATAATGTTTATGACGATGATGCCGATGATGAGGATGATGACGATGATGGTGATGATGATGATGATCTTGATGACTGGTGATGGTTGTTGGTGACTGTTAATGATGGGGCCGGTTATTGTGATTGCGATGGTGATGGTGACGGTGATGATGATGGCGGTGCTGTTGATGATGTTGGTGATGATGCCGATGATGATGATTTCTGTTGTTGATGCTGATGATGATAATGACGTTGACGACGATGATGGGGATTCTGATTATGATGGTGACGGTGATGATGATGATGCTGGCAATGATGCTGATGGTAATGATGCTGATGATGGTGTTGTATCTGTTACTGGTGATGCCGATGATGCTGATGATGCTGCTGCTGATTATGATTATGATGATGATTATGATGATGATGATGATGATGATGATGATGATGATGATGATGATGATGATGATTATGATACTGCTGCTGCTGCTGATGCTGATGATGCTGCTGCTGATGATGATGATGATGATGCTGATTGTAGTGACGGTGATGATGATGCGGGCGATGCTGGTGACGGTGATGGTGATGGTGGTGGTGGAAATGGTGATGGTGATGGTGATGGTGACGATGATGTAGCTGTGGTGATGATGGTGGAGGTGGTGATGATGCTGCTGATGATGATGATGATGATGCTGATGAGGGTGAGGATGAGGAGGACGAGGAGGAGGAAGAGACCTCGCACTTTTTCCCCTCCATTATCACTCCCTCCTTCCTCGCCTTGCGCGGCCACATCGTCGCGCGCGCGGGGAGGGAGCTGGGATCGTAGAGTTCAAGAGCCCCGAGGGCTCGTCGTCGTCGACGTCGTCGTCGCGGTCTGCGTGGTGGCCGTCGACGATGCAGTCGGCGAGTTCATCGTCGTCAAGGTCGTCGTCATGTTGTCGTCCAGTTTATCGTTTCTGCTGTCGTCTCCGTCGTTGAGGTCGTTGTCAGGGTCGTCGCCGACGTCTCTGTTGGGTCCGCCCCCGTCGCTGCGGCCGCCTCCGCTGCGCGGCCGCGGCCTTCCGCCGCGCCTGTGCGGAGAGAGGGTGCCGGGATCGTGGAGTTCAAGAACCAGGAGGGCGCGCAGAACGCTTGGGCTCTCAGCGTCCGCGCGGAGGGCGCAGGCGTCGTCGGCGGCGACAGCGGCGGGCGGCGACGGCGGAGGCGACCAGCGACGGCTTCGGCCGCGAAGACGGCGAGGGGCAGGGGGGCAGAGGAATGAGGGGGGAGGTGAGCGGATGGGAGGATGGTGGGGAGTGGGGGGAGGGGCGGGGGGAAAAGGAGGGGGGCGGCGGGGGGGGCGGGGCGGCAGGGCATCTCGAGGAGAGGGCAAGAGGAGGAGGGGGAGGGTGAGGAGGGGGAGCAAGGATGAGCAGAGGAGACGAGGGGGGAGGAGGAGACGAGGGGACGAGGCGGGGGGGAGGGGGGATGTGGGAGGGAGAGGAAGGATGGGGGAGGAGGAGGAGATGGGGGGAGGGGGGGGGAAGGACGAGCAGGAGGGAAGGGGTAGAGGAAGAAGGCGGGCGGAGGGGGAGGAAGGGCAGTCTGAGTAACCGGCTGACGCGCCAGCCAAGGCTACCATAAGACGGTGGCCGCGTGCATATTGCACACTCGAGTCGCACGCTTGGTGCCGAGCGTTGCAAAAAGGGGGTGGTAATGGGAGGGAGGGTGGAGGAGGGAGGTCACTGGAGGGCTCTGCAGGCCCCTGGGGGAGGGGAACCTGGAAAGGGGCAAAACGTCCAAAGGCCTCGATCACTCTTCCCCTCCTCTCTCCCTCCTTTTGGGGAGGCGGGGGGCCAGCTCAGGGCAAGGGGACGGGGAAGCAGGCTGGAGCGCATCCGTGAGGAGTGGGTGCTACCCTGGCCTCAGGCTCCCGTGCGGTTGAAGGGCCGGGGCAGGCTAACGGGGCCAGATGGGCGCAGAGCAATGCGAGCGTGCCAAACCTGCTGGCTGCTAATATCGCGGTGGCCGACGCGAAGCCCGACCGTGGCCCGACTGCTCGATCGACCGATCGATCCTCCCCCCTCGATCGATCGATCGACGGTTCGGACGGCTGCTCGACCGACGGATCCCTCCTTGCGGGGCTGGCGGGAGCGCCACGGCCGAGGCAATCGCCACCCTCAACGACTCGAAGCTTGGCGAGCGCCTGATCTTCGTGAGGGAGGACGGCGGTGGGCGGCCGAGTCGGCGGCAGCGGGGCAGAGATTCGTCCTCTTCCTTGTCGTCGTCGTCGTCGTCGTCGTCGTCGTCGTCGTCGTCGTCATCGTCATCGTGATCAAGGTCGTCTTCGTCGTCGTCGATCGCCGTGATCGTCGTGGTCGTCGTCATTTTCGTCGTCGTTTTCGTCGTCGTGGTGGTGGTGGTCGTGGTGGTGGTCGTCGTGGTCGTCCTGATCTTGGTTGCCGTGGACGCCGTTATCGGGATCGTCGTCGTCTTGGTCCGTGTCGTCGTGGTGGTCGTGGTCGTCAGGGTAGTGGTCTTCGTTATCGTCGTGGTCGTCGTCGTCGTCGTCACCGTCGTCATGTTTGTGGTTGTTGGTGGTTGTGGTCGTCGTCAACGTCGTCGTCGTCGTGGACGTTGTCAGATGCATTTGCTCGTTGGAGTGATTGTGGCGCCGTCATGATCTCACAAGCTGTCGTAATGCTCCAAATCTGGTCGGACGAGGACTCCTTCAGTCGAGTCTCTGGTCCCGCCGCTGCCTGCATCTTCCTGTGCAGGCCGCCAGTGGATCTGAAGTCGATGATTGCACTCCGACAGACAGCGGATGCGTCGTCTCTTTCATCTTCCCCCTCCCGCATCCCAACGCCATCGCCGGCCCGAGGGGAAGTCGGGCGCAGGTGCCAGCGTCCCGCTGTCCAGGCCTCACACGCGCCAGCCGCCCCCCCCCCCCCCGCGCGCCCCGTCCAGCCACGGCGCGTGGCAGGAAGGCTACCCGTGACAGCGCCCCAGAGCCCGCCTGGCACAGGCGTGCCAGCGCGGACTGCAGCAAGGCCAGAGCCCTGCTGCAGGTAGTTGCCGCCACAAAGCTCCTTGCAGGTCACCACAATGCCATGTCGTGGAACCAGCGAGGACAGCGTGAGAGCAGCAGGCAGCCATCACGACCCCGCAGCAAAGGTCGACAACGGCAGAACAGACGCCATGGCCCGGTCAAATGTTTTTGGGTATGTCCAGCATGCACTCAGGTCAATAAGTGGGGGGCCAAGCCGTGTATGAAGTGCCGCCCGCTCTCTCATTCGAACGTCAAACGAGCGACAAACTAAGACTCCCGCCATGGCAGAATCAGAACGGTAAGGGCTGAGCACTTCCAGTCACCGACGATGATAAGGAGATCATGAACATCTCGCCCTGCATTCCTGAGCACGCCTTGGCGCATAGTAGGTGGCGATACCCGCCAGAAGATCCACAGGATTTCGGATATTTTCGCAAATCGTTAGGACCGGCGCTGGAAGGTCTCGAACGCCAACTCAAGTGCTTGCAGGCACTCAAGTTCGGCACAACTCAAGTTGAAGCGCTGCGGCGATACTACAGCGTGGTTTTGTATCAACACATGTTCTCGAGGTCGGCATCGGCTCGTACCGCCAAGCAGATCCGCTGCGTCAGCCGTGCCAGGCGACGCCTTGCCGAATCTCAGAACCAGCAGAAAGAAGTCGAGCAGCATCTCGAGACATGCCGTAGCCAAGCGGAGATCCTACAAGAGGAGCCCGCACATGCAGAAGCCTCGTTTGGTGATTTCCAGGAGTTCGAGGAGACAGAGATGGAGGAGCGCACGTCTGCAGACATGCGTACCCAGCGCGCGCGCGGACGGCCCCCCAGAACCTCGGATTACATGGATGAGGACGATGAGAGGGAGTTTGATGATGATGCAAAGCTCGCAGCAGATGGTGCTTTCAGGCCTCAGAGAGCCTGGCCAATTTTCACATGGCAAGCCCGAGGGTCCCGCCAGCTCGCTGAAGCCAGAGCCAACGCAGCCTGCCCATGTACCGCCTGGAGCTACGCCGACGACACCTACGGAATCAGCGGGTACGGGAACCGAACTCACCACGCGGGGGTTGCTCGCGTCCATGCAGCATGCGCAGTCTCAGCTTATCACGCATATCCTGGACTTCAAGAGCACCATGGTCACATCCAGGAACAGATCTCTGAAGCGAATCAGTCTCGACAGGAGTTCAATTACCAGTTGCAGCGGCAGGTCCTCGAGCTCAAGGAGAAGCCGGACAAGCCATCGCCATCTGAAGTTCAAACAGCAGGTCGTCGCCGCTTTGAAGCGGCCTTTGCGCAGGGTGCTGCAGCGACGCCTCGACCAGCGCGTTCAGTCTCACCGAAGCGCCTGGCAGGGCGGGCACCGCCCACGCAGACCAATTTTAGCATGGACATGGCAGTGCGTTCGCAGCACGAGGACCAGATGAGGAGGCAGTCGACCTTGCCGCTGGAGATACCGATAGAGAATACTTCCAGGGAGCTGCCGAAGTTCCAGCCAGTCTAACGACGGCATCAACAACATCGGCAGCGTCAACGGCTAGGTCGCCATCTGATGCCCAGCCGCTTTTTCGCTCCGCCCCAGGCCAGACAGCGCCGACGAGACCTCGCCAGTGGAAGGTGGTTTGCCTTGCCTGCGTCGCCTCAGGTCCATGCACCTCTCCTCGCCCTTCAGTTTTTTAAGTTCTGCGCCCGACTCCAGCAAGCGCCGCAGGGGGCCGACCCATGTGCGAACGTGGGGTGCATGATCAATCGATGAGTTACGCTGACCAGCCTCAGGGGGCCTCCAACTTGGCCCCCAGAGGCATCGAGCATTCGCCTTTGCCGGAGCCGGGGCCCGCTCAGGAGCTTCTGGAGCGCCCCTGGCCTGTGCGACCTTCCAGGACCTTCTGTCGTTGGCTCCTTACTGGCGTTCCTCCACCATCCCCTCTTGCTCTGAGGCCGCCTGCGATCGCTTGCCTGTTTCTACGGGCGCCACGGCTGGAGGGCGCAAGCGTCGCAACGAGACGTGCTCGCCAGCCTGGGCTTTCTGCGTGTTGGCTGTTTCGGGATCGTGTATTTCTCTGCTCGGATGCATGGCAGGCTCATTAGAAGGGCGGGGCTCTAGCGAACCCCTTGCCCTCCCTAGAGCCGAGCAGGAGGCGGCCATGTGGGCCGCCCGCGCTTGCGCGTCTGCCCTGTTTGTTTTTTCGCTGACAACGTGGTTGCGTCGCGCGCGCGTCAAGGGGTGCGCTTGTGTGTGTGTGTGTGTGCGTGTGTGTGTGTGTGTGTGTGTGTGTGCGTGTGTGTGTGTGTGTGTGTGTGTGTGTGCGCGTGCGTGGGGCGGTGCGTTCTACTGAACTGCCCCTGGACAGCCTTGCGCAGCGTACGCGCGTTTTGCGCGCGTGAGGTGACGCTTCAACATGTACATGGTCACGTTGCACATTCCTGGAACGAATGTGTAAACGCGCTTGCCAGACTACGCCGCGCGAGTACTGCCGAACATATTCGAGCCAGTCGGGGGGGCGCCAGTCGAGCAGCTGCAACATTTTGCAGCGCGCCGCGGTCGTGGACCGGGCGCGCCACCTCGCGTGCGGAGGTCCCTACCTCCGGAAGCAATCCAACTCATCCCTCCGCCTAAGGGAACCACAATTGGCCTCCGGCACATCCTGCCTGGGCCCATGCAGGTTCGACAGCCCGACTCGCGGGCTGCCTTGGGCCGGGCGGCCATTGCCGAAGTTTTTGCCATGGGCCCCAGGGCCCGCAGCGGGAGCCTCGGGGCGCTCCGACAGGCTGGCTTCCATATCACGGGACGTATGATGCACTTCTCGGGATAGTTTGCCGCCGGCCCCGAATTTTTGGCGGGCGCGGTGGCAGCGCGCTTGCAAACCAATTAGCCTGGCGAAGGACTCAACCATGTGCAGTCGTGAGCAGTGCAGTTGTAGCATCATCTTCCGCGGAGCTCCCTATGGGACCACGAGGCGCTTGAGAAGTGTGCCGAAGTGGGCGGGGGGGGGCGCGCGTGGGCGGCGGCGCTGGGGCCTTCGGTGGAGCTCCCTATGGGGCCGCGAAACGTGTGAGGGGTGCGCCGATGGGGGTGGCGGGGACGCGCGGGCCCTGCCTCGGGGGCCTTCGGTGTGGCTCCCCGTGGATCTGCGAACCGTGGGAGTGGCGTGCCGAGACGGGGCGGCGGCGCCATGCTGACCCTGTCACTGGGGCCTTTGGTGGAGCTCCCTATGGGGCCACGAACCGTGTGAGGGGTTTGCCGGAATGGATTTGCAGCGCCATGCGGGCCCTCCCACCAGTGCTTTCGGTGGGGCTCCCTATGCGGCCGCGAGCCCGCGCGAGGGGTGGGGTGTGCCGACATGGGGCGGCGGCGCCATGCGGCGGCGGCGCCATGGGGGCCCCGCCGCCAGGGCCTTCTGCGGGGCCTCCTATGGGGCCGCGAACCGTGCGATGAGGGGCGTGTCGAAATGGGGCAGCGGCGCCATGCGGGCCGCGCCGCGGGCCGGGAACCGCGTGAGGGGTGTGCCGAAATAAAGGGGATGCGCCGTGCGGGCCCTGTTACTGGGGCCTTCGGCGTAGCCCCCTGTGGGACCGCGAGCCGCGTGTGGGGCGCGCGGAAATTTACGACGGCGCCGTGCGGACCCGGCCACCGGGGCCTTCGGCGGTGCTCCCTATGGGGCCGCGAACCGCGTGAGGGGCGTGCCGACATGGGGCGGCGGCGCCACGCGGGCCCTGCCATTAGGGCTTTAGGTGGAGCTCCCTGTGGGGCCACGAACGTTGTGAGGTGATTGCAGACATGGGACGGTGGCGCCATGCAGCCCTGCAGGCCCCTCAGCAAGGCGTTGGCAAGCATGTCGACATCGCGGTGACGCAGCCCGATCATGCGGTTGTGGCGGCCCTGGTTGTCTCCCCTGCTTCGAACTACTTGCCGGAGGCGCCTGGGCCCTGCGAGGCCCTTCATGATCCAGGTTTGCATTCGGATCCCGCGTCGGCCCAGTTCTTCCAACACCTGCCGGCGCAGTTCCGACCGCCTGACTTTGACAGTCACGCCACGGACTACACGTGTAAGTGCGACCAGCGCATCAGAGAGGCCATCGAGACAGATATCCCGCGCGCGCCACTCCTACAGGCCGTCGACCCAGACAGGGCTGGATCAGGCACCCTACCGTTGCCCTACAGGAGGAAAGATCACTCTACTTGCGCCTTCAGCGACAGCGAATGCCAACTTTCCAATCTCTTTCACGCCTGCAACGTCGAGCGGATGCCGTAGTCTCGACTGCCAGTATTCTACCCGCGTCCACGGCGGCACTGCTGAGGAAGCAAGCCGACATCCGACTCCGGAAGGGGCAGAGGGCACAAGCTGGGTCCTTGCAGGATGCTCGACCCCTTCGGTCAATTGGAACTTAATGCCATCATCGCGCCCCCCCTCGCCAGACCCCCTGCAGGTCCCCACCAAGGGCTCTTCCTGGCCCCCGCTCCTCGATCTTTGGGCTTTCGTCCAGCGCGCTCAGGCTTGCTCGCAGGGCGCGCGGGGGGCTTGTATTACGCCGCACCGCGCTGCTCATGCGACAATCTAAGGCGGGTGATGCGACTGCGCGCTATGCCAATTTGGTTCAGGATGTGACGCGTGCGTGGTCAAGACATCCGTATGGCGCGCTTCTCGCAAAGCTGAGGCGTGGGCATTGGCCCCCGCAAGCGGCTCTCCAGCAGGGCCCCCCCGACGGTCGAGCTAGAGGGCGGAATTGCGGTCGCCGCGCACGTGGAGGCAGCGGTCCGCTTGCCATGCCACTTTTCCGACGAGAAGTAGGAGTTGTTGTTTCGCTGCAGGAAGCCGCCAGCTTCCAATCGACCCTCCCGCCGCTACCAGACAGGCATCTCCTCGTGCCGCCCCTAGCCGGACGCCGACGGGCATGCGCCGGGCCGAGAGATCGGCGGCCAGTCTGGGTGGCATGCCAGCCGCGCTGCTGCGCAAGTCTGGCCCCAGCATTGCCTCGCAGTTTTATCTTGTCGCGATGATGTGCGTCCCACGTCCAGAGGAACCATTGCAGTTATTGGATCATCTGGAAGTGCAAGGCCGACCGGGCAAAATGCCGACACCGCGGAGCTGTCGTGATTTCCTCGCAGGTTGGCAAACGCACCGACAGTTAATCAGATGCCCCCGCGAGGCTGGAGATTCGCAGCGCAGAGGAATTCAAGCGAGAGGATCTGATTTGGCGTCTCTTGCCTGGCGTTGCTTTCAGGAACTGGCGTTGCTCTAGATGTCAGCCGTTGTTGCCGCGGTCGATCCCATCTCTGCTTTCTACCGCGCCACGCGGGAGCCAGCGCTCCAGCTACGCGCCAGCGATGACGACCTACGTCTCATTTTAAGGGCGGCTGGATTGCTGTGAGCAGCAGTTGATGACCTCAAACAACACATTGCCAACCATCCTACACTGTTGGAACAGGCAGGGGTGTCTCAGCAAGTACGATAGCGGACAGCTATCACAGCTCATGGCTGCGGCGCTTCGGGGCCACGGCAGTCGCTTTCGCGCCGCCGGGGGCGTTTCCAGGGCAACAGCTGGGCGACGTGGTCTTTAACTACGTCATGTTGGCTTGCGTCAAGAGGCGCAGGCGGGCCTCGGCGAGATGGATCTGGACATCAGGATGCCCATCTGCCTGCATTCGAGTCTCAGAGTTAGTCCAGGAAGAGCCCGCGCGTATGCGCGGAGGCTTGCGCATGTGTTTCTCTGGCGATGGTGCCTTCGCGCTGTCTGGGCCCGCGCTGCGCGCGATTCAGGAGGCGCCTCGCACTGCAGAAGTAGTCGCCGCCAGCTTTGTGCGTCGGGGCCTTGGGCTCAACGTGTCAGCGGGCAAGACAGACGTGCTCTTGCAACTTCGCGGGCAAGGAGCTCGCGGGGCTAACCAGCAGCTGCGGCCCGACGCGCAAGGGAAGCTTCATTTTGACTCACTTCAATTCGTGCATTTACCATGTTGGCTGCGCGCCGCTATCCGCACCTGGGGACGGAGCTCGACGGACTAGGATCCATTGGTCCTGAGATGGCCCACCGAGAGGCCTCCATCCAATCCTGTGGACAGCAGCTACGGCGACGGAGGTTTGCATCGGAGAGTAGCCTACCCAGGGTGGCGGCGCTGCACCTGTGCACGATTCAATGCAGGTACTTGGCCTACGCTAGTGGATGCACAGCATGCACAACTCCAGTCATGCTGCTCCACATATACAGGCAAACATTGAGACTGAAGCAGCAGGGCGGGAATGCAACATGTGACGAGTATGTGCGAGCACGAGCGGAGCGCGCCAGCCGGACCACAGTGCTGCGCGTGCGCAAGCTTGGGTTGCTCGGACGCTTGCATCACCGCAGTGCTAGCGGCGCACTTGCGCTGCGCGGCCTCGTCGCGCGTGTCGATCGCGGGTCGGTCGCGCGACATGGCGCATCATGGGCGCGTCGCGTCATCGATGACCTGGCATGGCTACGCAGTGCGCATGCTATTTTGAATCAGCTATCAGACCCGCGGGATGATGTCTTCAGCGCGGGAGGAGCAACACATCTAGTGCCCACTGCCTGCCTGGCGACGTGGACGCGGCTTCGCCGTGAGAGCGGAGGCAAAATCTTTCGGGCGCGCAGCAGTGGCCAAGCGTGCCTTTAACCAAGTGGTCGAAATTCCAAGGCCAGCAGGAGGCCCATTTGCGCTTGCAAACTTACGGCGCCCACTGCATCTGACCCAGCCCCGGCTCCATATTTTGAACGCGTGTAGCGCGGGCGTCGAGGCGCATCCAGCAAGAGCGCCAGACAGCGCATGGCACGTGCGCATTACAGCCAGGTCAACATCGTCTCATGATTCAGGTTGGAAGGGGCCACTTGCATGGCTTGCTCAGCTGCCTTCGCCAGCAGGAGATCTCAGAGGGGTCGCATTTCTTTCCGCGCCCCTCACAGCTGCCTCGCTCGTTGCATCCCCGGCGCCGTCCTCGGCCCAGAGAGCGCCGAGGAAGGCCGACTGCGGGGGGTGGCAGACCTGGCCAGGCAGACGAAGGCAGCCGACCCAGCAACAGTTGAATGCCCGCCCGACGGGCTGCACGCATCGGCGATGCTAGTCGCAGCTCTTTTCGCGGAACAAGTAGCGAAACAGATCCCGCAGAGCCCCGAGGCTTGCTGCGAGCTGCCCCCCAGAGGCCCCACGTGGGGCTTTTCAATCGCGCCGACGCCCCCCGACATTAGAGGGCCCATCGTTCGCCGACAGGTTTTGGAGGTACCGTGCCCAGGGCTGCGAAGACTTCGCCGCTGAGACTGTGCTGCGCAGCGTGCGCATGCCCACCATTTTCGCGTTGGACCTTTTCTCTGGCAGGAGGAGAGAAGGAGACATCCAGACATCGGTCGAGCGTGAATGCCACCTCGACTTGTTTCCAAGTTGCGATGCAAAGTGTCGACGCAGCCATCAACGGTGAACGTGGGTATCTGGCGCGGAAGGCCACGGTCGAGACATGGGGGGAACGAATTCTTGCGCGGCGCGTTTGGAACAACGGAGGGGGGGGGGGGCGCGCGAGACGCGGGGCGCCGCCAGGTGGCTCGACGGGGGCACCACCCCGAACGCGCCAACGGATGGTTTTGGGGGGCCCCGCAAGTGACGGACCGACAGTCAACGCATCTAGATGTTGGCAACCAGCTCTCATGCTACATGGAATGGCCTGCCGCACGGCGGCATGTGCGAGCGCCTGGGCGGAGCGTCCTTGCCCGCCGCGCCGGCGCCCGAGCAGCGTCCATTGGGGGCCCCGTCGGGTCCGTCCGCCCCAGCCCAGTGCCTTTCGTAGCCGACTTTGATCAGCGCGTGCAAGGCCGCACGGGCCCGGGCGAGATAGGCTTGGCACCCGCGCGGATCATCGGCTTAGGAATGCCCGCGCGAGCTGCTCGCCTCCTCAGCGCCGTCTACAACAGGAAATGCCCCCATCGGGGCTCAAGAGGCGGGGGTCGATGCAAGCGGGGGTCAGCCAGTGCGCCGGGTCCTGCAGGATCTTGCGAAGACCCCTTTCTGGCTGACTCGGATTAGCGACCCGCTCGTGGCCGCGAGGCGGCCGCGCATATTGGCCGACCCGGGCTTGCGAAGACCAGCGTTGCAGTTTTTTCTCTGCGCGCGCGGGCGCGTTGCAGGAGCCATCTCGGGATCTATCAGCAAGCCGAATGCTAAGCGATTGCGATGCAAACGCGGGGGGATGGGGGCCCAGACATGGCGCAGGGGCCCCCCGGCATCTTCGCCGACGATGTCGGGGAATGATTCGCTGAAGCACCCGACTTCGCGCATGCCAAAAAGAAAGAGGCGAGGTGCGACCCCGACCTGCATGGGTTCAGGGCCGCCGATCCCACGCCGATTCAGAATCCCGTCCCCGCTCGCGGGACCAGGGGAGAGAACGCGAGGCGGGGGGTGCCCCCGCGCCCCCCCTTCGCCTCCGCGCCCCCCCCCCCCTCCCTCTCACCTCGGCTCAGCTGTCTCTCGCCGTTGCCGGCGTGGCGGGTGCCGGACGGCGCCGCGAGGCCAGACGCGCCTCGGACCACAGGCGACGAGCGCCCGGCAGGGCGCCCTCGCCTTCGAGGGCATGTTCGAGGCTGGCCCCGGCCCTCCTGGCCCTCCCATCCGTGCAGTCTTGGAGTAGTAGGCCCTTGCGCTTCTTCAGAGCCCAGCGCCCGCGCTCGCGCCGCGTCCCCGCCGCCGCCCCCCCCGTCCCGCGCGCGCGCTGAGGAAAGGAGGGCAGAGTCGGAGGAGAAGGGCGGCGACTCTACTCCCTGGAAGCATCATCAACGATGTCAATATGCCCCCTTCCACGCGCCCCCCTCGCAAGCCCCCGCAACATTCGTTTTTTGTTGTTGTTGTTTATTTTCTTCTTTCCGGGAAGTGCGCAGTTCGAAGACAATGGTATGATGATCCTCCGCCGCGCTTTTTTTTTTTTCTCTCTCTCTCTCTCTATATATATAGACATCTCTATATCTAATCTTGTTTGGGACTTCAGCGCGATAATCAACGTGACTGTTGCGTCCTGACAGTGCGCCAGACCACCGTTTCTGGGATTGCAGCTTCACGTGTAAATTCGACAGCTGCGCCCCGACAGTCCCCATTCGCTCCAGAACCCCGTTCCTGAACTTTCACCCATGCGAGCGTTTGGAACTGCTGCAAACTTTCAAAACGCAGGCGCGTGGCGCTAAGGCGATACTTGCACTTTAGGAAAGAATCGTTCTTCATCCGTAAAACCGCTGCATCTTTTGAAACAGAAAGCACCTGTGCGCGACGCTAAAGCCCCAACCACATTTTGAGAATGGGTCCGCCCTCCATCATTGAAGCTGCTGCGAACTTTTAAGATGAATGCGCGCGGCGCTACGTTTTGAAAACGATCTCCCCTCCATGTTCGAAGCGGTTGCATGCTTTTGAAGCGAATGCGCGCGGCGCTGGCGTGAGAGCAACATTTCGATGAGGACCTGCCCTCAATCTTTGAAACCGCTGTAAGATGTTAGGACGGATGTGCGCGGCGCCAGGGCGATAACCACATATTGAAAACGGCCTGCCCTCCATTTGTGGAGCTGTTGCAAATTTCGAGCTGCGGATCATAAGTGAGAGGGAATATGAGGCGACACGCCTGGCTCGCCCTGCCGACACGCTTGGGTGTGCAACGTGGGGGAATCAGTTTCATGGAAGAGGGATGGAGGAGGATGACAATGAAGAACAACAATGGTGAGGGGGCGGGGGACAGGAGGAGGAGAACGGTGGTTGTGAGGTATGGGGCAGGTATGGGGCATGGATGGATAGGTGTGGGAGGACGCACAACAGCAGCAGAGGATGGGGTGCCCTGGAAATCAGATGCTTTCTGGCGGAGGGCATCCGCGAGTTTCATCACTCCGGGTCAAGAGCAGGAACAGGAGATGGACGCGAAATAGTGTTTGCAGGATGAGGAGAAGGATGAGGACGAGGAGGACAATGAAGAGCCATTTGGAAAAACAGACGAAGCAGCACACGAGGGGTTCAGCAACCGCAGCATATTTTTTTTCTAAGCCGAGTTTTTCACTGTGCGCTGTCGGGTCCCCTTCCCCAAGGAAGTCCGCCATAGAGGCGGCCAACAATTTCGAAAACCTCATAATTCCGATGTGTGCACATGATCCGTGGGCCTCTGAAACGTTTCAGTCGCTCGACATTGTCTATCCATTTCAAGAGCCTGAGGCGCGATAAGTCAACATCGTTTCCCCCGAAGCTGCGGGAAAGAATTCGAATCCAGCCTGATGGCCCTCAAATCGGGCTTCGTGCTCGTTTTCAAACCTCCGATGTCGTGACTTTCTCATAACGTGGACCACTGGATGCCTTGCCCTTATCCCCGAGACCAGATTTTCATCTCGAGCTGTTTTCTGACAGGCCCGGGGCCTTGTAAGGCGACAGAACTTGTCATTTTGACTTCCTCACAACGAGAGGAGAGCCGAGCCACTGTCTGGAGCTTTTGTGTAGCCTGTCGCGCCGCTGGTTTATGGCCCACCACGCTTCGGCGCGACACGCTGACCACGCCCCAGTCTCCATGCATCAAAGTTCCTGGCTTGTTCGAGACTCCCCTCTCGCCAAGCGGAGCAACGCGCTATCAGCTCGCATTGCATGCGTGTCGCATGGTCCGCTGTCGCGACACGCTACGCTACGCAAATAAGCAAAAGGAAGACCACCCCGACATCCTCAACGGGCGTTTATTGAACAGCCGCTGACGTTTACTATACAGCTCTACCCTGTTTGATCCCCTTCCAAGGTGCGTCTGACTAAAAGGGCATCGCTTGGCGGGGATCTGATTACAAAGGTGGCTCGTATGCCTCCTTCAACCGTTCTCACGAAGGTCTTCCAGGAACTGCCTCCTGATGGCGTCTCCCCGGCCACCCCGAGGACAGGGAGAGCTCGCGCACCAAGGGCGGAGCTGCCCCCCAGCGGCCCCCGAGCTGCGCTCGCGGCCTGTGGTTGCGGTCGTCGGATGGGCTCGGTGTCGTCGTTTGGTCGGCCAAGGGGCTACGGAGCTCGGCGAAGGAACTCGGTGCAAATATGCTCCAGAATCCGACAGCTCGAGAAGCTGGGGCGTTTAGAGCCCCCGAACTCCGCTGTCGGGCTGCGATTGCGGTCGGCACCAATGCTGCTGCTGCTGATGCTGATGCTGATGCTGCTGCTGCTGCTGCTGATGATGATGATGCTGCTGATGATGATTAGTATGGTGATGATGCTGATGATGATGGTGATGGTGATTGTGGCGATGCTGATGGTGGCGATGCTGATGATGACGATGATGATGACGATGATGATGGTGGTGTTGATGATGACGATTATGATGTCGATGGTGGTGGTGACGAGGGTGATGCTGCTGGTGGTGATGACGATGGTAATAATGATGATGATGCTGATGATGATGACGATGATGATGATGACGACGATGACGATGACGATGATGATGCTGATGATGCTGATGCTGATGACGATGATGGTGGTGACGATGATGATGATTACGATGCTGATATTAATGATAAGGGTGATCATGATGGTTGATGATGATGACCATGATACTAGTGATGATTAGGATAATGAGGATACGGATGATACTGATGATGATGATGAGGACGATGCTGATGGTGGTGGTGATGAGGATGCCGATAATGATGAGGAGGATGACGAGGTTGTGATGATGCCGATGATGATAATTGTGATGACGATGACGATGTCGATGACAGTACAGATGATGATGATGATGATGATGATGATGATGATGATGATGAGGATGATGAGGATGATGAGGATGATGAGATGATGATGATGATGATGAGGATGATGATGATGGATGATGATGATGATGATGATGATGATGATGATGATGATGATGATGAGGATGATGATGATGATGATGATGATGATGATGATGATGATGATGATGATGCTGATGCTGATGATGATGATGATGCTGATGATGATGATGCTGATGCTGATGCTGATGCTGCTGATGATGATGATGATGATGATGAGGAGGAGGATGATGATGAGGATGATGAGGATGATGATGATGATGATGATGATGATGATGATGATGATGATGATGATGATGATGATGATGATGATGATGATGATGATGATGATGATGATGATGATGTCGCTATTAAGGATGTCGGCGATGATTGATAATTCTCGTCATGATGGAAAGGGATCCGCGCGGATTTCTTGGATCGGCGCCTCCGGCGCTGCCCTTGGGGCGCCCGGCGCGCCAGGGAGGGGGGCCCAGCGCCGATGCAACAACTTCGCGCGGACCTTCGAACATTCGTGTTCACGCATATTCATTTTCTTCCATCCTCGCCGTTTGGCTCTCCTCCAAGCTGCTCTGCCTGGCCCCATCGACGGTTGATCGGATGCGTCTGCCCAGCCGACGTCGCGACGATCTGTGAGGGTGGCCTGGGCGACGAAGTGGAACGCTGGGAATGGATCGTGGAGGATGGAGGGGAGGAGCAGGGGGTGAGTAGGAGGGGACGGGGAATCATGTGGAGGAGACGGAGAAGGAGGATGCCACCCTCCTCCCAGAACAGGGGGAAGGAGGAGGAGGATGAGAAGAGAGAGAGCGAGAAAGCGTGACGAGAGAGAAGGTGAGGAGGGGGAGGAGGAGGAGCAGGAGGGAGGAGGTTTGTTCACGGCGGCGAAGCGACTGCGGCATAAGGCTACAAGGGCGGCTTCAAAGGCGGCTGGAAGGGCGACTGGAAGGGCAAGGGCAAGGGCAAGGGCGGGCTGCGCGTCGGACCAGGCGACAAGGCGCAAACGTCTCCATGGAGGAGGGAGGAGAGCGGAGGCAGGTGCTAAGTTTCGTTTCCTCCTTGATGTCTTGCCCTGGGGACTTTTCGGACTGGATTTTTGAGGGGGGGAGGGGTGGAGGAAGGTGCGAAGCTAGGTTTCCTCCGTGAAGTCCTGTCTATAGCACTGGGAGTTTTGCTTTGTAGCGTTTCGTTACGGGGCCTGTTCTGTTTGGGCGGGGGGCGAGGGGCCCGGTGACGGAACGCTTTGCGCTCAGGGGCGTTGAGAAATGTCTGGGATAGCCAGGAATGTCCAGTGGGCACGTTTGTAGGGAATGGCCAGTGGGTATTTGGAGTAGCTCCGGGAATCCGCCAGAGTAGACGTGAATGGCTACTGGTCGTGGAAATCACTCGACATTCTCATGGCCAGCACGGCAATGAGGTGGGGAACAGCCGCCGGCGTGAATCGTGACGTTGCCAGGTGGCCTGATGCTCGAAGGCACGGCGTGGTGCTCGAAGGCGATGCGATGCTCACGCGCAGTATGGAGAGGACGATGACGACGACAAGCAGGAGCTCAATGCAACCCGACGATCACCCGCCCATGTACCGACGAGTTGAGCTCGCTCGGGGGTCAATGGCTAGCCAGGTCATCGGGCCTGGCCAGGCCGCCCCCCAGATAACCTAACCTTGTCGTCGGTTCCCTAAACATCTTGTCTCTGGGCAAGTGGGGTGTCTCCGCGATCCCAAACTCGTGGTCTGCGGTCGTAGCCTCTGGCCGTGGTCTCTAGTCGTGGCCCGTGGTCGTTTGTCTTGGTCTCTGGTAGCGGTCTCCTGTGCACGAACTCCTTGACCCGTGGTCTCTGGTCGCGACTCGTGGTCTCTGGTCTTGGCATTTGCTCGTTATCTATCGTGGGCACTGGTCGTGGCCCGTGGTCTCTTGCCGTGGCCTCTGGTCGTGGCCCGTGGTCTTCGGTCTTGATCTCTTGTCGCGGTCTTCCGTGATTTTTGGTCGTGGCCAGTGATCTCTGGGCGGGTTTTCGGCGCTTGTCTCTGGTCGGGGTCTCTGGTGGTGGTGGCCCTCGGTCTCTGGTCGTGGTCCCCCGTATGGTAAAGTCTAGCGCGGTTCTTGTGGTGCGCGACCAGATCCACCCGTTCACCTCACCATATAACATTCGTGCTTCATTCTATCGTGGCGCCATGGTGAAGTTGTCCCTGTCATAACCCGTCGTAGCCAGTCGCATCGGAAAGCTACTACTCCATGGCAGAGGCAGTGAAATACGTGAGCAATGGGGCCTTGGGGTGGCTCTCAACTTGTGTTGAATGTGGTCGGCAGCCAGGACAGTTTGATAGGGTCACGCGCGCATCTCAATCAAGTTGGTGATTTCATGTGTGCATCTCGATGATTGCGTGGACGTGCATTTCGTTGAACGTTGAGGGACGCGGTTGACATGCTCTGTTTACCATTGATTTTTGACGGATTTAGTTTTGCGCGCGCGAGAGCGCGCATGTGGCCAGCATTGGATGTGTGAAGACGGGTCGCAACATAAATATAGCATTGTCAGCCGCGAGGGTCCCGAAAGAGGCCAAAGAGGAACCCTCGCGGCTACAAGAGTTGCCCAGTCTCGAAGTGGCCGACGAGTGCAACCGCCCCTCAACGTGCCCTCAAAATGCTTTATATCAAACCCCAAGGACTCTAAAGAGAGACCCCAGAGAAACCCCCCAGAGACTCCCAGAGGCCCCCCAGAGGCTCCCAGAGGTCCCAAGGGCTCCCCGAGAGGCCTTCAGGACGGCCCCCCAGACGGCTTCCAACAGGCCTCAATGAGGCTTCGCTAGGCGGTGGGATATCTTCCAGCGTTGGTCGGAGGGAGGATGACCCCCTCCCCGAAGGGGAAGAATGGGCTTGGGAGAGGAAGCGATCACATAAGGTCGCGATGTGAGGGGGAAAGCAGGGTTGGAGAGGTCCGAGGAAGGGAAACATAAGAGGGATGATGATAATAGTGATGAGGAGGAGGAAGAAAAGGAGGAGGAGGAGGAGGAGGAGGAGGAGGAGGAGGAGGGGGAGAGGAGGAGTTAACTCTAACGAGGGTGATTCGGTCAGGAGAATGGCGGGTTTCTTGTTGCCGTGCGTGCGTCGCGATCGTAGCCATTTGGGCTCAACTGATTGATCGTTAGCGTGGCGGTTTGGCAACAGTTCGTTATCATTCCCGTGCTTGTTCCCCCCGAAGGTTTGAAAAGGTAGCGGAGCGAGGTTACCTCGAGAGCAATGGCGGGCGCTGCCGCTGCCGCGGCCGCTCTAGGACCAGGGTGTCCAGGGCGTGAGTTAAACATTCAACAGGACTGGGACAGGTGGTTCAAACTTACCCCTTCCCAGTTCATGGAGTTGTGCGAGGCTGCCTTCTACATTGGCAGTTGTAGTTGCGTGAGAGTCACGTTGCGAGCCAACCATGAAGGCATGACAGAGTTCATCGGACGACCAGCCGCCACCGGGATGATGAGCTATGGCTTTCGTGTCCCAGAACATGATTTCGCAGTTATGTGGTGAGTATGAGCATGTACGCCGACAACAAGTCGAACTGACGTAAGGACATTTCGAGCATCTAGAGGGTGAAGTGGATGCACACATAGCACTTTTGACAGCGTTTCCAAGATAGCGAAATCAATGGCCGAGAGCAAACGAAAATCTGTCGATCGAGGAAAGATCAGGGAATGGAGTACAAAGCTCCTGAACGTCCCATGCACAGGTCAATCTGAGCTACCGCAAGTCGCTCAAGAACCTGAGCAGCAGGCCGGAGACGATGGACGATGTGTTAGACCAGGGTGAAGACGACGTTGCGAGGATATTCCGTGGTCGGTGAACGGTGGCCGAAAACCCAAAGACGAACGTAGTTCAACAACAAGACGATGACGACAAAGGTGCATTTGAAAGGAAGAGTGACCGTAGGAACGAGTAAGATGAGGACTTGCGATTCATCCTCAATGACAAGCTGGGCAGAGTGGTGCCGCGAGGGAAGGTGAAGGGGTTGCACGAAGGAGACGAACAGCAGGCTCACCAGAAAATATATGGGTGGTATTCGGCAGTTCCCGCCGTTGACCGTTGAACCAAGGTGAGCTTGAAACCAGAGATATCGAACACGTGGCAGTACAGTGTCAGCAGTGGGCGGCGTTAGTGGAAACGCTTGAGAAGCGCGGGCCAGCGCGCCCGTTGAACCTGCCTTTCCGCATCGCCGCGCTACGAACCATTGTGCCACATGTCGGTGGCTGTTTCGAGGGCGATGCCGGGGCTATCTCAAAACCCTTGAGTCGCCAATGCAGGGATGCATCAATCGCGTCCTTTCACGTGCGAGGGCTGGGCCCGGAAGGTGAGGTTAGCCGCCGGCGCGCAGGGCAACGCCGTCGTGGAGATTGGGGGCGTCGACGACGCTAACGACAGAAATTGGGAAGCGAACGCGAGTGGAATAATACCGGTTACGTCGGCGACAACGGCCACTTGTGGGCAGAGGAACAGCGGTGGCAGTGGAGCCAGGGAAACATGCCGGATGCAGATGCAGTGGCAAGCGCCGCTGATAATCGGAAACAACGGAACATTCCCATCATGCTGCATGTGCAGGGGGAGTTGGGCCCATCGCGGTTAACTGCCGGGCGCTGGGGAAGAGCGACGCGAATGGCCTCTGTAGCGGAGGTGATCGCGTCGCGCACGGCCAGTGCTCCAAGGGCAAAGGCGGCGGCGGGGGCAAGGAGGGCCAAGGCGCAGGCAAAGGGCAAGGGGGCTGGGAAGCACGGGGTTGCGTTCGTGTCTCCAAGAGGGAGTGTGACGCCAGCGGGGGCAAGGGGCACGCGGCGGCCAAGTGCCCCAAGAGGCAGGGCGAATATGAGGTGAACAATTGCAGAGCAGTCAACATAAAACAAAAGCGCCGAACATCTTAGCCGGGCGACCCCAGCAGCCAGGACGCTACGGCGTAAACTTTGAAGAGAAAGAGCCTCCCAGGCTTGTAGGAAACGAGAGCCCTTCGAAGGGCCCCGACAAGTGGCAAACGCAGCAGCGCCAAATCGGAAGACATCATCCAACGGGGGAGTTGAACTCGAAGAACAGTTGCCGAACTTATTTGGAGAGAACCGCGCATGCCACGCTGACTTTGACGTTGAGTTTTCAAGGGTCATCGAGCAAGTCAGAAGCTGGTCTGACAAGCGCGCGGAAGAGCCGTTACTAGAGAGACCCGCCGGTGCTCACGCAGTTAACCCCCTCAACGTCAGCGGGAGGATGGGTCCGAAGAGTTGTCGGTTGCACGTGGCCTGGGTGCCTTTCGCGCTGCTGGGCCACCACAGGTTCTAACTCGCTTTTTTCTGTTCAGCCCACTGGGGCTCCCAAGTCAGGCAGGCGCTGCGGCCCCGCCAACGGGCCAGTTGCGCGCGACGAAGATCAGAGAGCATGCAGGAGACAGGGCGAAGAAGGTGCCGAGTTTCCTCATTGGTCCGAAAGATACCCGTACCCGGGGCCAGCCAAGGTGAGATGGGCCGTCCGGGGGAGTGGGCGCTTGCTATTGTGCCCGGTCAGCGTGCCCCGCGCGCGCCAGTGCAGCATTCGCGCGTCAAGACGCAACGGCCCGCTCGATGGTTGGGTGTCTGATTGCAGCGACAAGCGCTGGTTTTTGTTAGGGACGTCTCGGGGCATCGTGGTGCATGCGCGGCTCAAAGCCGCCCGCATGTGGCGGCGCCTGTCCCAATCGATAAAGAGTTGCATTTCCTCGCTATCCTGGCAACCAATGCGTCTGGGCCTGCCCTGAGGAACGACGTTGCAATGTCGCGCCCCCAGGGGGCCGCAGCGGCCACGTCGGGGACGGCTCTGGAGGGCATGATATGTGCTCGAGAGCGTTTTGGGCCTGCCGCCACCTCGGCTAGGTGCGGGGACCTGCCTGAAACCACCGAAATATACCCGGACCTAGCTGGGGTGGAGCTGCGGCACCCCGGCTAGGTACGGGTATGTTTTTTTGGTTTTCATGGGGCAACCGTACTTAGCTGGGGTGATCCGCAGACGGCCGTCCAAGGGGGGCGGCCTCTGGCGACCTCGCCCAGGGCACAGATTCGCGATGTCTCTGCATCGAGTAATTCGCGATAGGGCGGTTGTCGCGCAATGGCGTTCGCGCCAGAGTTGTTCGCATGCGCCCCCGAGTGCGCGTTGACTCCTCAACGCCCGGATGTGTGTCCGGGGGCGCGCCTCCGCAGTAGCTGGTCTACATCGACAACAACCAACGCAGGGTCGTGCACTCCGCCGATTCGAACGCACGCGCGATCGGTGCTAACATGCGCCCCGAGAAGACAGCGGTCTGTAATGCTCGATCGGCTGTCGTTGCTACACTTGTGCAGCCGCCGTCAGCTGCGACGAACCGCCCCCCCGGCCCCTTGCCACCCTGTCGAGGTAAGGGTACGGGTATCTTTCGCGCTCGAGATTTCCGTGCCCATTCAAGTTGCGGATGTTAGTGAGGCACTCGGATCGGCCAGAGAGTTTCTTGAACGCTCGCAGCCGAATTTCGCCGCGCAGAGACGAGCGCGGACGGCCCTGCAGCACCTGGGCGCATAGAGCAAGCGGGCGCAGAACAGCTGTTAGGGAGAAAGGGGGAAAGCTCAAATTCAATGTTGAGGTGCCCAGGAAAGCAGGAGGCGAGCGTCGCATTCACCGAATGCAGGAAGTTATCGGGGCCCGGGTTTCGAGGGAGTGAGTCCGAGCAGAGGGCCAGTCTTACTGGGTCCCTGCCAGCCCGCGATCCCTATTCAGACAAGTGTTACTCTTGGAGTGCATGCAGCAAGATGCAACGGTGAGGGGGGGGGGGGGGGGGGCGCGTCGAGCGACTTGTTGGGTGCGTTTGCAGGTGGGGAAGCAGCATTGCCAGAGAGTGTCAATGCGACGCGGGGCCAAGTAGGGGGAAGTTGAGTTGCGCGACGAATCCACCAATTCCACCGAGGTTGGCGCCACCACTGCGTCGGGCGCATGGCCGGAAGGCAAGGTCCGAACCCAAAAGAAGGGGGCAAGAGGAGGATCGCCCATCGTTTCAGTCGACTACGCGCGGTTACGCGTCAGAAGGGAGACGGCGATGGCGAGGAGAAGGTAACCCCATGTGGTCGATGCGCTGCCGCGAAGCAAAACTAACTTGGAGTAGCGTAGTCATCAAAAAGGGAGTGGGCCCGTGTTCTTTTAAGGCCACGGGCGATATGATTGCATTCCCGGGCCGCAGGAACGCGACGGTTGACGGTGAAAAGTGATGGTGGGCCAGCGCCGGTCGCCTTCGACGATTCAGTTGCAGCTTTCTGCGACCTGCGCGTGGGACTGGACGTCGGCCCTTTCGGAGGCTCTGAGTCCGATGGCGAAGTCGATAGGGGCGTCGAAACAGTGCGCGGGGCAGGCTTGAACCATGCAAACAGCGTGTGGTGCAAGGCTGAAGTTGGTGAGGCTCGCGCTCGGACCACGGGCATTGTTGCGCGCATCACTAATTAGTCGCAAGTGAGCAAGTTCGCGGGTGACGCCGACGGACAGGCGGCGCGCGAGAGATGCCGGGGCAGGAAGTTTAATTGACACTGAACCGAATGTGGGATGCGCGATGAGTCGCAAGATATCGCCGGGGATGCAGGGGGGCGACGTGGAGCCCCTTTGGGACAGTGGAGTCTTAGCTGGCACAAGCGATGTCAAGAACCGACCATGGGAACGGCGCGAGAAGCCGTTACAGCCAAAGGGTTCAGGAGGAACGGGGGCGAAGAGGAAAGGGGGAGTATAGTGGAAGTTGCGCCCATGGAAGGATTGCCGCGGCAATCGGGCCCCAACGCAGCGGGCTTCGAAGTGTGGGCTCGCGTCATTGTGCCCATCGCTAGACCTCGCTAGACCATCGCATGCCAATCGGGGCCAGGGGAATTTCTGGTAGAAGATCCGACTATGCGGCAATTGGACTCACTCCTGGGTGCAATTGGCGCAAGGCCCTCGTTCGGGAAGATGTGATGCGTGACCGCCGCGATCCCGAGTGCCGTCAGCGAGTGATTGAGTGGTTACTGAAACAAGCCGATCATAACATTCAGGAGAGACTGGCACCTATCGCAAGTTAGACTAGGAGCGAGAGCGGGGGCGGAGGTGGGGGATGAACGCGCTTGTAAGAGGCCCAGAGCGGAGTTAAACTATACTTGGGTCAGATGGGGTAAGATTACAATCGGGCGACGCCGTTCCCCGAGGTTCGGAGCAGCATTTTCTTTGCGCGGTTCCCGTTGCTGCGAGAATCTGGAGTAGGTTCAATTTCGGAGCAACTTGGAGGAACCGCGCTATTAACGACCGCGCGGGCGAAACACTCAAGTTAAAAAATGACCTTTGTCAAGTTGGACCTCGATTTTCGGGCGAAGAGTGGGCCGGCTGGATTGAGTTACCTCTCGTCGAGGCCGACATGGGCAGTGGAGACAGCGTGCGGGCGCCGAGAATTCCTGCCGCCTTGAGCTACGCTTGAGAAAACCAGCGCATATGGACTGTGACATTGATGCCAGAGACAGACGGTCAGAACATACTGAAGAGTTAAGACAATAATGCGTGGACTCGAGTGATATCGAGCAAGGCGTGGAGATTTTGGGTTCTGGTTTCGAGGTTACTCTCTGGCTAGTTAACGCGGAGTTGATCATCGCTAAGGATGCGCGCGAAAGCCGGGAAACATTTCGGTTGCGCGGCAAAAGGCAACGCGTGGCACGAGCGCACGTTAGCGAGGCATTCCCCCCAGTGAGAGTGACCAGTGGGGTAGAGAAAATGAGATCCATGCTCGGGGTTGCCATGGGTCTGCCCACGCGGCGGCTGGCGCGTGGGCCTTCGACGATGAAGTCCTGAGGGGCAGAGCTAGGGGGACTGTGAGGAGCAAGGCAGCGCTGCTCTTCGCTGTCGGCCCAGTGCGCGCGGCCCTCAGCAGACCCCAGCCAGTCGAAATTACTAGGCTAGGCGATCAGAAGAGTGATGGACAGACCGAAGCATGGGGATGAAACCTGAGCGGCGCGAGGGAATCATGCGATCGTTTTGTCATTCGCCGTTTTGCCGATCGGCGCGCAGCCCCCTCCCCCGCGCAGTAGATCTTGGCTGTTCTTTTGGCGCCTGTTTCGAGCGGGCGGGGTCTCCCCCAGAGGCAGCGCCCTTGCGAGCAGTCGCGCCAACCAGAGGTCTGGAGCCAGACCCCCCCCCCATTTTTCCGCCCGGTGACGCGGAGCCGACAATGAGACGTCCGCGATGTCAACTCCAGAGAAGAAGCGGATTAGATTCCTCATCCGAGCATTCATCTGGAGCGCCAAGTCGGAGCATGGTTTCAGCGCGGAGTCTGCTTTGGCAACCTAAAGTGGAAGCGCGCGAGGGAGACGCGTGTCAATCCGACATTGGAGGAGAAGAGTAGTGCGTCAGCGCGCCCGTGCGGTCCGTTGCCCGCGGTGCTCATGTCGGCCGGTGCGTGAACCCAAGGGTCCAAGGACAACATGTACACAATGAGTGAACGGGGGTGGTCGCACTAGGAGATCAGCGATGCGTCCAGGTCGACTGTGCAAAGGCGGTATAAAAAAAGGGCTGTATCATCGAATGAAGGAAAATGAAGACGCGGGCGCTCATTCAGAGCAGGAGAAGTGAACGACCAGACGAGGAGGAACTCATGCGCATCAGCGAAATGCACTGTACCGATAATTCGAGCTTCTGCTTGTGAGTTGGAATGGACGCGCGAGAGCTGTGCCGCCACTGGACTGATGTTACCAGGTGAACAAGGACCAAAGTGGAGCAAGTGCGCCCGACGAGTTTCCCGAGACCTGGACGCCGGGGGCCTGCTCGAAGACGGACCAGTCAAACGGGTCGCCCGACGTGCAAGGAGACGAGAATTGAGTGATAAGCAGAGTTGGCACCTTCACTTGCCGATCTATGGGGGACGCACAACTACGCAAGTGGGACTGTCGGGCTTACGGATACGTTGACTGGTTCAATGCGCCAGCCATGTGCGAGGCCCGCGGGGCAATCGGGGCAGTTTGACCCCTGGAAAGGATTCCCGTGCAAGTTATCCGCCGCGAGACGGATCGAAAGGCGCATGCGCGGGGCGACGTGTCAGGGGCGAAGTTAGATGCAGATTTGACGCTCAAAGCCAGGTTCGAGGAAATGATGCAGTTTAAAAAGCACAGAGTATGCGAGAAGGTGGAGGCGGAGGATGGCTAAGCATTTCTGGAGAGGGCTTGTCCGAATTGCGGCAAGATGGCTCGACCATAACAATGGGCATGAGAGCGCCCCAGAATGTCGGTCAAGCGTGCTAGCGCAGCAGATCCAGCACCACGTAAAATAACACAACATATTCGCGGCCGCGCTGCCGTTGGAAGCCCGGGAACCGTTGTTCTCACTGGCAGTTGCTGAAGGCATCGGCATGTAAATGGGGGGGCTTGGCAAGGGCGCGCAGCCATCCTGCATTTTGAAGTTAAGCATGCGCACTTCCACGCGAAAGAACAAGAGCGATATATTCGCGAAGGCGCTTGCTGAGAACCGCGAGACCGGCGCGTGCGGAGGGCGACGCGCGCCCGCGTGCGGCGCGCGCTGCGCGGTCAGTCTTTGCGAGGATTGCCGCGTGGACTTCGCCAAGGACGTCGGTTTCGCCGGCGGATTGGCATCTTCATGCGCGTCCAGACATCGCGCCGGGAAGACCTGGTTCACCGTGCGCGGCGACGGCTCCGCGTTGTCTGTGGGCGACGCTGACTTGGACTGGAAATCATGGAAGAGTTCGGGGTGGGCTGGGGGGGGGGGGGGAACTAGTCGATCAGGATCTTGAACTCTTGAGCCGGGTCATCGAGTGGGGCGCGGAGGGTTCGCGGCGCGAGACCGACCAGAGGCGCGCGGGAATCGCCAAGAAGGATCTTCTCTTATTTTGCGCCAGGGTCACATCATACTTGCCATGAGAAAAGGTGCGTCACAGCGAGGAGGATGCGGATGAGTTGCCCCCCGCTGGGCGTGCATCGGCGCGTCGGTGGCGAGAGCTATCTGGCGCAGGGTCGATCCCATATTTAGTTTGCAGTGAAGGGGCTTGCCAGAAGCATGCCGCGCCCAGCCAGGGGGTCCTGGTAAGCCTGAGTTAAACTCGGGAAGTATTTTAAAACGCACATCATGTATAGTTAACAATGTAAGTGCCAGGAGTTGCCCGAGGAGTTGGTCACATGGCCGGGCGCAGATTACGCAGGGTGCAATAAGTCAAGGAAGTCTACGAGTGGGGGAGTCGTTCGTTCTGCGGGAAAAAAACATCATCAATTCATAGAGTTCGACCCAGAGCATGCTGGGATTATCGTCTGATGAAGCAGAGTCGTATGGCCATGTGAAAGAAGCAACAGCGGGTTTAGGCATGCAATCTGCGCTGAATGATTTTGATGTCGAGGTTGAGTTGCCGCTGAAGATCAATACCTGCGCGGCAGGAGCTATAGCCAGCAGGAGAGGGTTAGGAAAGGCGGGGCACGTAGAAGTTTGCCAATTGTGGTTGCAGGAGAAGTCCAGAGGAGGAGACGCAAGGGTAGTCAGGGCTTCGACAGAGGAGAACCTGGCGGGCACGTGAACCACGTGCGATTGCAACGGACTGCGCAGGAAACGCACGCGGGGCACAAGTCAGCTCGCGCTTGAAGGTAGACGCCAGCTAGGGCTGGCCATTGAATGTTGAATGTCCGCCGCTGTTCGAGATGAAGGAGATGCTACTACTGCCCCCCCAGTTCCCAAATTCTACCAACTTGCTGGCCGCCGCTGTGGAAATGTCGTCTGACGGCCGCCCTGCTCCCGAGCGCGACGTTCCTGGTTGGCCGGGGGCCCGTTGCCGCAGTCGGGCTCGTTCTTGGTTGCCGCAGTTGCAAAATGCCATCGCCTGGAACGCCCGACCAAGCAGATGTGGATCGTGAATCGCGCGGGCCTGGTGTTCGACGCGGCCGAGGGTTGCGCCCGCCGCTGCGTCGCGCTGTCCGAGACGAACCGCGCCGGTTGCATCGGTTGATTCTGGGCCGAGATGCAGCCTTACAGGGGGCGACCAGTGCCCTTATACAAGCCACCAGGCTCGTCGAGGATCTCAGCGAAGTTCAGAGTGAGCCCGACCAGTCCGAGGGCGCGTGCCAGCTGCTCGAGGAGCAGGTCCTCCAGCTCATCCTGGCGCGGTTCAACGACGAGGATGCGCGAGTTGTTGAACCGCAAGATCGCGAATAACGTGGCCAGGGCCGCGGAGTTAGCCAATGGCGAATCGAGAATCGTCCTACGGTTGGCCGGGCCAGCCCAGATTCAAGTCAAAGCCGACGTTGCATCTTTCATGGGAGAGATAGCCGACCGAGTGCACCCCGAGAACGATTGCGTCTCCAGCGGCAAGTCCAGCCGCGCAGAGGTTGCCTGTAAGCTGCGGCCCCCGTCGCGATCCGACAGCCCGACGTCTGGGCTGCCGCTCTCCGGCCCATCGCCGACCGAGGTCACCGAGGAGGGCGGGTCGGCCAAGGAGCGCAGCTATTCCAGGACCCAGATGGGTGATCGTCAATCCCGCGGGGGCGGCAGGAGCCAGAGCGGGAGCTCTGACTTGTTGCCCGACGCAACAGGAGGTGCGTTGAGCAGCGGCGGGGCGTCAGCGAGCGGAGATGACCCGCCTCGAACGGCGCCTCAGGCAGCGCTTACGGAGGAAGACAAGGAGGTGGGCGGGTCGCCGGCCCACCCGCGCCAGCGTCCAGTCCCGGCCGACGAGCCCGCGCGGAGGCCCCCGCGTTTTTTGGGTGCGCTGCCGGGGCGATTCCCCCACCTCACGCGGGCAATCCGTTGCCTGCGAATGTGCCTGTTGCAAGAGAGCAGATCGCTCGCGACAAGGTCCGCGCCATCATGAGGTCCCAGAAGATGGCATTGCTCACGCGTTTCCGAGAGCTTCCAGTTAACGGCGACCAATTTCGCGGCTTATCCGAACTCGTTCAAAATTGCAAGTCATGATGCTGGCAATTTCTGGCGCACTTGCAATGGCAATTGGATCGGCGATCCAGCTCCCGGGTTTTTCGCATGCGCTCATGGCAACTAGGGTACCTGGGACGACAGCGAGAGTTTTCAGGCGAGCTTCGCGTTGTCACTCGGGGACATGTGCCCGCAGTCGCCCGTGGCGCTGTTAGAAAGCCCGCCTGCGCGGCAGACCGAGCTCTCTGGGCGCAGGGCCGAGCAGCATGAGTCATGGGTTCGTCAATCTCAGCGCTGCTATCCCAGTTGCCCCGCGGGTCCCAGGCGCCCAGGGGCCTCGCGGAGTTGCGCCCAAATTTCGCCGCCCGTTCGCGTCCAGGTATCCCGAGTCTCGCTCCGCATTCGAATTTGTACATCCAGGATCTTCCGGAGTTACAAGGAAAGGAGACGCTGGATCTGGTTGTGACTTGGTTTGGCACGTGCTGGCCTGGGAACCTGTTCATCATCGGAGTTGAAGTGCTGCGCGAGGAGTCGTGGAGTGACCGCGTGGACATCGCGAAGGGCACCACGGCCCGTAGGTCTGCCACCGCCCAAGATTTAGCCGATTACTTCATCAAGATTGCCGATGGGCTACAGGTTAACTGGGATGATACCCAGGCAGACCTTGGGCCACCCGAGGTCGTCTGGTTACCCCGAAGTTTTCGATTTCCACCAGCGATCGTTACATCAGCGCGCATGCTGGCTGGTTACAGTTAACTGCTCAGGGCGTTAGGCACCGTTCGAGCCACTGCAACACATCTGTCTGTAGCAAGTGAAGTTGCGAGGTCGCGACTTCGACGCATGGCTGAAGGGCAGCCGCTGGATGGTAACCCCCAACAGTGGTTACGAGCTCCGCCGCGTGAGGAACGACGACCTTCAATTCCTGCGTTGCCTGCGCGCGCCTGGCCGCACCTTCTGAGAACCTGCTGGTTTCGATTGCCCTGTTGCCGAGAAAGCCGCCGCATTCAAGAGTCATGTTACCGTTGATGCTCCGTGCGGATGTTGGACCCGTGAATCTTTACGCAGGCCGAATTCGCTCATGTACCTAATTTCTAAGCTGAAATTGACCGTTACCCATCTGGGCGACGTGAAATTCACCCGCCCCGGCCACTTTTTTTACTTGCAACACCTTCCCCGTCATGGTGCGGCCAGTAATGGCCGATGGGGGTGATTTTTTGAACGAGGGCGACTGGGTCAGGATAGTGGCGTGCGTCGCGATCGGAACCGTTTTGGCTCAAGTGATTGATCGTTAATGTTCGTGTTGAGCGTAGCGACCTAAAACGAAACTAAACTATCGTTCCCTTGCCTATCCCCCCCCCGAGGAGTTGCAGCAACAGGAGGAGGAGAAGGAGGAGGATGAGGAAGAGGACGGGGGGGAGGAGGAGGATGAGGAGGATGATGATGATGATGAGGAGGAGGAGGAGGAGGAGGAGGAGGAGGAGGAGAAGAGGGAAAGGGGAAGGGGCAAGGGAAAGGGGATGAGGAGACGATCTCACAACCAGTGATTCTGTAGATTTTTGGGGGTCCTCGTGGCCACGGTCGGCTCGTGTGCCCAGGGCCCAGGGCCCAAGCCCCCAGCGTCGCGGAGCCAGACACGCCACGTACCTCGTTTTTCCAGTCCGGCCTCCCGCGGCCGCTCCCGGGCCCCAGAGCCAGCAAACGAACCCCCGCTCCAAAGCACCTGAAAAACAGCACAGGTGAAGCGGCGGGGCGAGGAGTAAGGTGTCGGCTGGTGAAGACGTGCAGTCCTGAGTGCTCCTAAGAAGGGATTCCACGGAAACGTACGGCTGTGTATACCCTCGTGCAAGTTGTGCGATGGATCGTGGCCGTCCGGACCAACAGATGGTGGCACTGGGGCGGGCCCGATCCCTGAATAAGTTGTGAGGAGGTCTCAGGCGAAACGGCTGCCAGACCGCCTCGGAAGTGGGCGGCCTCGGGTTCCCTGTCTACCCTGTCTTCTCGTTGTCATCCCCCATCCTTCGCTTGTCTGTGCTCTGATCCTCGCTCTCGCAAGCCGTTCGTTGAAAGTTTGTTTTTCGTGGTTGTTGCTCTGGCAGTTCGTTCGTTGAAAGATTTTTTTCTGGTCCCCGTGGGCTTGCAGATTTGAGTAATCGGGAGGGAGTCCTTTTTACGTTTTTGTTCGGGGTCGCGCCGAAAATCGAGACCCGCCTTCCTACTTCATGTTTATAACTACTTCCGAAGGGTTTGTTTTCTGACGCCTTTATCGTACTCTTCCTCTGACCGCTGCTACTCTTCATCCTCCACAGCCCAATCCGAATTTCGCAAGATCGGCGGCTACGGTTCCGAGCGAGCTTGGGCGATGCTGCTCGCAGCAGCGGACGCAACAGCTTTGACATTTTTCCCGCGAGTGGCATTCCAGGTTGAACACCTCCAATTTCCCAGAGTTGCCCAAATACGAGACGATCTGACGTCGATGCATCTGATGGCGGCGAGGGTTTCTCAGCCTGGCCTACCGCAGGGCTCCCCGCTCTTACCCTTACGCGATCTTGCTTTCACTTGTTCGGACGGGCCTCGAATCTAGATAAATCCGTTCCAGAGCATTCCAGAACGCTCTGAAAAGGCCTCGGCGCTCGATACGTCCTCCACACCCGCCGATTATCAGAGATATCCGATTTACATCGGTCCGACTTTGTCCAATTCTGCCTTTGCCTTACTCGTCTTCCCGTTTTGCTCTGCGCCGCCTCCCTGCACCCAGGGCCGGCTCCTGTACGTGGGCAACCTGCCGTTCCGCACGTCTTGGCAGGACCTCAAGGCGACCGCCCTCCGGCCGGCCCCGCCCGCGCGCAGCGCCACCGCGCGGGCGCGACTGCCAAAAGACGAAGGCGTCGACCGTAGGCGTTGCTCGGGCCCGCTTGTCGCGCCTCGTGCGCGCACCGTGGGCGGTCACATGCGGTCGAACATATGATTAAGAAACCTCATCCCGAAAAGCTGGGCCAGCGTTTCTTCACCAATTTGCTGGAAAGCTGGCCCAGTTTCTCAAGCACATTCGTCCCTCCAGCGTGAGTGTTCACGTCGGCTCAGAATTGTTTGAAGAAACTTCCGGAAAGTTGGCCCAGCTTTCTGAAATCATGATTTGACGCAGTGCACCACGTGGAGTGCGCCACATCGAGTGCACCACGTAGCTTGCACCACATAGGTCGCACCGTAGAACCACGCAGATCGCACATCAGGGGTGCACAAGCTCACTGCTTCGAGTCTACTCTGGCAAGCATGCACTCTGTTTAGCTCGATCGCGAAATATGGTGCAGTTTATTCGGGTTTTGTGCGGAGTAGGATATGGCAGGAGGTCGTGGGACCCAGCATGCCCTCGGATGCACATGTGGTCCTCTCTTCACGACGGCTGCCACTGACAAGGGTGGCATTCCACTGGCCAGTGTTAGGAGCCGTTCTTGTTTAGCGCACCTGGTTGCTGGGCCTTGACGTATGGCGTTGCTGTTCCGTGCGATCGATGCAGGTGCCACATATTTCTCCGAGTCCTGTACCAAAGTATCCGTGTGAGCCTAGAGCGGCGGCCTGGTCATCCTTTCCCTCTCCTCGGCCGCGGCCGTTCTGTGCTTAGCCACCCGCTCTCGTGCGTCCCAGTGTCCAGCGCTGCCGCGCTGCCCGTCGGCTCTCGAGTCGCGCTCGCGGCCGTTCTTTGCTTTTCCACACGCTCTAGTGCGCCCTGTGTCCGGCGCGGTCCGTCGGCTCTGCAGTCCGCCCGCCAGCACTGCCAACAAATGCGCTCAGAGCCCCTGTTATCGTTCAGGAGAAAGCGCACAGCGGGGAGCTACCAACAGCGCCACATTTTTTTGAAAGGGGCGATGGCAGCCCCGCGGCAGGACAGTCTCCCGACTCCATAGTCGAAAATCGAATATCTTGGCATCGCCTGGATGTGTGCGTTTTTTCATTGACGAGGACCATCGAGGAGCATCCTGGATCATCTTGCGAAAGCAAGCGCAGGACAACTAAATATGTACAGGGAGTGGACGTCCGAGCGATAGCGAGACAGTGGCGTCGTATCATTGGGGGTTGAATGTCTGAAAACAAACACCGCCACATCCGCCTTCCCCTTGTCCTCGTGCTCCTCCTGTTCCTCCTGCTTCTCTTGCTCCTCATGTTTTTGCTGCTCCTGCTCCTCCTGCTCCTCCTGCTCCTCCTGCTTTGGCTCCTGCTCCTCCTGCTCTCCGTGTTCATCCTGCTCCTCGTGATCCTGTTCCTCTTCCTGCTCGTCCTGCTCCTGCTCCTCCTGCTCCTCCTGCTCCTCATTTACCTCCTGCTCCTCCTGCCCCTGCCGCTGCGCCCCTGCTCCTGCACTGCCTCCTGCGCGTCCTCCTGTGCATCCGCCACCTCCTGGTGCTCCTCCTCCTCCTCCTGCTCCTCCTCCTCGCGCCTCCGCTCGTTAGGCCGCATTTGAAGAGGCAGCCCAAAGGTTTGCAGCGGGATTGGGCCAGTTCGGACAAGAAAACCCGCATGGTTACATTTTTTTTGTTGGGGGGGTTCTGGGAATGACATCCACCTACCACAACGCACAGCACGCATATTCCTGGAGATTTGAGGAGTTTTTTTGAAACACGCATGGGCGAACGCCGATGCCATGGCTTCGACCGATGCGGACTTCACCTTGTGCCAATGGCCATGCCACAGCCATACAGCTCAGATGGCGAAAGAGGCGGACAGTCAATACAAATTTGGATTAGCTGTATTGTGCGACGAGAAACTATACGGCACGGTCTCGAACATCCAGACGCCGCCCCGCCCAAACGGATTAATTGGCAGAGCCGGACTTGTCAAGTCTCACCTTCGACGTATGAGCGTGGCTACGTTTGCGATTCAATTGCCGCCACAGGGCACCACGGTCAAGGTTATGTACAGCAGCGTGGCAGCGGCACCGTCATGGATACAACCCGACTTGGATCGCATGGGCAATAACCGCTTACTTCTCATTCTCGGAGATGTGGGCTCCCTACCGGGATCGTGGAGATTGTGCGCTCTCTTTACTCGGCTCGCTTCTTCGTTTTTCATGACCACTCTGGCGCCTCTACCGAGAGACGGCGAAAGGCTGGAATCGCACAGGGGTGCCCGCGTTCTCCATATTGTTCATAGCAGTCCAGACTGTCATGCTGCACGGCGCAATGGGTTCTCAACATTTGGGCGAGGGGCCCGGATACGCGGTCACCCGCGGTGTTTTTCATGCCGACGACACGCTGCAAGTATCCCAGCACCAATCGAACCGCCGGAACATGTTGAACGCTATCGTTGAGGGGGGCGCAATTAGGGCTCGGAGCTCAATTGAGGGAAAACAGTACACTTGCAACTTTCTGCGAACCGGAAGATTACGACACCGAGTAGTGTGGATCTTAAGACTGTCTGGGACGCTGTGCATTTGGGAGGCTCGCCGACATGTGACGTGAGAAGGTTCGCAGAGCTACCCAACATATTGGGAAACCAAGCAAGCTTTTCAAGCACATGAGCAAGCTCCTGTCGCACGAATATATTGCCTGGATACGAAAACACACGATCTATGACAGCATCGTTCTGCGCAAGCTGTTACATTGGTTTGATTATTTATTGTTGTTGTGCGCAGACGGATGCTGGTTCGATGCCTTACATTGCCAATGCTGGCAACGCATTCTTGGCATTCCGAACCGTCCATCTCACGGGCCAGCAACATCTAGGAAGACATCGATCAACAAAGAGGGGAGCTCTATTTAGCCTCCCCCCTGTGGAGCACTGAACATCACCTCCAAAACCCCTCTTGGAGCGCTCTCGGGGCCGCTCTCGGGGCTCTCCCTGAGCTGCTTGGAGCCATCTTGAGGCTTCGGATAGCCGCCGGAAGCGAAAAGGCGAGAGAGCAACATTCATTGCTTGTTTTGAAGGTTTTTGAAAACATTGGCTTCTTTGGGGCCTCCATGAAGGTATGGGAGGCCTCTTGGGGCCGTTTTGGAATGCTCTTGGGGCTTCTTGGGGCATCTCGGGAGCCATTTTGAGGCATCTTGCGCTATCTTGGGCCATCTTGGAGGGCATCTTGGGCTTTCCGAGGCATTATTGGGGCCGTCTTGGGCCATCTTGGACGCTGCAAGTACCCGCGACCACCCCCGTCCAGGTCCAGGGGGAGGGGCAGGGAGGAGGGGTAAACTCCGCTCCGAAAGGGAAGAAGGGGGTTGGACGAGGAGCCTCCCTAGACCACCTACGCCTAGGGCTGGTGGGATTAGGCGCCTGCGGCGGGCTTCCTCGGAGCCTCGCAGAATGCCGACGTCCCCGCCGTCCCCTCACTCTTATCCGCAACTGCGGGGTGGTACGTACAACGAGCCCGTTCGCACTGTTCTCTTTTATCCTCGCTGTTGGGTCTTATCTGCTCGCCTGTCAGTCAACGCGTATATCCCAAGCCCTTGATACCCGCCCTCGTCGTCTTCGATCGTGCCCTCTCCGGAGTATATCTTTCTTACCAGGAACGCCTATTTGATGGAGCCCCTACGGCAGGGGAGAAGAGGACGGATGCAAAAACGAGACAAGGGGGAGGGAGGAGGA
Source organism: Prorocentrum cordatum (assembly GCA_963575745.1). Classification (NCBI taxonomy): domain Eukaryota; class Dinophyceae; order Prorocentrales; family Prorocentraceae; genus Prorocentrum; species Prorocentrum cordatum. Next base: position 520,379 of record CAUYUJ010016649.1, read on the forward strand.
TGGAACACGAAAGAGACTAGCAGGAGGGGCTGCTAAGAGCAGAAAACACGTGGCAGAACCAGACGGGCAGATCGGGCTGGCAGAACCTAACAGGCGGGTCGGGAAGGCGGACCCAGGCGGACAGGTCGAGCAGGCGGGTTGCTGAAGCGTGCGTCCTGCATACATCGCGAAGAAGTTTCGAGCGACAGTACGATTATTAAGTAAATCGTGCGAGAAACCAAAGCGAGAGCGTGATTCCTGAGTGTCGAGGGCGCGGCGTTTGAATAAGTTGCGGGAAAGTCCCACGCGAGAGCGCGATTTCTGCATACATTCTGAGGATGTCCCGCGCAAGAGCGCGGGAGCCATTTGTTGTAACGCGGGGTCTAGGAGGCCAGTTTGGTGACCCTCGCGCTTCCGTGTTAAAAGCCGAGGTGCGAGCCCCGGGAAGGGCACTCCAATTGGAAACGCAATTTGCTGTGGAGGGGAAGGATCAGCAATAGTTTTTCTTCAGCAAAGAGGGAAACAACAACAGCAGCAACAACAGCAACAACAACCTTCACCACAGAACCTCACTTCAGTCACACGCGCAGGGACAGTGAATCCGACCCCTCACTCTGATCGTGGAAGCGGAGGGGAAGACGAACATCCAGAGAGACAAATCATATGGGAAAATATTGGAAGTCCGGGGGGAGACGGGCATCCAGAACAGATGGGGCATATGGGGGAATCTTGGGATGTGCGTCTGTTTACGTGTGTGTGTGTTTTTTGTGTGTGTGTGTTTGTGTGTGTATGTGTGTGTGTGTGTGCCTGGGCTCCTTCATCCTCGTTCTCTCATCTGCGCAGCTCCCCTTTCCTTCCTCTGACTGCGAAGAACACGGCGGGGCACCTTCGGGGATCCAGGTCCGCCACGACACCCGTCGGCGGACAGAACAAACGTCATCGCAATGGGAAGGGATGGGTGGGGAGGGTTAGGCTGTCAGGTATGCCGCGCGAGCACCCAGCTTGCTTCCCTTCCCCTTCCCCCCCACCCCCTCCCTTGTCCGCTGCCTTCGTGCCCCGTGCCCTCTCCCCCTACGTTCTCCCCGCCCCACTCCTCGCCCCTCCCCCTGTTTTCCATCTATCCCCTTGCTGCCGCTGTCTTTGAGTTCGTTTCTAAGGAACAGTTTTTGCCGATTCCTGGCTCTGGTTCCAGGCGCTCTCGCTTCGACGACGGCCACAGTTTCTCCGAAAGCGAGGTTGCCACTCGAGCGCGGGTTAGCTTCCAGATCTGTTCTGTTCCAGGCCAAACTGCGATCAGAGCGACTTCCTTTCGATGTTCCCGCACACTGTATTCAGAGACTCCCTGGCCAGAGACGCCCCCGCACTCAGGAAAGGCGCTCTCGATCGAGACGCCCTCGCCATCCGCTCGAGTTGGTGGCGGCCTAGCTGCGACGAAAACGGCTCCCGCTCGATACGCCCTCGCAGTTTACTCCAAGACGCCAGTGAGTCACCCAGAGAGGCGCTCTCGCCAGACACCTCCTGTCAATTCATTTCATGCAGTGACAGCCCAACTACGACGACAACGGCCCTCGTTCAATTTCAATACTTCCTCGCAGCCTTTCTCCGAGATGCCCTTGTGTTTCCAAACTCGGGAATTGCGTTGTCGCCTCAGACCCCTCTCACATGTCACTCGGGTTCGTAAAGTCCCGTCTACAGCGACACCGGCTCCCGCTCGAATCTTCCTCGCAGTCTATTCGGGAATGGGGCTCTCGTCCGAGACTTCCTCGAAACGCGCTCAACTTCATGAGTTGCCCGCGAGGTGGTTAGCTCGCATGGAGGCCGCGGCGGAGTGATTGTCATACAGAGTGCGCCGTTGAGTACTTCTTCCAGGAATGGGCATGAAACGATCCCCCCTCAAGCATGCAGTTTGTCCATAGACGGTGAGGGCTAGTACAATGGAGAGGGGGGAAGACATGAAGATCAAACCAGCGTTTGAGATCACATGCTCGCAGCGTTTTTGTCGTCACTGTTGCTGTCGTTGGCGCATTTCTTCGTCGCTGTCGTTTTCGCCCTTGCAGGGTCAGTTATTTTCACCACCTTGCCACTGCACATTGGACGTGAACGGCTCTCTCCTCCTCCTCCTCCTCCTCCTCCTCCTCCTCCTCCTCCTCCTCTTCCCTCTTTCCTGAACACCTCCAGTAGGCGTCATGCGCAGGCACCTTCCCGAGCCTCCCTGCTGCCCGAGCTTACCACCGTTCCCGAACCAACCTACTGCTCTTTCTCCCCGAGCCCCCTCCCTTCAGAGCCCCCTCCCCGAGCCCCCCCGCCTCCTTGAACCTCTCCCATAGAAGCTCCCTCGGGAGCTTCCTGGGTAATCGCAGGACTCCCTGCGGCCTCCTGCTCCAGAGTTCCCTTCTGAGCCCGTGCGGCGTCGGAGCCCCTTCGGCCGCCGAATGGGCAGCCGAACGGGCTCGGGTTCGACGGGGTCGATGGAATTGGACCGGTTCGGCCGCCGATGGGGCTCCATCGGGAGCCCGTTCGGCGGCCGAATGGGCTCAGACGCCGAATGGGCTCAGGAGGGAACCGTGGTGTGGCCCACCCTGGGGCTTTGGAGCCCTCCCAGGACCCGCTAGGGACTTTTAGCGGGGCCCTCCCTGGAGGCCCTCCCGGGGCGCTCCCCGGCGACGGCCTGGGTGCGCTCCAGAGGGCGTCGGGTGGTGTCGGCGGGTTTGGCGTCGGGCGTCGGGTAGGGCGTCGTCTTGGGTGTCGGGTTGGGCGTCGGGTTGGGCGTCGTCTGCGTGTAGTCAATGTCAATATTTGATCCCGCCCGGTCACGAGGACGTGTTCAAGGAGCACGGGCAGGTGATCCGCGTCGACATCGCGGAGGATCGCCAGCGGTGAAGGAGGAGGCGGAGGATGAGGAGGTGGAGGAGGAGGCGGAGTAGGCGGAGGAGGCGGAGGCGGAGGAGGAGGAGGAGGAGGAGGAGGCCGGGGAACGGACGACAGAAGGGGAAGAAGAAGGGGGAGGTGGAGGGGAAGGGGGCGAGGGAAGGCAGGAAGGGTGGAGAGCCAAGAGGAGGAAGGTGGATGCAGAGGGACGAGGAGCGACGCGGATGGCGATAACGATGAGGGTGGGGCTTGCATGAGGGTTTTGCCCGAGGGCGTTGCCTGAGAGCTTCGCGTTTGTTTGTGCTAGGAACTGGTGGGTGCGGGGCCATCCCCGCTGGCATTGCCCAGGCGGTTCTTCGAGGCTCCTCGCTGATGCCTGGCAGCGCCAAACAATACGCCGGGCAGGACAATGCTACGCAGTGCCAGCCAATTCCAGGCAATGCCAAACAACGCAAAGCCATGCCGAGCAGCGCCAAGCAATGCCAAACACAACCAAGCAGCGCACAGCAATGTTAAGGAATGCCAGCCAGTATAAAGCAGTGTCGAGCAATGCCACGCAACGCCAAGTGATACAACATCAGAGCCAAGCAATGCCAGGCAATGCCGAGCATTACCAAACAACGAATTCAGGCAATGCAAAGCAAGGCCACGCCAGGCAATGCAAAGCCAGTGCCACGCCATGCAAAGACAAGGCCAAGCAACGCCAAACATCGCCAATACGTGCCGAACAATGCCAAGCAATAACAAGCAGTGTCAAACAATGCCAATACATACATGCAACGCACAGCACTGCCAGGCAATGCTACCAAGCAACGCAACGCACGGCCAAGCAATGCTAAGCATTGCAACGCAATTCAAACCAAGATCATGCAACGCCAAGTTATGTCAAGCAGTGCCAAGCAATGCCAAGCAATGCGAATCAATGCCAAGCAATACCAAGAACTTGCCAGCAACGATTACAGGCACTACCAAGCAACGACAAGCAATGCCAAGCATGCACAGCAGTGCCAAGTGAGGATCTGCATTAAATCGTGTTTCACTGCTCAGAGCTATTGTGAATTTCCAAGGAAGGAAGAAGACCCCATTCAAGGGGTCGCACCCGGATCATGGTTGTGTATATGTGTGTTTTTACACATATGTACATAAATATACATATATGTATATATTTTATATTTTATATATGTATATATGTGTGTACATCTCTTTTTATGTCTCTCTCGCCTTTGTCCTCACTCTGCCTCTCTTTCTCTCTTTCTCTCTTTCTCTCTCCCTCACCCTCCCTTTTTTCCAACCCTCCTGTGTTGTTGGGTCCCCGTCGAGACGAGACAGCGCCCCGCGTCTCCCACCTCTCTTCCCACATCTCTTCCTCCCCCCCCCCGTCCGTGCCCTGCTCTCCGCAGGCCCACAATTTCGGCACACCTCTCACACGCTTCGTGGCCCCATAGGGAACTCCACCGAAGCTCCCAGTGCTACCGCCCGCCTGCGTCCGCCACGCCCAGTACAAAGTGTCGTGGCCCCATAAGGAGCTCCACCGAAGGTCCCAGTGCTACCGGCCGCAGGCGTCCGCCCTCACCCAGTACAGCCGACTGCCCGCCTTCGTGCGCTGGGCGCCGCGCAGCTCGCCGAGGCCGAGGCCCGCGGGGCTCAAGGCCTGCTCAGCCCACAAGTTCTAGCGCTGGGCCGATGCCGGCTACGCAGCTCCGCCCTACCAGTTCAGGGACAAGGATTGCCTCCACTGGACAGGCGGGCGGATCGAGCCGCCGACTGCGGAGGTCCGCGAGGTGTTGATGGGTTTCCCGCGGGGGTACACGGCCCCTGCATGACTAGCGCCCAGGCCAAGAGCGCGACAGAAGTTCGAGGCGATGCGGCTGTCGCTCCTCGGGAACTCGTTCCAGTGCGAGGTCGTGGCCTGGCTGCTGGCCCAACTAGGCGGTACAGGCGGAGCTGCTGGTGGCGGTGCAGTCGTCCGCCGCGCTGCACGAGAGCTCGCGGGCCTGGGCTGACGGCGAGCGGCTCTGGGCCGGCGACCTGGCCACTCTGCGCGGCGGCCGCGAGGCGGTGGCGGCCGAGACGGCAGAGCGGCTGCGCGCGGCTCGGACGGCTGATGGGCCAGTGCCGTCGCCCAAAGCCGGTGGGCTGGGCAGTGCTGCCGCGCACCAGGGCCTTCAACGCAATGCACCCCTCCAGGCCGTCTGCGTGAGGCTGACCAAAGCAGCCCACCCAACCGCCACCAGGCGATGATGAAACGGCCAAACAACGCGCGCAGTTCACGCCAAGGCAGACCAGACACCCGCTTCCAGGCGCGGTCTGCGCGGCCAGTGCTGCCAACCCGATTGTAGGTGATGGGACCAGAGTGAAGGGCACCACTGCCTCTCGGCCTCAGCAACTACGATGGCGGAGGGATCCGACCGAGCCCATCACAGGCCGCCGAGCGAGGCCGTGCCACGCAACGCCCTGCGGCCGCCAGTCAACCTGCTGACCCCGACCGAGGGAATGCCCGCACTACCAGCATCACGACGCCGAAAGCAGTTTGCTACTTGACTTTGGATCGAACTGCCTAGCACATGGGACAGTCAGGACTCCGTCTTGACATACCCCAACTCGCACAGACCGCCTGGATCGCCTTTCGCTAGGCCCGATCGCCTGCCCGCCTCGGGGCCTCTCCCGAGGTAAGCCACCAGGCGTGCCCTGATGCTCATCGATCGCGCGCCATTTCAGTGCGCTGCGCGAATTACTGGCAAATTTTCTGTAACCCTAGCACGGGCCGTCGCGGGGGATGCCCCAAGGTGGTGCCTTCATTGTTTGGGCGCCCGAGCACGTATGCCAAAACGCGTGTGCAGCTGGTTTCTCTTTGTGCACGGGGGTGAAGAAGGGGTGAGTCTCGCCCTTGTCACCACATGCCGTCTGTGCTTTCCAGCCCGGGTCTCGTTCGGACCGCGCTAGGTATATCGGAAACTCCCCGCTCCCGCTTTCCATGTGGACTCTCCCGCCACAGGAGGAGGGCTCGGAGGGCGTTTGTACCCCGCGCGCCTGGGCGTGACACTGCACCCGCAATGTTGCGATCTCTCTCCGTCTCTCTCGTTCGCCCAGTTCCCTTATCAGACGCATCCAGGATCGCGTCTGACTTTGCACGTGCGGTTCATATGTAAGGCCAGGAACAGTTCCCGGACACACACGTCGATCCGCCACTTGCCAGCACAGACCTCCCACGGTTTGTACACCAGGTTCAGGAGGGACCGCGCACATCGCGTCTTGTAGCGCGGATGTATGTTCCGCCAAGATGCGCGCAGCCTGGCCCAGTTTTGCCAGACGACCGCCTCGCGCGTCATTTCTGGGGCGTCCAAGAGACGGGTGATGACACATGGAGGGGGGGAGGGATATCATCGCTGGGGGGGGAATGAAATCTTCCTAGATGTCATTGCCCTTGAGTTTCCCCCAACCAGGTTGGCCTGAAGGGTTCTTATTTGGTTGAAGGTTGGTGCCGCCTATTCCCCCAATTAGGCTTGCCTAGTGGGTTCTTCCTTGGTGAAAGGTTGGTGCTTTCTATTGTTAGTGTGCCCTTTCCTCGGAGGTTCCTCGGGTTTCTCGGATTCCTCGGGTTCCCCGCCCCCTGTGCCTCCTATTGTTAGATTGCCCATTTGCTGGACGTTCCTCGGGTTCCCCAGGTTCCTCGGGTTCGCCGCCCCCGTGCCTCCTATTGTTACGTTGCCCGTTTCCCGGAGGTTCCTCGTGTTCCCCGGTTTCCTTGGGTTCCCTGCCCCTGGTGCCTCCTTTTGTTTCTTTGCCCACTGCCATTCCTCGGAGGTTCCTCGGGGGGTTCCTCGGGGTTCCCGGGTTCCTCGGGTTCACCCTCCCTGTTTGCCAGGCAATGCCAAACAATGCGACGCAATGCCAAGCAATGCTAAGCAATGCCAAGCGATTCGCCCAGCGATGCGCCCATGCAACAGGCTTTCCCCGAATTGGGGTCGCGCCACTTTCACCTTATTTCAATACGTCCATCCCCCCCCTTCCCAGGCCGCGCACGTGCCTCGGTCCATGATTTGCTACTCCCCCTGTTGGACGTCCCTCTCTTGGGCTCCCCCGATCATTCACATCTCCCGAAGCAGCCGGCCACATCTCAGTACGCTTCCCCCTTCGCCCGAGCCAGCCCCAGAGAGCGCCAGGATTGGGACGGCAGGTCGAAGGGCTACGCCACGGTGCTGTACGAGACCGAGGACACAGCCTCCACCTCCGCCGCCTCCTCCGTCTCTGGTCCCCTCCGCCGCCCCGTCCGTCTTTCTTTGTTCACTTTTCCCGTCACGCCTCGCTCCTCCTTCCTGCCGGTCGCGCCGCTGCTGTTCCCGCGCCTTCGTTCCTCCTCCTCCTCCTCCGCCTCCTCCTCCTCCTCTTCCTCTACCATTTTCTCCGCGTCCCTTCTCTCTATCCAGCTCCTCGCTCCTCATCCCTCGTCCCTCCCCTTAGTTCATCCTGCTGCGGAGTGTGAGCCAGTCGTTCATTGCTGTTTTTCGTTAACGGAGGCCCAGTACAGTACCATCATGAGAGTGCGGAGTACGTTCAGGACGTGGGGTCCGTTGCCTGATCGGTTACTGCGCTGTCGATGGGCGTCAGTTTTCGTCTTGTGTCTCCAACCTGGCCATTCGGTCTTGGAGATTAGTAGGCAGCGGTCATTGGCAACAGCTTTTTTGTGCTGCTTCTCGGCTCCTCGTTTTTCCTGCTCCCCCTCCGCATCCCTCCTTCATCCTGCTCCTCCTCGGTGCATTCAGTATCGTTGTAGATCATCCTCGCTCCTTCCTCCTCTCCCTCCCCCCATCCTCCTCCCGAATCCCCCTCCTCCCGGCAGCGGTGACGCCGACGACGTAGACGCCGTCGTTGGCGCCAGCGCCGACGATGGCGATGACGATGAAGCCCACGCTCTGGGGCCCCCCCTCGCGGAGCACTGGAGTTCAATCGGGCCTGTCCCTCTACAGGAGGAAGAGTCAAAAATAATCCAAAAATAGTTTGGGGATTTTGTTTTGACTATTTATGAGCTTTTTTTGAACTTTTCGTTTAAAATCGGCCTGTAGTGGGACAGGCCCGACTTAACACTGGAGGGCGGGGGGCGTGCTGGGGCCCCAGAATGGGACCCTCGCCGTCCCCATCACGCCGTTCGCCCAGGCCCCACCAAGAGCGGCGTCGGCGTCGCCGTCGTCGTCGTCATCGTCGCAATCGTCGTCGGCGTCGTCGTCGTCGTCGTTGTCGCCATCGTCGTCGCCGGCGGCGGCGCCGTCGCTGTTGTCGTCTGTCGTCATGAACGAGGGCGCGCCGCTGGATGCCCCAAAGAGGGGGGGTTCGGAACCCCTCCCCCCCGTTTCCCCGGTCGGTCGTCGGGACCTCCCCCCCCCTTTTCCCGGTCCGTCGTCGGGATCCCCCCCCTTTTCCCGGTCCGTCGTCGACGAAACTTCCCCCGCCCCCTTTTGAAAAGGGTTGGATGTTCCGGACCCCCCCCGTCCCTCCATTTGGACTCAAAATTCGGACCCCCCCCTCCCCCCCTTTCGCCAGGACCCCTAACCCTAATCCTTTAGCCCTACCCTCACCCCTAATCCTAACCCGGTCACCACATACCACTCACCACTCACTACCGGCTACCCAATGCCCACTCATCGCTTCACACTACTCACTACGCTCCACTCACTACTCACTACTCCTTACACGCTACGCGCTATTTAGTGTTGTTTTTTTTCGCTACTCACTACTCGCAACACAATGTTCATTATTCGCTACTCCCCACGAACTACCCACAACATCTTAACCTCTACGCGCAACTCATTACTCACTACTCGCAACCCACTACTCGCAACTCCCTACTCCCAACTCGCTACTCTCGACTCACTATTCACTACACACTGCGGCGGGGGCGTTGGTTAAGGAATTTGCGCTGGGGGCCTCAGATTCCGGAGGCTTCCTTATCTGATGAGGGCGTCGGTGGCATTCATGGCCGATCCACGATTGGAGCACCCCCTTTCCCAGACACTGTATTCCTTATCCAATGATTCCTTATCGAACGCCCTTTCCGTACTCACTACCCCCTACTACCTACTATTCTCTATTCACTACTGACTACCCACTATCCGTTTTCCACTACTCAGTACTCAATATGAGGTTTAACTCGCTACTGATTACTCAGTACTCACTACTCACTACCCAGTACTCACTACCCACTACCCACTACTCGCTACTCACTACTCACTAATCTCTTCTTACTACTCACTACCCCCTACTCGGTATTCCTACTCACTACTGAGTACTCTTCACGCACTGTTCAACTACTCTATACCCGCTTCTCACTACCCACTACTCACGACGCCCGACTCACTACTCACTATGCACCACCCGGCATACCCTACTCACTAATCATTTTTCTACCCACTTATCCCTACCTCTTACCACTCACGAATCACTCGTCCTTACTCACAACCCACTATTCACTATACACTGCTCACTACTCACTATTCAGTACCCATGACTCACTACTCACGACTCACTACTCCATACTCCCCACCTCGCCACTCACGGCTCACTACTCTCTACTCGTTGTTCAGTACTCGCTAATCACTACCCACTACTTACTACTCACTACTCTCTACTCACGACTCCGTACTCCCTACTCCCCACTCCGTACTCACTATTCACGACTCACTACTCACTATTCACTACGCCCTACTCACTTTTCACGACTCACTACGCACTACAGACTACCCACTACTTACCATTGAAAACTCACTGCTCACTGCTCACTACGAACTACGAACCAGACTCACTATTTACTACTTGGGAAAGAGTCAGAATGTCAGAATCTAGGGAACTCAGAGATCCTGAGGCCAGACCCCCCCTTGCGGGAGAGGCCTTCTCCACGGCCCCCTGTTCGGCGCAAGCGGGGTGGGGGGGAGGTTCAGCGCCAAGGGGAGGGGGGGGGGGCGAGGCAGGGTTTTCCCAAACCAAACGTTCTTCCCAAACCAGATGTTGCGGAACCAGACCGCTGCGCCTTCCTAAACCAAGCCTGGGTTTTCCCAAACCAAACGAGCCCTCCCAAACTTAACGGGTATTCCAAACCAGAATCCACGATCTTCCAAAACCAATTGGCCGGGGATTCTCAAACCAACTGGGTCTTCCCAAACCGGCCCCTGGGTCTTCCCAAACTAAGCGGGTTTTCCCAAATTACCCCCCCGGGCTTTCCCAAACCAGCCAGGTTTTCTCAAACTAGCCCCCACGGGTCTTCTCAAACCAACAGGGTGTTCCCAAACCACATCCCCAGGTCTTCTCGCGTAGTTCTCGCCTTCGTTTCGCTTTCGTTTTTGTTTTCGTTCCCGCCCTCGTTCTCGCCTTCGTTCTCGCCTTCGTTTCGCTTTCGTTTCGCTTTCGTTTCGCCTCCGTTTCCGCTTTCGTTCTCGCCCTCGTTCTTGCCTTCGTTTCGCTTTTTACCTAACAGCGTAGACTGATAGGTTTCTAGTTGACTCAAAAGAGCTCACAGATCACTCCACAGGGGGGTCCGGGCAGGCGTTGGGAGTTGCCGGCCGGCAGGGTGCCGGGCCTGTGCCGGGCTCGTTTTTCACCAACAGTCACACACTTCGTGCTCGTCGACCTCTCAGAACCCCATTCCCAGGCCACATTCTGAATAACCGGATGCAACAGTCACACACTTGGTGCTCCTTGACCTCCCAGAACGCCATTCCCGGGCCACATTCGGAATAGCCGGACGCAACAGTCAGACAATTCCTCGTACTTGACACCCCAGAACTCCATTCCCGGGCCACATTCTGATTAACGGGATGCAACAGTCACACATTTCGAGCTCTTTGGCATCCCAGAACCCCATTCCCAGGCCACATTCGGAATAACAGGATGCAAGAGTCACACACTTCGTGCTCCGAGACCTCCCAGAACGCCATTCCCAGGCTACATTTGGAAAAATCGCACAGAACAGGTATACACGCCGGGCTATCTGGCTGTCTGGAACGGCAATCCCGGGATACATTCAAAGTAATCCCACGCGACAGTCACACACTTTGTGCTCTGTGACCTCTCAGAACTTCATATCTGGGCGACACTCCTGGGCAACACTCGTTCTCTCATTATTTTTCTGGGAAATCGAGGATTAATTGTGTCTGTGTGTTTCTTTTCCTCCTGAAAGAGGGCCCCGCTCGACATCATGTTCCCGGAAGCCACTCCGGGAACATGATTTCCGAGTTCCCAGGGCCCCCTAGAGGGCCCCAGGACAGCCTCAGCGAGGCCCCAGAGGGCCCGAGATGGCTTGAAGATGACCGAAGAGGGCCCCAAGAGGGCCTTCAAGAGGCAAACATCGGCCCGTTCCCGTAGTAAAACGTACATTTTCAGCATACTCCCTTGCTTCGTCTTCGCAGTGCCCCAGACGCGTTTGATGAGCCCCAAGACAGCCCAAGAGGGACCCAAGAGGGCCCAAGACGGCCCAAAAGGGTCGTTTTGTGGGGCTCACGGAACCTCCCAAGACGGGCCCCAAAGCTGGCCCAGGAGGCCCCCAGAACGGCCTCCAGGAGGCCCAAGAGGGCCTCGCTCGAAATCATGTTCCCGGAAGCCTCTCCGGGAACATGATTCTTGGGTTCCCCAGACGCCCGGAGACAGCCCCCAGAGGCCCCGGACATGCCGAAGATGGCCTCAGGACGGCCGACGACGCCGCCAAAACGCCCCAAGAGCGCTTCCAGACGCCCGTCTAAAGGGCCTCAGAAGCCGAAAATCATGGACGTTCCAATGGTTTCTGAAACATTCTTGCGCTCTCCCATGTTCCGCCTCCCCACGGTCCCCGACCGTGTCAGACGCCCTTCAGATCGCTCCAAGACGGCCGAAGAGACTCCCAAGAAAGCCCAGACACGGCCCAGGAGGCTCCCCAGATAAGTCAAGAGGGCCTCGAGACCGCCCCAAGAGAGCCCCAAGAGCGACCCAAGAGGGCCCGAAGAGCGCGACATTTCAAGGTCTCCAGCCTGAGAGGCTCCTGGGACGCCCCCAGAGGCCATCAAGAGGCTCCCAAGAAGCCCCGTGAGGCTCCCAAGAGGTCCCGCAGAAGTCCCAATAGGCCGTCAAGGGACCCCCAGGGAAGCCCCCTGCGGGCCCCCAAGACACTTCGGTAAATTACCTAACAGCGAAGACTGATAGGTTTCTAGTGGTGTCAAAAGAGAGCAGCAGATGACTCCACAGGGGGGTCTGGGCAGCCGTTGGGGAGGTGTTGGGGGGCCGTTGGGGGGCCGTTGGGGATTGCCGGGGAACCTCGTTTTTCGCAAACAGTCACACACTTCGTGCTCTTCGACCTCCCAGAACTCCATTCTTCGACCTCCCAGAACTCCATTCCCGGGCCACATTCTGAATGCCCGGAGCCAACTGTAGGCCACTTCGTGGTCTTCGAGTTCCCAGAACTCCATTCCCGGGCCACATTTTGGATGCCCGGAGCCAACTGTAGGCCACTTCGTGGTCTTCGAGTTCCCAGAACTCCATTCCCGGGCCACATTTTGAATGCCCGGAGCCAACTGTAGGCCACTTCGTGGTCTTCGAGTTCCCAGAACTCCATTCCCGGGCCACATTTTGGATGCCCGGAGCCAACTGTAGGCCACTTCGTGCTCTTCGACTTCCCAGAACTCCATTCCTGGGTATGATTTTGAATGCCCGGAGCAAACTGTAGGCCACTTCGTGTTCTTCGAGTTCCCAGAATTCCATTCCCTGGCCACATTTTGAATGCTGAGGCAGGCTGATGCTGAGGCTGAGGCAGGCTGAGGCAGGCTGAGGCTGAGGCCGAAGCTGAAGGCAGACTCAGGCTGAGGCTGATGCAGGCTGAGGCTGAGGCTGAAGCAGGCTGAGGCTGATGCAGGCTGAGGCTGAGGCAGGCTGAGGCTGAGGCTGAGGCTGATGCAGGCTGAGGCTGAGGCAGGCTGAGACTGAAGCCGAGGCTGAAGGCAGATTGAGGCTGAGGCTGAAGCAGGCCGAGGCTGAGGCTGAGGCTGAGGCAGGCTGAGGCTGAGGCTGAGGCAGGCTGATGCTGAGGCAGGCTGAGGCTGAGGCTGATGCAGGCTGAGGCTGAGGCAGGCTGAGGCCGAGGCCGAGGCTGAAGGCAGACTGAGGCTGAGGCTGAAGCAGGCTGAGGCTGAGGCTGAGGCAGGCTGAGGCTGAGGCTGAGGCTGAGGCAGGCTGAGGCTGAGGCTGAGGCTGATGCAGGCTGAGGCAGAGGCAGGCTGAGACTGAGGCCGAGGCTGAAGGCAGATGAGGCTGAGGCTGAGCAGGCTGAGGCTGAGGCTGAGGCTGAGGCAGGCTGATGCTGAGGCAGGCTGAGGCTGAGGCTGAGGCTGATGCAGGCTGAGGCTGAGGCAGCCTGAGGCTGAGGCCGAGGCTGAAGGCAGACTGAGGCTGAGGCTGAAGCAGGCTGAGGCTGAGGCTGAGGCAGGCTGAGGCTGAGGCTGAGGCAGGCTGATGCTGAGCCAGGCTGAGGCTGAGGCTGAGGCTGAGCAGGCTGAGGCTGAGGCTGAGACTGAGGCCGAGGCCGAGGCCGAGGCTGAAGGCAGACTGATGCTGAGGCTGAAGCAGGCTGAGGCTGAGGCTGAGGCAGGCTGAGGCTGAGGCTGAGGCAGGCTGAGGCTGAGGCTGAGGCTGATGCAGGCTGAGGCTGAGGCAGGCCGAGGCTGAGGCCGAGGCTGAAGGCAGACTGAGGCTGAGGCTGAAGCAGGCTGAGGCTGAGGCTGAGGCTGGCTGAGGCTGAGGCTGAGGCAGGCTGATGCTGAGGCAGGCTGAGGCTGAGGCTGAGGCTGATGCAGGCTGAGGCTGAGGCAGGCTGAGGCTGAGGCCGAGGCTGAAGGCAGACTGAGGCTGAGGCTGAAGCAGGCTGAGGCTGAGGCTGAGGCAGGCTGAGGCTGAGGCTGAGGCAGGCTGATGCTGAGGCAGGCTGAGGCTGAGGCTGAGGCTGATGCAGGCTGAGGCTGAGGCAGGCTGAGGCTGAGGCTGAAGGCAGACTGAGGCTGAGGCTGAAGCAGGCTGAGGCTGAGGCTGAGGCAGGCTGAGGCTGAGGCTGAGGCAGGCTGATGCTGAGGCAGGCTGAGGCTGAGGCTGAGGCTGATGCAGGCTGAGGCTGAGGCAGGCTGAGGCTGAGGCCGAGGCTGAAGGCAGACTGAGGCTGAGGCTGAAGCAGGCTGAGGCTGAGGCTGAGGCAGGCTGAGGCTGAGGCTGAGGCAGGCTGAGGCTGAGGCAGGCTGAGGCTGAGGCTGAGGCTGAGGGCTGAGGCTGAGGCAGGCTGAGGCTGAGGCTGAGGCTGAGGCTGAGGCTGAGGCAGGCAGGCTGAGGCTGAGGCAGGCTGAGGCTGAGGCTGAGGCTGAGGCTGATGCTGAGGCAGGCTGAGGCTGAGGCTGAGGCTAATGCAGGCCACTGCGACTGTCATCGCGAATGCGACTACGACTGCGAGAACAGCAGAACTCTACAACTGGATTCTCATCTGAATCTTAAGGGGGATGCTTCCAGATATGCTCCTACACATCGCTGTTAGGTTGCTTTGCCGGGATAATCTTTTGTTCTCGTTTCCGCGCTTGTTCTTGCTTTTGTTTTCGCCTTCGTTTCGCCCTCGTTTCCGCAATTTTTGCTCGCCGTCGTTTCGCCCTCATTTCGCTCAGTTTCCGTCCTCGTTCCCGTCTTCGTTTTCGTTTTCCTTTCGTTTGCGTTTCGCCCTCGTTTCCGCTCTCGTTCCCTGGTTCCCTCCTTGGTTCTCGCCTTCGTTTCCTTTCGCTCTCGCCTTCGTTTTGTTTTCGTTCCCGCTCTCGTTCTTGCCTTCGTTCTCGCCTTCGCTTCGCCTTCGTTTTGCTTTCGTTTCTGCCCTCGTTCTCGCCTTCGTTCTCGCCTTCTTTTCGTTTTTACCTAACAGCGTAGACTGATAGGTTTCTAATGGGCTAAAAAGAGAGCAGCACATTACTCCACAGGGGGGTCTGGGCAGCCGTTGGGGAGCGTTGGGGGGCCGTTGGGGTTTGCCGGGGGGGATCGTTTTTCGCATACAGTCACACACTTCGTGCTCTTCGACCTCCCAGAACTCCATTCCCGGGCCACATTCTGAATGCCCGGAGCCAACTGTAGGCCACTTCGTGCTCTTCGACTTCCCAGAACTCCATTCCCGGGCCACATTTTGAATGCCCGGAGCCAACTGTAGGCCACTTCGTGCTCTTCGACTTCCCAGAACTCCATTCCCGGGCCACATTCTGAATGCCCGGAGCCAACTGTAGGCCACTTCGTGGTCTTGAAGTTCCCAGAACTCATTCCCGGGCCACATTTTGAATGCCCGGAGCAGGCTGAGGCTGAGGCTGAGGCAGGCTGAGGCTGAGGCTGAGGCTGAGGCTGAGGCTGAGGCAGGCTGAGGCTGAGGCTGAGGCTGAAGGCAGACTGATGCTGAGGCAGGCTGAGGCTGAGGCCGAGGCCGACGGCAGACTGAAGCTGAGGCTGAAGCAGGCTGAGGCTCAGGCAGAGGCAGGCTGAGGCTGAGGCTGAGGCAGGCTGATGCTGAGGCAAGCTGAGGCTGAGGCTGAGGCTGAGGCCGACGGCAGACTGAAGCTGAGGCCGAGGCTGAAGGCAGACTGATGCTGAGGCTGAAGCAGGCTGAGGCTGAGGCTGAGGCAGGCTGAGGCTGAGGCAGGCTGAGGCTGAGGCTGAGGCAGGCTGAGGCTGAGGCTGTGACTGCGACTGCCGTTGCCACTGCGACTGTCATCGCGAATGCGACTACGACTGCGAGAACAGCAGAATTCTACAACTGGATTCTCATCTGAATCTTAAGGGGAATGCTTCCAGATATGCTCCTACACATCGCTGTTAGGTTGCTTTGCCGGGATTCTCGTTTCGCTCTAGCTTCCGTTCTCGTTATCGCTTTTGTTATCGCTTTCGTATCGGCTTCGTTTCGCTTTCGCTTCCGAACTCGATCCCGCCTTCGTCGTCGTCGAAGTCGACGTCGTCGTCGTCGCCATCGTTGCCGTCGTCGCCGTCGTCGCCGTCGTCGACGTCGTCGTGGTCGCCTTCGTCGTCGACGTCGTCGTCGTCGTCGTTCCCGCCGTCGTCGCCGTTGCCGTCGTCGTCGTTCACGTCGACGTCAACGTTGTCGTCGTCGTCGTCGTCGTCGTCGTCGTCGTCGTCGTCGTCGTCGTCGTCGTCGTCGTGGTTGATGTCGTCGTCGCCGCCGCCGCCGCCGCCGCCGTCGTCGTCGTCGTCGTCGTCGTCGTCGTCGTCGTCGTCGTCGTCGTCGTCGTCGTCGTCGTCGTCGTCGTCGTTGTCTCCGTCGTCGTGGTCGTCGTCGTCGTGCTCGGCGTCGTCGTCGTCGTCCTCGACGTCGTTGGCGTGGCCGTCGTCGTCGTCGCCGCGGCTGGATGACTTTTCGAATTGAGGGTGAAGGCGCATCTCTGGAAGCCAGACATCCAATTCTAGACGCTTCGCGTATCCCCACCAGCCCGTCCAGAAACGACGCCCAGGCGAGTAGAGGGTCGTCCTGAGGGGCTTTTCGGCGTCTTGGGTGCCTCGGGGGGGCCTCTGTGGGCCGTTCGGGATCCTCTTTGGGGCCTCCTTGGGGCCTCTTGGGGCCTCTTGGGGCCATCTTGGGGCCTCTTGGGGGTCTCTTGGGGGCCTCCTGGGGGCCTCTTGGGGGGCCGCTTGGGGCCATCTTGGGGCCATCCTGCGGCCTCTTGGGGCATCCTGGGGGCCTCTTGCGGCCATCGTGGAGGAAATCGATCAAAGAAGAGGGGAGCCTTAATTAGCGTTGCCCCCTGTGAAGGCCAAAATGGGGCCAAAACCATAGTGAAATCAATGTTTTTGGCTTCCTCGCCGAGGCCGTTTTGGACGCTCTGACCGCTCCCCGCCCCTCCTGTCCAGGTCAGTGGGGAGGGGGTAGGGGGAGGGGTAAACCCCTCCCCGAAGGGGAAGAGGGAGGGGTGGAAGAGGAAACGCGTTAAACCACCGACGCCCAGAGGGTTGGTGGGATTTTCCTTCTTCGGGCACCCAGGGGTCCGGACCCCTGCCCTAGGGCCGGTTTTTCGTCCCGAGTCGTTGATTCACGGCCCCGGAAAAAGCAGAGCGAAGGCGAAGACAGAGCCGCTCAGATCGTGCAGACCTGCTCGGGGTGCCGCCGAGAGAACGTGCGGGCTGCGTTTCAGGCAGCGAGAGGCCAGGGCCAGCTCCCCGCAACGAAACACTCGTTTGCGGCAATGTTTGTCCCTGGCCGTGTCCAGTTGGTCGGCACACTCGGGGCACTTTCTGTGTCTCCGCTCTTCTTCGCAACCTGGCGGTGGTGGCTGTGCAGCGGTCGTGGCAGTTGTGGTGGGCGGGAGCGCTGGCTGAGTACGGGTGACAGTGGGTGTGGATGTGGCGGGTGTGGTGGTGGTGCGCTGGGAGCGGGGGACAGAGGGTGGCTGTTGTGGTGGTAGTTGTGATAGTTGTGGCAGTGGTGGTGGCGGTGGCAGAGAGCGGGGGGTGTCGGGCGGCGGTTTTTGGCGATGGTGGTGGCGGTTGTACTGTTGTTTCTGCAGAGCTGCCCTTGCCGCCGCCGCTGCTGCTTGTAAGCTCTATTTTTCCAGCCTGCTCCACGGCAGCTGCGAGGCTGAGGCTCAGAGCGCCATCGAAAATTTGCACGAGACGGAGTTCCAGGGTCGCAACATGATGGTTCCCGGCAAGGGGAGCGGAGTGGCGTGCCTGTAGTGGGTGGGTCAAGTCGGACGGGGCTAGAGGCTAGAGAGCGTTCTGGAACGCTCTCAGAGCGTTCCAGAACGCTCCGAGAAGGCCGCGGCGCCCGAGACATCCTCTAGAGCCGCTGGATCTCAGAGATTCTCGATTTATCCTCACCCGATGTTCTCCTCGTCCTGGCTCCGTCTTATCAATGGGGAGAGGGCATCGGGATGCCAGTTGAAGGGGCAGAGTGGGGAGCAGGAGAAACAGCGTCATACTTCCGAGAGGGGCCAGCTGCTCTGACAAGGGCCTCCGCCGCCAACAGCGGGCAGCAGCATCGAGGGAGTAGCACGGATGATTCGGCCACATGGAGAGGCAGCGCGGCAATGGGCAGCCGTGCTCGCGAGTGCGGAGTGCGAGTGTCACCACCCAGCAAACTACCCCAACCCAACCCGAAGGCCCAAATTTGCCAGGAGGAGGAGGAGGAGGAGGAGCCTCCATTCCCAGTGGGCGGGGGTCGTGGAACCTTGAGGACACACATCATATGGAACCCGATCCCCCCCCCCCCCCAACCCGAAATTTTGGCCTTCGGGTTGGACTGGTGTGGTTTGGCAGGTGCCCGCGCGCTCGTCGCTGCCGCGGCCCAGGTTCGCCTGGACACCCACCTGTGACCCCCGGGCGTGCGGGCGCCCTCCCCGCGGGGGGCCAAGGGCGTGGGCACGGGCGCCCGAGACGCGCGGCCCGGCCCCTCCCCCCAGACCCCAGATCGGGAGGAGGGCGGCACGGTGTCAACATGGGGAGAAACAATGACATAACCATACAAAAACGGAGGTCCGCGCGGCTTTCTCGGATCGGCGCTGGGGCCCCCTGGCGGCGCCTCCGGCGCCGCCTCTGGAGCGCGCCAGGGAGGTTCCCCTCGTAAAGCTAGGCCCAGCGGACCTCACCGCTGCAGCCCGCCTGATGCTGCTGGGAGGCACGCAGCAAGCTGCGGCAGCCCCCGTCCCCTTTGCTCGCCTGGGCTGCAGACCCTACCTCCCTCCAGTCAGTGGCCCCGAACGGATGAAGTTCTGAGGGACGGTCTGACGTCGCTTTGACATTGCTTTAGTTGTGCCGACGATCGCTTTAGTTGTACCGACTGCAGGGAAAATGTTCGCTTCGTATTCCTCCTGCAGTGCTCTCAAAATATCTGGTCCGCAGGTTGCTCGCAGCTGGCAAGGGCTACGTACCATGTCTGATGTTGTTCCTCATCGTGTTCGCTCTTGGGCCCCCTTGTTCGAACAACTCAGATTGTTGGAGGTCTGGGATCCTTCTCTCTCTCTCTCGCTCTCCTCCCCCCCTCTCTCTGTCTCTCTCTCTCTTTCTCTGTCTCTCTCTGTCTCTCTCTGTCTCTCTGTTTTTCTTTCCCTTCCTCTTTCTCCTCCTCCTTTCGTCTCGCATGCACAACGCCAATGTTATGAGATGCCATTTCTTTTGTACCCCAGACCAGCAAAGGCCAGCCACCTCAGACCAGACGAGCGGTGGACACGTTTTGACCTGCCCTTCGGAATTGTATGAGATACCACCGTGCGGTCCACCCGCTCGCTCATTTCTCAAAGTCAGTTTGCACGTTTTGAAGAAGAACTAGCACCATACTTCATCTAGCCAGCGCCATTTGGAACGATGGTTGCACACTTGGACCTCCAAATCAATTTATATCATAGTAGATGTGTACTGTATGTGGTGCCATCTATGCGATGTAAACTATGTTGTGCAAGCTACGTGGTGAAAGCTGTGTGGAAGTTGTGTGATGAAAACTATGTAGTGCAATATGTGTGGCGTATTCGATGTGGTGTTGTTCGCTATGCGGTGCAAGCTGTGTGGTTTTATCTGTCCAATGCAAAATCTGCGGTGTAAGTGATGGGGTGTTGGCCTCGTGGTGCAAGCTGTGTCGAGCAACCCGTGAGATGCAGAAGTCATGCGGCGCATGCGACGTGGTGCGAGCTGCGCAGTGCGAGCTCTGCGCTGCCAGCTGTGCCGCCGCCCCCCCCCCCTGGAGCGCCCACGAGGCGCGCACGCACGGCCTCCAGCGCCCACCAGGCGCAACCCCTGCACGCCCACCTGGCGTCAACGAGGCGTCCAGGAGGCGGCCACGGGCGGGCACCGGGCGAGACCTCGGCGCGCCCACCCGGGCGCACGGCGCGCCCACGTGACGAGGCAGCCGCGGGCGGGCACCGGGCGAGACCTCGACACCCACCCAGCGCACGGGGCGCCCACCCTGCGCCCAAGACCGGCCACCGAATGGGAAGCAGGCAGAACCTCGACTCGCCCGGCCAATTCTGCAGGAACGTCAGGCAGAAATCCCGAGTGCAGGCACAGCTTGGAGAGTTTTGTTCAAGGCCACCCAAGCAGGCAAGTAAGACTCCCTAGTGCAAGCGCTGATTGGGGAATTTCTTCAACACCATCTAACCGATTCGGCACCATCTAATCCAGCTGTCGTCTTCTGCATGCCTGCATGATGGCCTGCATGCTCACAAGCGGCTCTTGTCCAACTCTCGGATGAAAGTGTCAAGGGCGAGTGGATTGTCGAAGTTTATCTTTACCTGCCTGCGCGGCAGTGCGCATAAAGCCGCTATATCACTTGTCACATGCACACGCCCGTGCCCACGTCAGCCATGGCATCTGGCATGAGGGAGGGGCTTTACGACGGGAAGGTCGCAAAACAGCGCAATTATTCCCTACCTAGGCTCTGCCTAGAAGGGTTCTTACTCTCTTTCTTAAAGGGGCCGGGCAGTGGGGCCCGCCCCGGGCGGTTCCCCCAGTATCCGCCCCGCGGTTCCCCCAGTTACGTCCACTTAGCTTAGCGTTGCTTATCTCATCTTAGCTTAGCTTATTTCATCGTAGCTTAGCTCAGGCTTATCTTAGCTTAGCTGACCTTCATCTTAGCTTCGCTGAGCTTTAGCATAGCAGAGCACAGCATAGCATAGCATAGCGTAGCATAGCATAGCGCAGCATACCATATCATAGCATAGCCCATCATAGCATAGCATAGCGCAGCATAGCATAGCATAGCATAGCATAGCATAGCATAGCATAGCGCAGCACAGCGTAGCTTATCATAGCACAGCGCAGCATAGCATGACATATCATAGCCTAGCATAGCATCGCATAACATAGCATATCATAGCATAGCGCAGCATCTCATAGCATAGCCAGCATATCATAGCATAGCATAGCATAGCGCAGCATAGCATAGCATAGCATAGCATAGCATAGCAACTAATGCTGCTTTCCTGTGGGCTCCAACTTCTAGGTAGGGTCGCACTGGGGTAATTTATTACTGGATGAGTGGGTGGGATTCACGCGTCTTGTCGGTCGTAGTTGTGGCAGTATCTCTACCACTCCTTCTGCCAGTCTTCCCGTAACCCTCTGCCCTCTCCTCTCTCTCTCTCCCTGTCTTCCTCTTTCATCCTGGGCCTGCAGAGTCAGATGAATCGGTGCAGACGAATCGGCTCAATCAGGCTTCCTCTCAGGTGTCTGCGTGATGCAGGTTTGTGTCGAGGCGTAGCAGGCACCCCCGAGTTTTTGTGCATTCATTCAATCGTTCATCCATTCGTGCATCCATTCATTTTCTTTTCCCGTCTCCACCACCGGCGCTCCCTCCGAGAGGGCCCAGAGAGACCGGAACAAGGTTTGCTCTCGCGGCCTCCTATTCCAAGAGGCCTCTTCGCCGCAGCGCTGCTCCGGTGACCTCTCCGCGCACCTCTGGGCCGTGGCCGTCTCAGGGGCCCGTCGGGGCCTCGCGACTCCTCCTCGCAGTTGGAAGGGCCCCTCGCGTGCAGTACGGCCGTCATGCGCTTCGCGTGGCCTCACCTCTCTCCCTCCCCCCCCTCTCCCTTCCCCTCCTCCTCCTCCTCCTCCTCCTCCACCTTCTCCGTAGCCATTAAGGCTCAAGACGGCAAATTTGGCCCGCGGCTCAAGCGAGCCCAGGCATGTTTTGATTATTTGTTCTTCATTTTTGTGTTCGATTGAAATCATACGTGCTCCTCGTTATGGACGTTGTGAGTGGACATCTTTCTTATTTGTCTGGCCGTGCGATGCGTCTTCTGGCGGATGATGCAGATCGCCATTTTATTGGGTTGCAGATGGCTGCTCACGCCCATCGCTCTGCTCTTTCTAATTCCACGCGAAGACGCTTGAAACACATCGGCATCGCTTACCAGTTTGCCAGGCACCACACCACGCAGTGGGAAGATGAGTTCATGGCTGCTTTGGAAACGGAACTGCAAGCTGCGTATCCTCTTCGTTCTATTGTGCCACGCACACGAGCTCCTCGTTACTGCCGTGCTCATAATCGGGAAGCTCACCAGTTCAACCGTCACGCTCAAGAGTTCCAGCCGGCGGCCGCACCTCTGGTTTCTGTTCCGGAGCTGTTATCGGTGACGCAACAAGTGTACGATGGTCAACTAGCTTCTTACCAAGGGCTTATCTCCGCACAGACCGAGTCGATTGCTAAATTGTCTGGAGTCCTCGAGCGCCATGCCAATGCATCTGCTGGGTGCTTAACCAACGATATTGGCCAGGAGCTTACCTCTGCTGGTGATAGTAGCATTGACGCCAAGATTCCTTCCGCTGTTGATGAAGCTGTGTCTGCGCTTGGGCTCACCAGTGTAATCAACGACACGTTCAATGGTATTGTCAGCACTATTGGGCCCACGATTGCTGAAACACATGTCCCCAGTATCGTGCAGATGATTATGCCTGGTCTTGACAAACAGTTCTCCCAAATTTTGGATATGCTCGCTGTGCATGGGAAACAGATTGCAAAGAACACCGCGCCCTCCCATCCGCAGCTGGCCACTGTTACTGAGCATTCTAACCTTTTGCGTGCTGAAATCCAAGGGATATCGGCCCGCGTCGAGAGTTTGGAGTCAATCTGCCGCGATCTTTCTGATGTCCAGACACAGGTTCAAGTGCTGCGCGAGCGGCTTGACAAGATGCCCGAATTGGTGCCTGCACCTCCGATGGCGTCCTCTAGCTTTGCTGCCTCGGCCTCGTCTAAAAGAAGCGCCGCACCTTCAGCGGTGGCGCGGTCTACATTATGCAGATACGGAATGACGTGTCATCGCTCGGATTGCATATTTATACATCCTGTTGGCCGAGATGTGTCGGAGGCGAGGCATGGATGCGATCCTCCTTCTTCCTCGCTTGGTCCGAGGAGGGTGGAACCACCGAGCGCTCCCATTGACTATGGCAAGTTTGACGAAGTTCTTAGTGATGACATGATAGACGACCTCTTGACTCTCTCGTCTGGGTGGACGGCGCCTGGGTGGCTGCACGAGGCTATCGGCCAACCGCCCCTTCCCGATGTTGATTAACGAGCCTGTGGTGTTCATCATTCTTGTGTCCTCAGTCTTCTTCGAGGAGGCCACAGTCGAGGGCATCAACGACGACATCGGCGAGCCGGCTTTGCCATCATAGGCTTGTCCCGGGTCCTCCTCGCGGCGCCCCTCTTCTGGTGCTTCGTCATGCTCTCCTTCTTCTTCTCAGAGTTTATCTTATGGGGCTTCCGCCACAGCTCACTCCTCGCAGTGTGGGGGCCGATTCTCTCCCGAGATTTGATCAAATCGACTTCCTGGGTACGCTCCGCCTCCTCCTCCTCCTCCCCTCCCTTTCCTCTGTACCCCTCCTCCCCCTCCTCCTCCTCCTCCTCCTCGTCGTCCTCCGCCTCTCTCTCCCTCGTCCTCCTCCTCATCCTCCTTCACTCCTCTTTCCTCAACTCCCCTTCTCTCTCCTCGGAGGTCCCCAAAGGCCCACAAGGCAGAAACCACATCCAGGAATCTCGCTTCTCCTCCACGTCGCTCTTTCTCCACCTCCTCCTCCTCCTCCTCCTCCTCCTCCTCCTCCTATCCTCCTTCTCCTTCTCTTCTTCCTCCTCCTTCCAATCCTGGTTCGGGCCCGGCCAGCACTTCGCTGGCCGTACTTCGACACTCCGGGGGGCTAGACTACTATGGGCCAAAGGCATCCCACTGACACTTTAAGGGAGCTGGGTAGTCGGGTACGACTGCCCTTCCACATGTTTTGAAATGCCCTCGCCTCCCTATCCCGTCTATCGTCCTCGAGCCGTCGTCTTTCCTTGCCCTATCCTCCTCCTCGGCCTCGGTCACCAGGAGGTCCGGACCCCTTCCCGAGGACCAGCGAGGGCCCGAATGAGTCCGAAACCAGCGAAAAGTGTGAGTGATACTGATTTTTTCAATGCGCTGGAGGCCTGGACTTCCCCTGATATCCGATCGTAACAAAGAACTCCACCGCAGCCCTGATCCCATCTCTTTGCGGCATTTTTTTGAGCTGGATTGATGCGTGAGGGTCACGGGGCCTGAAACAAGGCTCGGCACGCCCGTGATGGGTACGGAACATATGGGTACGATGCCAAACAGCAAATGTTGTCCCAAACCTACAGCGGCTGCTATTGGACAGGCGATCTGCTGTATCTCAAGCGGACAATGCCCGCGGCGACACAGACAACGATTCTTGCTCAACATGGCCAGGAACTGCTGTTGGTCTTCGTCCCCACTCTCACCGTACCCACTTCGGACGTACTGAGAAGAAACATCGCCCGTTGTGGACAGCACCTGCGACGCCAGGATCTCAGGGTCCCCGTCGGGGAAGACTTATTGCCCCCGCTCGCGTACCTTGTGCCGGATCAGCTTGTTCGCCGGGCTGGTGCACAAAAAGCGCGTCCCTGGGGGATGCCAGTTTCGTACGCAGCCCCCTCTCCGCGGTCTTGTGCCGGACCAGCATGTCTGTGGGGGGTGGTGCGCAAGAGTCGTACGTACTCCCACCCCGGCGCCGCCCTCCGGCCAGCGAGGTCGATGCCCGACAGCCCCACGCCGTGCTTCGGGGGCAGGCGCGGCCCAGACGCGCCAGTGGCGTCGACGCCGCCGTGCTTCGGGTGCGGGCGGGCCGCGGCGCTGACGCCGCCGCCGAAGGCCGCGGCGCCGCAGCCCCTCGAGGCGTGGCGCGCGGGGGCGAGGACGGGGCCGCCCTGCTGCTGCTGCTGTTCCTTGACTCCTGCTCCAGCTCCTGCTGCTGTTCCTCCTCCTCCTCCTCCTCCTCCTCCTCCTCCTCCTCCTCCTCCTACTACTACTGTCCTTGTCCTGCTGCTCCTCTTCCCCTTCTCTTCCTCCTCCTCCTCCTCCTCATCCTTCTCCTTCTTGTTCTGTTACTCCTGCTCCTCCTTCTCCTCCTCCTTCTCCTTCTCCTCCTCCTCCTCCTCCCGTTCTTCTCCTTCTGCTCCTCCTCCCATCCATCTCCTCCTCGTCGTCATCGTCCTCCTCCTCCTCCTATCCTCCTATTTCTGCTGCTGCTGCTGCTGCTCCTCCTCCTCCTCCTCCTCCTCCTCCTCCCACCGTCCTTCTCGTGCTGCTCCTCCTGCTCTCCTCTTCCTCTTCATGTTCCTCCTCTTTCTCCTCCTTGTTTTGTTTCTCCTGCTCCTCCTGCTTCTCCTCCTCCTCCTCATCCTCCTCCTTTCCTTCTCCTCCTCCTCCTCCTCGTCTTCCTCCTCCTCCTCCTGCCGCTCCTCCTCCCACCCTCCTCCTCCTCGTCGTCGTTGTCGTCGTCGTCCTCCTCCTCCTTCTCCTTTCCTCCGAATCCTAGTGCTCCTCTTTCTCCTAGTCTTCCTCCTCCTCCTTCCCCTCCTATTCCTCCTCCTCCTCGTCCTCCTCGTTCTCCTCGTCCTCCTCGTCCTCCTATCCTTCTGCGCCTCGTGCTCAACTCCGCTCGTGCCCGTGCTGCTTCAGTCCTGTGCCTGTGGTATTGTCAGACGCGGGCGCAGCTGCAGCTGGTGGGGAGGCCCAGCTCTCTGATTATATGATCTCCGTGCGGTGCCACCCGACACGCGCCGAACCCCTCCGTTGCCACGGAAGTGGAGCCTTGTCGTGTGGCCGAAGGCTCCGACCATCAGGAAATTGCTCCTTGGAGGGCTCGCCCGCCTCCTTGTGGTGTACGTGGACTGCATCGCGTGGATATAACCAGTCCTTCTACTCTTTGCGACCACTTGCGAATCCTACCCCTTCGTATCCAATCAACGCCAGGGTATCGAACACCCTGCTGGGGTTCGACTTGCTGCAGACATCCATCGGAATCTGACACCAGGGGTAGGATTGACACGTGGTGGCATAGTCCTCCTTCTGCTGATGCTCCTGCTCATTGGTTGTGGTTGTTGTCGCTGTTGTTGTTAGTCTGTTTGTTGTCGTTGGTGCTGTTGGTATTGGTTTTATGTATGTATGTATGTATGTATGTATGTATGTATGTATGTATGTGTATGTATATGTATATGTATATGTATATGTAGTTGTATGTGTATATGTATATGCATATGTACATGTATATGTATATGTATATGTATATGTATATGTATATGTATATGTATATGTATGTGTATATGTATGTGTATATGTAGGTGTATGTATGTGTATATGTATATGTATGTGTACATGTATATGTATATGTATATATATATATATATGCATGTGTGTATGTATGTATATGTGTATGTATGTATGCATGTATGTATATATGTGTGTATGTCTGTCTGTCTGTTGGTTGTTGTTGTTATTGTTGTTGTTGTGATTGTTGTTGTTGGTGGTGGTGCTGTTGGTGTTGACATTGCTGTTGTTGTTGCAGTTGTTGTTGTGGTGGTTGTTGTCGTTGTTGTTATGGTTGGCGTGGTCGTTGCTGCAAGTGATGTTGTTGCTGCAAGGGCATTTGTTAGTGCTGCTGTCGGTGTTGCCGTTGTTAAGGTTACCGTTGTTGGTGTTGCTGCTGCTGATGAACATAATGATGCTGATGTTGATGTTGTTGATGCTGATGATGTTGATGATGATGATGCTGATGCTTATGATGATGATGATGATGTTGATGATGATGATGATGATGCTGATGACGATGATGATGCTGCTGATGATGCTGCTGCTGATGATGATGATGATGATGATGATGCGGAGGAGGAGGAGGAGGAGAAAGAGGAAGAGGAGGAGAAAGAGGTGGAGGAGGCGGTGACAGAAGAGGACGAGGACTAGGAGAAGGAGGATGATGAGGCGGAGGAGGAGGACGAGGAGGTGTAGGAAGAGGAGGAGAAGGGGGAGGAGGGAGGAGAGAGGAGGGATGAGGGTAGAGCAGGGAGAACGGAGAAAGGAGGAGGGAGAGGGAGGAGGGAGGAGAGAGAAGGGAGGACGGAGTAGGAGGAAGGAGGAGGAGGAGGGAGACGG
The DNA here is from genome assembly GCA_963575745.1 of Prorocentrum cordatum. Lineage (NCBI taxonomy): Eukaryota > Dinophyceae > Prorocentrales > Prorocentraceae > Prorocentrum > Prorocentrum cordatum. Next base: position 547,138 of record CAUYUJ010016649.1, read on the forward strand.
GAGGTGGGATGATGGAGGAGGGAGGAGGGAGGAGGAAGAGGAGTAGGAGGAGGAGGAGGACAAGCTAGGTACGCGCGCGTCATATCTGACATCCTACCCCTCCCTCCCATCCCTTACCATGACGTAGATACCCTCTCTACTCGCACAGTCGGATGTCGAGCAGGGCAATGATCCCGAAAGGGTACGCGATGCATTGTAGAGCACGGCATGGCCTGGCGTAGAAGAGCATCGCAAAGCGTAGTATGTCACAGCATGGCGTGGCGTGGCGTAGTGAAGAATTGCATCACAAAGCTGTGCAACGCAAAGCATGGCATCGCACAGCGGCTCCGAACATAACATTGCATAGCATGGCGTTGAAGATCAAAGCGTAGCATGCCATAGCACGACGTGGCACTTAAGCACTGCATATCACAGCTTCAGCTGAAGGCATGGCATCGCGCAGCGGAACGCAACCTAGCATTGCATTGCATACCGTGGCATGGCGCGGGAAATGACGCCAGCGCTGCAGCGGGAGCACGATTCGGAACGAGCGGAAGCGCTGAAATGAGGCCAGCGCTGCAGCGGGAGCCTCGAGCACGATTCGGAACGAGCGGAAGCACGGAAATGAGGCCAGCGCTGCAGCGGGAGCACGATTCGGAACGAGCGGGGCCAGAAAATGAGGCCAGCGCCTCAGCGAGAGCAGCATTTTGAAACAAATGCAGGCGAAAACCCACTTCCAGGGAATCCTGTGTGTAAAAAAACAGTACGCGGGGGGGAGGGGGGGGGCGAACACTCACAACCCGTCATCAGGGGAAGGAGGAGAGTAGTATTCATATTGAGTAATTGTGGAGGAGGAGGAGGAGATGGAGTAGGAGGAGGAGGAGGAGGAGGAGGAGGAGGAGGAGGAGGAGGAGGAGGAGGAGGAGTGGAGAATGAGCACGCGGGAAGAAGCGGAGGAGGTGCAGGAGATGGAAGCAGATCCATTTCTGCCTCAGGGTCTTGCCCGCCGCCGCCATCCCCCTTGTTCTTCGGTTGCGCTGGGCTGAGAATAGCGTGGCTCCGGGCGCTGCGAAGACGGCCTGGCGGCCGCCATGGCACATGGCAGTCTCCGCCCGGCGCCGCCGGCATGGGGCGGGTGACCGCGAGAGCGCTTCGGCGGCGGACGGCGACGACTGCAAGAGCCGAAGAGCAGGACGAGTTGCACAGATGTAGCCCTTCGGGGGTCCGCGCGGAGCCCTCGGGCAGGCGCCCACTCCCCGAGGCAGGCGCCCCCAGCGGCGCCCCATGCTGCGCTCCGCTCTCCCAGGGGGGGGGGGGGCGGGGTCCAGGGCCCGGCCCGGGAAGAGAGCCTCGCGGACCTCCCGACTGCTCACGCCATTGTGTCTGTAGCGTATGCTTGGTCTTCGGAGGGCTATCTCGAACGCTGCAACGCCTCGCGGCCCCCACCTCCAAACCCAGGGGTAGGGGGCAGAGGAGGGGTAATCCCTTTCCCGGAGGGGGAAAAGGGGTTTGGAAGAGGAGGCGCTCCAAACCACTCACGCCCAAAAGGGCCAGTGGGAGTATGTCTGTCATGTGCTCCTGTTCTTCCGGAGAAGGGCCCGAGGGTCCCTCGCGGCGCGCCCGCAGCGGCGTGCCCCGTCCCGAGCCGCTGGGCAGCGCTGCTCGTATCGGTCTGCCTGGGGGGCCTCCTCGTGTCGGCGAGGGTGCGGCAGCGCGCGGCCCTGGGCGGCGGTGGCTGTCAGGGGCAGCGACAGGGGGTGGTGGAGGGGGGGCTGGCGCAGGGGGAGCTGGGAGGAGGAACTTGTACCGATACACCGCCACCCTTCCCTCGTCGCCACGACTGGCTTCGCCTCGAGATCCTCGTCAGAATTCAGAGGATGACGATTGGAAGCAACGGCTCTTGGCCTTCGGGGGATCCCCTCGTCGTCATGGCTCGACGCACTTCGGAGAACTGGTGCGTTTGGGACCAGGGAGGGATCGGAGGATCGATTTTGAGGTGCCGTAGTCTCAATTTGCCCTGTTCCGAAGAGTGCAGCGCGGGAGATGTCCGTGGAGCATCGTATCGGTACATTTTTGTTCCCCCGAAAGCATCGACCCCCAATCGCGCATTTCTCGACGACTGGTGGCTGGGTGCCCCAACCTGCTCAGGGACGGGGGTGGTCCCCTCGTGGGCCCATCGCCGATCCATCGGCGATGCATCGTCGGTTCCAGGTTCCAGGTCAGTGCTTCCCCCCAACAAATCTGCTCCCCTCAGGTTGGTGGGATCTGGCTGATGTCGATGCTGCGGATATCGACTAGACGTACGACTGACCTTCGCCGGAGTGACCTTTGGTTCGGTCCAACTGGGGTCCCTGGATCGCTGAGGGCGATGCGATAGTAGCGGCTTGCGCGTTTGGGCTTACCCCCCCTGCCGTCCCCCTAGCGCCGCACACCAGAGGTCACTCTTGCCTAGGGCCACTCTTGCGTGTAGCCGAGGGTAGCTCGACGGATCTGGGATGTCTGGGAACGGTGCTGATGTCTCACCGCGCCGCGATGCCGCCGAGTCTCGGGGGCGACATCTCACAGCGGCCGCCAGGCAGTATTCAGTCCGTGGCGGCAATCATGCAGCGTGGCATTTGCGCCTTCGACGTGGATGTCTTCCGCACTGCGGACGACGTCCTGGTGGTCGGACACCCGTCAGAGGTGCGGGAGCGCTTGTCGCTCAGCACGCCGCCGACCGCGCTGACGCTCTCCGAGCTTCACACGCTCGACGGCGGCAGCACGGCCACGGTGCTCGAGCTCCTACAGGCCATCCGACAGCTCGCGCCGGCCGCAGGGCCTTGCAGCAGGACGCCCGAGCTGACGGGTGATAAGGGCAACGGGGCGTCCTCCGGCGACGCAAGCTCTGCCGAGGGCGAGGTGGCGCTCGCAGCAGCAGCGGCGGCCGGGCAGGAGACCGCGAAGACGAAGAGGGCGAGCAGCGCGAAGAAGACGCCGCTGCGGCTGCTGCTGGAGCCGAAGGGCGACGCCGCCAGCGTCGAGACTGTGCGAGCGATCGCGGCGGCCGCGCGCGCTGCGGGGCTGAGCGCGGACGAGGTGGGCGTCTGGGTCTCGCGGCCCGAGCTCGCGGCCGCGGCGGCGGCGACGGGCGCCCTCGCGCCCGCGCTGGCCATCAAGGCGCGCGCGCTGCCGCAGGGCCTGCTGGCGCCCGCCGGGGACGTCTGGGCCGCCGTCGGCCCTGCCGCGGATTTCCCGGAGCTGCTCAGCTTCGCGGACTCCGTACGCGGGCGCGGCCAGATCGTGCTCGCATGGGGCGTCGATACGAGTCGGGTGTTGCTAGAAGTGCCCCTTGGCCCAAGGTGCCCCAAGAACTTCCAAGCTGGCCCCCGCGGCCTCTTACGAGGCCCAGGGGGCCCCAGAGGCGCCAAAATGCGGCAAAAAGCTGGGGACACCTTGGGCTAGGGGCACCCTGAGCAACCCCCGAATGAGGGAGGACCTCGTCGCCGCACTGAGCGCTTCCGCCGAGGGCATCATCAGCAACGAGCCCTTTCGCATGGCCGAGCTCCTGGCCTCCGCCTGCCCTGGCTGGGCAGCCTGAGGCAAGACTGGGCAGCGTGTGGCGGGCCAATTTTCCACCACCACTACCAGAGGTAGGACGGGGGAGAAAGGAGGATGGGGAGGTCCTCCTCCTCCCCCTCCTTCTCCTCCTTCTCCTCCTTTTCCTCCTCCTAATCCTCCTCCTCCTCTTTCTCGTCTTTTTCCTCCTCCTCCTCCTCCTCCTCCTCCTCCTCCTCATCCTCTTTCTCATCCTTTTCCTTCTCCTCCTCCTCCTCCTCCTCCTCCTCCTCCTCATGGGCACCAGCCCAGCGAAGGATCCCATTACAGAGCACTGTTGAAGATGATGGTCAGCCTGTGTTTGATCACCAGCGTAGCGGGGAGCTTCTCGGTCAGCACTTGGGGCCAACTTCACGCGGCTGCTCGTAGCTGCCCTGACGCACTGGACGAGCTACGGCCCTACATCCAGGCATGTCCTCTCACCTCTGCTTGTCCTTGTAGTTTGACGAGTTCCTGGAGGTGCTTGCTAAAGCGACCCTCGACTCTGCCCCAGGACCTGATGGAACCCCCTTCTCTGGCGGCGGACCTCTGAGCCCCGGGGCATCAGGGCACCCTGCGACGAGCGCCATGGGATCACGGAGTGTGGGCGGTGTCCCGCTCGGGCGCAGCCGAGCTTGCGCAGTCTTCCCTGCCAAGGGCGGCAGGGCGAGGGACCTCGGGGCCATGACCTGGTACTCCCTGCCAGGCACGGCCCCTCACCCTCTCTGACACCGTGCGGCAACTTGCAAAGGGTGGCCATCGATAGGCCGCTTGTTGCGGTCTGCGAGGAGACTTGCGCTAGCAATCAGCGTGGTTTCATCTGCGAGCAGACTTGCGTCAGCAATCTAAGCGGTTTCGTTGAGAACCGTTCACTGCGCAACAGCATTCATGATGCCAAGGCTGAGGCCGTCCATCACATCTGCCACTGCAAGCGCACAGGGATTCTCCTCTACGACCTTATACGGCTTTCCCCAGCCTCGTCCACGACGCGATCTTCTGGGGCTCTCGGAGATGCAGGTGCCCTCATTCGTAATTGTTGCCCTCAGGGCTCTTTACAACGTGGTATGGCTTGAGATCCGCTTCTACGGGTGCGAAGGCGTCTGGTTCCTTCGTGATCGAGAGATGTTAATCAAGGATGCCCCGGCTCTGGTAGCCTCTTTGCCCTTCCTTTCGATCCGATTTTCCGGCTTCATCTCGCGCAGTTACCTCCGCTGCTTCGCCGACGATGTGGGCAATGTCGGCCTGAATTAGCGCTTGAACGCATGCCGCGTACCCTCCTCCCCTTCTCGGCTTGCCCCCCCTTTCCCTGCCTGCTCCATGTCGTTCCTCTGGAACTCTGGGTGCAATGCATGCTGCACGAGTGCTCGGTTTCGCATGCCCACGAAAGCGTGCATCGCATGCGGCGCTTACAACGGTGACGCGATGCTTCACATGCTCGATTGCCCTATGTTCGATGGCCGTGGGTTTGCCCTTCTCCTGCTAACCTCATCCTCCTCCGGGGCTGATGGGGCTTCTCGTTTCTGCCTCTGGGAACTAGCCAGTTGTCCGAACGAAGCCTTGACTTCCAGTGCCGCGTACATTAATATTGTCTTTAGCACTCACCGCAAGGTACGTGCGGTAAATCCCACTCGCAGCCAGATCCTCGCCACTGCCATCGCCAACGGACAACAGCTTCTTAGACGAGATGACCAGCTCAGTACCATAATAGGGCATCGGCCCACACGCACACATAGATGCGGGCAGATTGGTGTCATCCCAAAGCGATCGCCCCGCTCGTGCTGGAGGAGGCCATAGTGCATCCGACATAGCGTGGCCTGGCTGACCGACTAAAGCAGCACAAGCGACACGCCGGCGTCCACCCAGGATGGGCTGGCAAGCCCAGACATGGATTTCCGATCTCTTGTGCTACAGTGGAGGCCAGTCCACAAGAAGCCTCCCACAAGAAACCCAACCCTGAGACCCCAGGACGTCCATTGGTTTTTGGTGTGGGAACGTGACGCTTTCCATAGCAGAACCATCGAAACCCAAGAAACCCAGGGCACCTTGGAGCGGGCCCCCACTGTATGTGTTTGTAACCGTGTAGCATGTGATGGGGTGGTGGTGGGTGGAACGTCATTCCCTGTCCTGGCTTGTGTCTGCTGGCCCGCCCTTGTCCCTCCCTCCTCGGGCGGGTCTCCTCCTCCTCCTCCTCCTCCTCCTTTTCCGTCTCCTCCTCCTTCCCCTCCTACCTAGGGTAGTGGCGGTGGAAAGTCGGCCCATCAGCGTGGTGTTGCGGGTGAAGTTGCAGGGCCGCTCCAGTGGTCCCCGCGCTGGGCCAGACTGTCCACGCCACACTGTGACCGGCGAGCACGGCGCGCGGGAGGCGGTCGACAGCAGCGGTACTCTGTGGGAACGCGGGCTTCCAGGGAGATTGGCAGCGAGCAGCGCGTCGTACGCAGGCGCACCGACGGGGTCCTCCTTGGCAAACAATCAGCCGCCCGTCAGTTCCACATGTCTCCGCACGGGGCACGCTCTCTCACGACAAGGCGGACGCGTCGGCGGTGGTGGCCTGCTCACGGAGATTCACGTTCGAATGTGCATAGGACTGGCTGATCGAGCAGGCGTAGCGGGATGGCCATCGCTCGGGGCCGTTCAATGCCGAGGGCCACGCGGCAAGACACAGGATTTGAGCGGTAAAAGGATGAACAACTATCGATGACTTGTGTTCTGCCTCTCCTCCACCTCTTAGGGGTGTACCCTCGGGGGGTAAAGGTTAGCGGTCTCCCTTCGAGGAGTGACGCACCGCACGCAGCGGCGATTGGCATCGGCTCGGGGCAGAGGGGGCACGAACTTTGATTTCTGGATCGTATGACATTCTGCAGCAGATCACATCCGCCGCTTCCGAAGTGGAAGATCTGTTGCCCTGCGGTAGCCAGCGCGCTGCATGTGCGAGGCCTTGGGGATGCCCTCTGGCTGCGATCGCAGAACATCGACGAAGTGCGCCATGCAGAGGGGGCATGCAATCATGTTTCTAAGTGTCCAGATTCACAGGGCAAACGCAATCACCCCCGCAGATAGGCAATCGGCCAGCTCGTCACCGCTTGTTTTATCACAAACGCGGAGTGGTGCACCATATTGGGAGCCATGACCCTGTGGCCAACCTCACGCCGTTGAAGGAGGAATGCGTAATGGGCACAAGCAAGTGCAATGCGCTTTGGCTTAGAAGGGATTTTGCCCTCACTCCGTGAAGATTTGATGGCGCCCACTCGTGGCGGCAGCCGCCTTTAGACTGCTGCTCCAGCGTGCCAGGGATGGCGGGCGTGGGGGCCAGGAAGAGCATCCGTAGTTGGGATTCATCCACATCCACCGCTTGGGAAGCCTATCCATGTGTATCCACCGCCTCCGGGAGGCCTTGGGTCCGTATAGTCGTATCTATAAATTTGCACTTCTCCCGGGGGCCCAAACATATCCACATCCCCCCGCCAGGTTCGGATGCAATTGCTGGAGGGTTGCATTCAGTATCGGCGCTGGCATAGCTGCGGTCGAACGCCAGTCCCATTCTGCAGCCGTAGCCATTTTGGCTTAAGCAATTTTGGCTCAAGTTGCCATTTGTCAGGGCAGCTGGCCAGGACAGCTTCTTGCCATCAGGGGGCAGCCCAGCCAGGCTCCCTGGTGGCCTTTCGGCCTACGGACCTGAGGGAGCAGATTTCACGACGATCCGATTTATCCTGCTACTTGCGGCATGTCCTGGCGCGCCCGTGCCCCGTAGCGTGATCGTGACAGCAGGAGCGGTGCTTGGGGCTGGGTGTGGACGCCTGACTCTTCCTACCGTGTGTGTGTGTGGTTCATGCGGACACTGGGAGTACGCCGACCACGGTCACCGCCATAGCAGCCTGTGCGGTGGCAACTACGTTCCTCTCGATGGTGGTTGCGCTGCTGCTGATGTACCTGATGAATCCCATGGGGTTCCCCCTGGAGCTGCGGCGGTGCCAATGCCACCGCACCCCAGTACGTAGCTTGAGGACTGGTCGGCCCACTACCCTGCCCTCGCGGGGGTGGCGAAGCAGGCCGCGGCCCCTCTTCTCTTTGAGGTACACGATTATACGGATGCTGAGCTTGACCGCTTGGCTTCGGCTGAGCAGACATCCTTGGCGAAAAAGGTCGAATTGGCTACAAAGTGTGAGCGCCTCGCGATGCAGGAGGTTCAGTGGCGGCTCGAGCGCTACAATAAGGCAACTGCTACGATGGAGGAGATGCAGCAACACCATTCGGAGGCCGTCCAGGCCCTGGAGAGTGCTCGTGCTGCCACGCGTGACGCCGACACTGAGAAGACGCTGTTCGACGTCAACCAGTTCAAGCTCGCCAAGTGCGCCGAGGTCAACGACCAACGGCGCCGTCGTGCGGAGCAGGAGGCGCTCCTCGCCCGCTCAGCGGCCCAGCCTGCCCTTGCGGGCGCCCCAGCGGCCCAGCCGCCTGCGGGCGCCCCTCAGGCGCCGCTCGGACCTGGCGCGCAGCCTGGCACGGTCCTGGCAGTGCTGATGATGATCCATGGCGTCGTGGCAGGGTGGTGGACTTCGTCTACGCGGAAGCCCACCTCCGCGAGATCTCCGATGATACTCTTGGTGAGCTCACGGAGTTCACCGCCATTTCTCTCGATCCATGGAAGGACTACCGCCGCCATCTGCAGAGGATGCGCGGCCTTCTCGAACCAGGTCCCGACGATGCGGCTTCTGATGTTGCCAGTGAGGCAGGAGATGATACCATGGAGCTTGCTGATCGGGACCAACTTCGTGACCTCAATCGACGTGCTGCTGAATGTGGACTGGATGCCCGGCAAGCACGGCAGTACCATGACCTACTACAGAAACATATTCACGGACGAGCTACGAAACGTGCGAAGACGGGGCATAACGTCACCTGCGACATGTACCCCGTCTTCTGCCAGCATGCTGCAGATCAGCTCGGACGCTTCCGTGGCGGCCCAGCTGCTACTCCAGGTTGTGCTGGACGGCAGCCAGTTGCGGGCGGCGGCGAGCCTGCGCAGCAGGCGTCAGCTGAGCAGCAGCCTGGCATGGGCAGTGGTCAGTCCCAGTCCCGTTCCTAGCACGCAAAGCCACGTGCAGTGGCTGCCGGTGTACTTTTTTAAAGTGCATCAATATGACTCAATGGTCTAAGTTTGCCCAGGACATCCTTGCAGCTAAGGCTGCTGAGTTTGATGGGGCCTTCATGGCCGAGCGCCACATGCGCGTCCCGAAGGCCTTCCTTCTGAATCAGCCTTGCAGGTTCATGAAATGGGCTCCGCATGTTCAGGATGCCTTGGCTTCGCCAGGGGGGGTACTCATGGAGGAGTTGCTGCTGCCGTCCAGCCTGGCTTGTGCATCCGCAAGTTTTTGATTCAGGCCCCTAAAACGTTGCAGGTTGGTTCTGGGGAATGTTGTTTTTTCCTTGAGCTGCGAATGAAATCGTGCATTGTTGCCGTGGGCGTGATTTACCTGGCCCCGTCCATGTGGGTCTCGGGTGCCAATTGAGGTCGTCTCCGCGGGGTTGCTGGGTTTGCACGAGGGCTCTACATTCCGTGGTTTCTGATGGGGGACATCAAGATGACCGAAGATGTCTTGGGGGATTTTGGTATCCTGGAGCTAATGTCTGCTAGGGCGTGCCTGCCTGGTTATGCGCAGTTCACTTGTGCGGTGGGTGGAACTATGATTGATTGCGTTGTGTGCTCGCACGTCCTTCACTCATACCTGGCGGTAAATGCCGCCCTGGCGCCCCCCTTCAAGACCCATGCGCGTCTCGATGTGGCCCTCGATATGGAAGCTTTGGTGGGGCCCGTCTGTCAGAGAAGCAGGCCCCGTGAGATCCCTGAGGCCTTCGGTCCTGATCATCAGTGGCTTACTTACATGGCTCAGGCTTGGTCGAGTCTCCTGCGGGGTCTCCTGTGTGATGCCTGAAGATATGTATTCTGCACTTCCCTAGCGCGTTGTGGACCACGTGTCTGGAGCATTAAGTAAGCAGTACCTTACATGGTCAAGTACCCTAGAGTTGCAAGTTTTATCTCGTGCGTGTGCTGTCGTGGAGGACACCAAGTTTTACCGTGGCCGAGGCTCGATGTTGGCGCGGAAAGACAAGTCCCTGATGGCTCGTGGTGCGCAGGCGCAGAGTCTTCGGAATATTGATCTGTCTTACTGGTCGTTGGTATCGGCCCGTCTTTTCCATCTTTGGAAGCTTTCTCGCATGTGGTTTTTTGTCCTAATGCTGCTCGGCAGCGTCGCGGCGTTCTCCCAAGGTCTTGCTGCCGAGGTTTTCTCTCGCGTTGCACCGCTGGCGTCTACCACTGCGGCGACTGTTTGGCATGGGGGGCTTGGCGACCCCCCGCGCAATCCTGATGCTCTACGACAAGTGGTGGGTGCCGCAGGTCCTGTCTGTTCGAAGGCTTGGACACAGGCCCATAGCATGGCGAAGAAGAGCATGCCCACGTGGCTGAAGGCTTACGTGGCTGAATGCTTCTTCACCTTCTAAGGGGAGCTCAACCTGCGCGCGGATATTTGACGGCTGGGGATAAGGTTTGGGTTGCATATACTGACACTAAGCCGGGCATTGTGAATGCCCGGGGGGTGGGGTGGGGCGGGGGTGGTGGTGGTGGTGGTGTGGGGGGGGGGGGGGCATCGCGAGGATAAGTGGGCGTCCTGGTTGGCCCCGAACCCCCATCCAGCTAGTTGTTTGGAGGCTGGTTTTAACAAGTTGGGCTGGCTGGCGGTGGTTTCCCTTGAAAGCCCCCCGCCACCCCCTCGAGCTTCGCGATGTAGCTCGTGCGTGTGCGTGTTTCTCTGCGACGACGGCCGTTGGCGCCGACCTTTGGAAGCCTCGCCTTTTTCTCTCGGCGCCAGTTGGTGCATTGGGAAATGTTGACTGGCATCCTGAATCTGGTGGGGGCTACTCTGTGTTTTCCACGGCAGTGCCATTCACGCATCATCGCACTGCTCCCCAAGTCTGCCCGCGATGAACGAGCAGCGGTGCAGTGCCCGACCATGTACCGCGCACGCTGTAAGGCACGAGGCTTCGACATTGACTACTGGAGTAAGAAACATCTTTTTTTTGAAGGGGATTTTGCGAATAGAGGGTCGTCGGCCTTGAAAGCTGCGCTATTCCGCGCGTTAACTTCTGAAGTGGCTCACTCTGCTGGGTTCTCGTCAGCTCCATGCCTTCGGACCTCGAGAAGCGCGTTGACTCTGTGAGCCCGATCAGGCTTATCCACTTGACTTCCAATCAGGGGTGCCCTGGGCACCTCCTGCATTTGGGGCCCCATCGCTCACGCTGCCTCTGGGCTCCTGTAGGTGTGTGGGAAACGGTTGCGGGCCATTGTGGCTGGGGGGTCTATTCTTGTTGGTGTAGCCAGAATATGCCCTGGGCCAAGTGCTACTTGCACGGTGTCCTTGCGAAGGCTCATAATCGGATCCCCAGAGGCCCTGAAGATAACCCATATGTTAGCGTGCCTGCCAGGTCACATGCTGATGATATTACACAGCTTCCGGATGGAGCCAACGCGTTTTTCTGCAGGGATCTGCCGTCAGCCGCTGCTGATGTTCGTGCTGATATCTCTGGCTTGGGCTGCGTGTCAGCAACAATTCGCGCGCACTTGCCTCGTCCGCCGAGCTGGAGGGGGAGCTTATTGACGAATTTCGCTGGTTTGGTGTTGGAGTCAAGTTTGCCCGGGATGCCAGAAACCTTGGTGCGATTTCCACGGTCAACGAGAGACGCGCTGCTTGGAAAGTCCACCAACGGAGGAACATCTAATTTCGCCGCGGGCGGAAGCTTGTGCATCTGTGTAGATGGTGGTGCCCCTTCGAAAAATGTTCAAACCGTGTGTCCTGGCCGTGGGTTCCTGGGGCCATGGGGCCTTGGGGCTCTCTCCGGGGGCTCCCAGGCAGATTCGTACCTCGGCGGCTTCGTGCGCTGGTTTCTGGAAGCCAGGTTGTAGCGCCACCTCAGTCCTTCGCTTGCTTAAGGATTATAGTGCTGATCCTATGTGTCGGCTGCGTGTGGAACAGCTAACTATGTTATCGGAAGTGTGGTCTGGTCTATCTGACGGTCTTAAGAATGGTGTTCGGCGTTCCTGGAATCAGTTGCATGAGAAGCTGGGTTACATAGCCCAGTCTAACCGTTGGAGGCATGTTAGCGGGCCTATTGCTGCTGTCTGCGCCGCTGTCTTGGATCTCGGGCTGGGACCGCGAGAGGTGGATCTTTGGCTCGTTGGAGGCAGAGCACCCCTCGTAATGGATGAGCCTGATTTCCAATGCCACCTCCAGTCATGCGCACGCGAGAGGTGATCTGCCGCAGTTTTGGCCAATGCGTCCCGGCGCTGCTGCGGGCGAGGCCTCGACAGCGGAGCTGATTTTACAATGCTTCGACGGAGGCGCAAGAAGCTGTTTCAAGATGAAGATTATGCTGGCGCATCGCTTCTAGCCACCATCGTGGTTGGGGCTTGCTGGCCTGAGGGCAGATTGCTTGGCGCAGGTTATTGCGCGGATGGGAAGTGTTCCAGACGTGGCGATGCTATGAAAGCCCCCTCGCGTACGGCGTGGCTTTGCCCAGCTAATTTCCGCCTGTGCGATCCTGCGGCGCGTGAAAGTGAATTCCCGGTGACTGAAGCTGGGCAAGCAGACCCTCGCAGTGCCTTCTGCGCACGAAGGCTCACGAGTATCGATGCTAGTTCTGGGCGTGTTCCTCTTCCTCGCGGGCTCGCGTGGTCTCGGGGCCTTTCATCGTGCCCCCCCTAAAGTTCATGGCGGCAAATGGGGCCTTGATGGTTCAGGAGGGCCCCGTGCTATTGCTGAGAGGCTACGTAGATGTGGATGGGGCCTGGCTCGTCTTGAGAAGGCTGAGGACCTTGATATAGTCGAGCCCCCGTGCCGAAATGTACGCCTTGGTCTCGGTTTCTCATGCTACTGGTGATGTCACTTGCAATTCCGCTTATCTCCCACTGGTCCAGTCTCATCGTCAGCCTCGAGCTCAGGTGTTAGCTACTAGCAACATGACTGTTCTTTGGGTTCGGATCAGGGCTGCGCTCGATGATCGGGGTCCTGGTCGGATCGACATCCCGTGGACTAAGAGCCATGCGACGACCCAGCAGCGTGCGCAGCACGCGATCGATTGGGATGAGCACGTCTTGAGTTGGCGCGACGATTATTTTGCCGGGTGGGCTGCCCGTGAAGGCGGTGCCACCTCTGAGCAGGTTGAGTTGTCGAACTTTGTCGATCGCGCTGCGTCCGCGGTCCTTGACCGACTCCTGGCCGTCCATAGGGAGGTCGTCTCGGCCGTGCATAGGGAGGTCGTCCTGATCGAATAGGCCGCCCCGCGCCCCGCCCGCCTGCCCTTCCCTTATACTGGGTGGCGATGGACAGGCTTCGTGCGGCTGGGCATGACCCAGTCAGGTATGGTTTCTACATCGGGTGTTGCGTGTGAGTCCGGAGATTCCCCTTGTCTGGGCGCGTCTCCGCCTTGTGTCCAGGCCCCTGCTCTGGGTTCTCTGTCCTCTCTTCCGATCCCTTGCTCCACCCCTTGTACCTTAGATGTGCTGCTGGGCACGCGCTCAGGGTCGTGCGTGGGGTACTCTTCTGTGAGAAGTGTGGCAGGCACGCAACTGCGAAGGTGCGGGGCCTATCGTATCCATGTTGGCCTGAAGGGGTCCCTCCATCCAAGGCGGGGAAAGTCGTCCTTTCCAGGCTATCGCGGGGCCTTCCCCCCATAAGTGGCGGTTGTTTCTCCCTGGTGTGAGTTGCTGACGCGCGCCCAAGCTTGACTTGGTCTCCGCATGCTTTTGAATCTGAATCAGCCCCTTTCTGCATAATCCACATCTTATCCCGTTCGTTCTCGATTCAATCCGGCTCATTCAAGGGTCTCAAGCTGTGCTGATCCAGTTCAATGGCCCCCCCATCGGCCTTCAAAACCTTGCGCCGCTCTGACGGAGACCTCCCCCGAGTTGCCTCTTGCCTGCCCGCTGGGGCCCCTGGAAGATCGGCTCCCCGGGCGGCGGGCGCGGATGGGCCCTGGCCTCGCAGAGAGAGAGAGAGAGAGAGAGAGAGAGAGAGAGAGAGCGAGAGAAAGAGAGAGAGAGAGAGAGAGAGAGCGAGAGAGTAAGAGGGGGAGAGGCGCCGTGCGGGCCTGAATCCACCGCCTGAGAGACCTAACGCCCTGGTCCTCGGAAGGCGGTGGACACATGCGTGTCGCCGCGCCGTCTGTTCCGACGCGCGGCCTTGCGTCGTGAGGAGGGCGCCGCGGCCGCCAGGGAAGACGCCGCCTCGGGCGCGGTGGGTTTGCCGTGGGTTCGCCGCGGTGCTGGCCTCGTCTGCTTGGGGCGCGGGGCGCAGGGTTTGTCGCGGGCTCTTTGTGGTGTCGGCGTCGTCCACTCGGGCGCGCCGAAAACAGCAAAACGCGCGGCGACATACTGCCTATCTACATACTTGTCGAGCGAGCGCGCGTCGAGCCCCCCCCCCCCCCTCGGGGGCCTTGATCACATCTATGTCCACCTGTCCCACGGGGGAAGATCGGCCCCCAGGAAATGGGCCGCTCTTCCCAGGACCCCCTCGGACGGCCACGCCCCTGGCCGTGGCCCGCGCGGGGCGGCCACGCCCCTGGCCGTCGCTCGGGTGCGCGGGCCTCCTGGCGGGGCCGCTCGAGGCCCCGAGGGGCCTGCAGCCGAGAAGTGGAAGGAGGAGGAGGAGGAGGAGGAGGAGGACGAGGAGGAGGAGGAGGAGGTGCCCCCGCCTCGCAGAACGAGGGAGAGAGAGAGAGAGAGAGAGAATGACAGTGAGAGTGAGAGAGAGGGGAGAAAGAGAGAGAGAGAGAGAGAGAAAGAGAGAGAGAGAGAGGGAGAGAGACACACGAGGGGAGAGATAGAGAGAGAGAGAGAGAGAAGGAGAGAGATAGAGGTGCCGTGCAGGTAGCATACCGGGGCGGCCCCACGGGCGGGCCCCCCACGCGCCAGGAGCGCCGCGGCGCAGCCGGTCGGCTACGTGGTGGCCGCCGGGGCGCTCTCCCCGCGGGTCTCGGGGGGAGCCGTCGGAGAGGCCACGTCACGACAGCCGTCAGGGGCAATGAGAAGGGGGGGGGATAGGCATGCGGGGGGATGCGTAACCACCGAACGCCCATTGATCGCTTGTAGGGGCCCGATGGCCCCAACCTGCCCAGGAACGTGCGGATTCATTATCGGTGGCCTATCGCCAATCTATCGGCGATGTCACGGCGATTTCAGGTCGATGTCCCCCTCCCCCCTGTGTCAGTTCCCCCCCTATCGTTGCCCCTCACCACGGTTCCCAGGCATCCTCCGATATGATTCCCCGATCGCGGTTAGTTAGGAGCTTCCAATGGAGGTAAACAAGTTCCACAGAAGAGTCGTGGAGGTACGTTGGCACCCTTACTTACGGCCGTTATCGTTGGCCGAGGGACCGTGGGGAGGGTCTCGGCCCTTTCAAGTGGCAATCGACGCCGTCATGATAGGTGGGGGTGGGAACCCACGCAGCCCCTATGATAGAAGCTGCGAGGGGTGTGAGGCCTATTGGCGGTCCTCACGGCTGAGGCCTAAATACGGTCCTCGCGCAGGGCGGGGGCGAGAGGGAGGGGCGGGCGTCGTTGAAACGGAAGTCCTCGAAGATCTCAGCTTGTGAAAGCAGATGCCTGACCAGTGGGAGCCTGAAAAATGGGAGCCGAGCCTCAAAGAGGGGAGGGCCAAGGTGCGGTGACGTCTACCTGGCCGCATTGACTCTGGGGGGGCATGGGGAGAAAGAGGGAAAGAGAGATACAGAGAGAGAGAGAGAGAGAACAACTAAAACAAACATGGGAGAGAGAGAGAGAGAGAGAGAGAGAAAACAACAAAAAACAATAGAAAGAGGGGAAGAGAGAAAGTGGGGAAAAGAGGGGAGAGAGGGAAGGGGTTGGGCATAGTAGGGCACAGCACGCGTCCAACATTGCGCCCTGCTTTTCCGAGATAGCGGGCGGGGATCCTGATCGCGGGAACATGAATTCGGAAGGTCTGAAGGCGGCAGACACTGTTAGTGCACCCGAGCCCACACCCCTGGCGCGCGGGTCAGGGAGCGTAGCTTGTCGAGCCCACACGCCTGAGACGGACATCGACGGGTGGCATCAAGAGGCCCTTAGGCGGCCCCAGAAGGTGACCGACACATAGCGTGACAATTTCATGCCGCAGGATAGGCTGGCACGTCCAACAAGCACACCGTGGCAATCGTTGATTTCCTGGGCAGGCAGCTCTTGCCCGCACACGGACCGCGACGGGCCAACTTTTGGCGGCCAACCTGCCTCGCACCGCCAGACGGGCCGGCGCGTCCCACACGTGCCTGCGCTGCCTGGCAGCCGTGTCGCCCGGTCCGGCAGCCGTGTCGCCCGGGACACCCTGGCGCTTAATGAGGCAGTGTGCGCTTGCCTCCATGCCGGCTGCACGTTCGATCTGGACGGCCGCGATCCTGTGTCACAGGTCACTCAGCCTGCGCCTTGCTGCTGATGGGATGCTCCGCCGAGGTCATTTCGCTCCGCGGCCCAAGGGAGTTCCCGATCCCTTCTGGAGATGGTTTCGCATCTGGGGGTCCACTATTGGTGCCCCTGGGCTCGATTGCGGGCCGCGGGAGGTCAAAAGCGATGAAGCAGCGCCCAGATTGAAAAAGAAGCCTGCGTGTGCGTGCTCTGCTGCGCCCGGGGGGCTCATGGGGGGGCTCTCGCGGGTCGGTGCGGCCTGCACGGGTCCGGGGGACGGGTGGGGCCCGGAAGAGTGTTTTGGCCAGGACTGCCTTCTTGCCCGAAACATTCCAGCTCTTGGTGGGGTGCCCAAGGGGCCGGTGGCGGTTGGCGCCCCCCCGCCGCCACGGTCGGCGCGCCCTCCGGCACGCTGGGGGTTCCTTTCGGGGACCCCTTGCTGCTTCGCTTTGCATCGCAATGCGTTGCCACCCTGCGCTCTGAATTGCTTTGCATTGCTTCGCCCCGCATCGCATTGCGCTCATCTGCACCGCATCGCATTGCCTTGCTCTGCACTGCACTGAATGTCACTGTGCGTGTGAGTGTGTGTGTGTGTGTGTGTGTGCACGTGTGTGTTACATGGCGACAGACGCTACAGAACACCTGGCAAGTGTGATTTGCCGCCGCTGCCTGCAGGCATCACGTACGTCCAAGTCGCAGCAGGAGGGGCCCACATAGTTCTGCCAATGAGCGTCAGGGTGGCATTGGCTTGCGGCGGCGACCATGTGCCAGCCAGTGCGATTTGCAGCCGTCGGTCGGAGGTCAGACTCCCGCATTTGTCGCCAGCGCCGCGCGCTCGGACCGTCGATGTCGATTCGGAGCCTCTCTCGACCCATGGCGGGGGGTGGCTCGTTGCCAGACCGCGGCGGCGACGTTCCGCCCAACCCGTGCTGCTCCCGAGAGCGAGGCCTCGGCCGAGGAGTCGGCCGAGAGCTCCCTCGGCGTTGTCCCGAGGGGCTCTGGAGTCCGCCGGAGGCCCCCAGAGGGCTGCGGAGGCTTCCGAGGGCCCAGGGCCAACAGCGCCCCTACCTCCTCTTTCGCCTCCTCTTTCTCCTCCTCATTCGCCTTCTCCTCCTCCTGCTCTTACTCCTCCTCTTCTTCGATCCTGCCCTGCCCCGCGAGGTCCTCTTCCTGATCTTCCTCCGCTTCCTCCTCCTCCTACTCCTCCTCCTCCTCCTCCTCCTCCTCCTCCTCCTCCTCTTCCTCCTCCTCCTCCTCCTCCTCATGTGAATAACTCCTCCATGTCGCACCCCGAGGCGGGTCGGAAAGGCGGGCCGGGCGTTTCGCATGAGACTTCCTCAGCACTAATGAGCCTCAAGCTTAGAAACTGGCAATAGTTTCACAGATGAAGGGCGGGTCGCTTCCAAAATGTGGCTCTCGCCTCTGCGCCGCGCACATTCGTTATAATTACCTAGTGACGTACCCAACCCTTGTCTAACACGGGGCAGCTGTATTATAGACCGCTCAACACAAACGAAAATGATGCAAGACGCGCACTTCGCAGCCCCCCAGGGAGCCACAAGGTCTAGGCTGGGTCCGCGTGGACCTGGCTCCACTCCGCTGGACCTCCCAGGAGCCTACGAAATGCAGGCCATTTGCACGGTTCGCAGCCCTGCAGGGCCCGCGAGGTCTCGGCTGGGTCTGCGTGGACCTCCACTCCGCTGGACCTCCCGGGAGCCCACGAAAGTGGCGACAGTTGCGCGGTTCGCAACCCCGCAGGGAACCGCGAGGTCTCCGCAGGTCCGCGTGGACACGACAGTGGCGACAGTTGCGCGGTTCGCAGCCCCCCAGGTGGCCGCGAGGTCTCCGCAGGTCCGCACAGACCTCCACTCCGCTGGACCTCCCAGGAGCCCACGACAGTGGCGACAGTTGCGCGGCTCGCAGCCCCGCAGGGCCCGAGAGGTCTCGACGAGGGAGAAACCGATTGAACAGGAAGGACAGGGGGGCGGGGAGTGGACGAAGCGGAGGCGGGGAGGAGGGAAGAGGGAAGTGGGAGGAGGGAGGAGGAGGGAGGAGGAGGTGGGGCCCACATTGCTCTATCCAAAACGAGACCTAAGCAAGGTAGGGTTGTGACAAAATTGCAAGAGCTTCGCGGATCGAGGGCGGGCCGTTTCGAACATGTGTTTCTCGCTTTGGTGCCGCGCATATTTTTTCGTTTTTGTAATTACCCTGTGACGTACCCAACCCATTTGTATCAATGGAAGCGATTTTCCCCAAACAGCTTGCTGAACGGGGTGCTGTTGTGATAGAAGCTAATTCCGGCCGAGGGAAAGCTAAGCAGAGACATCCTCAAACAAATGTGGTGGTCCGGCCCGTTTCGCCTGAGACATCCTCACAACTCTCGTTTCTGAGTTGTCCGGGATTGAGCGTTTCGCCTGAGACATCCTCCTAAATCTGAGCTCTGAGAGGCCGCGCGAGAGGTGGTCCGGGCCGTTTCGCTTGAGACATCCTCGAAACTCTGAGCTCCCAGATGCCGCGCGAGAGGTGGTCCGGGCCGTTTCGCCTGAGACATCCTCGAAACTCTGAGCTCCAAGATGCCGCGCGCGAGGTGGTCCGGCCCGTTTCGCCTGAGACATCCTCGAAACTCTGATCTCCCCGATGCCGCGCGCGAGGTGGTCCGGCCCGTTTCGCCTGAGACATCCTCGAATTTCTGAGCTCTGAGATGCCCTGCGCGAGGTGGTCCGGCCCGTCTCGCCTGAGAAATCCTTGCAACTCTGAGATCTGAGATGCCGTGCGCAAGGTGGTCCGGCCTGTTTCGCACAAGATATTCTCGCAACTCTGAGCTCTCAGATGCTGCGCAAGAGGTGGTCCAGCCTGGGGGCCCAGAAGGCCACATGTTACATATCCTCCATGGGACCCTGCGAGCCTCAGGAGGCCCCAGAGAGGTCCAGGAGGCCGCAGGACGCCCAGGACAGGCCCCAGGGGCCCCCAGGAGATTCCCAGGAGGCCCCAGGAGGCCCTCTATCAGAACGTGTCAAGTTAATACACATCCGGTGTCGATTCGTTGATTTTTCCTGCTCTTGTGCCCCCCCCTCCATTTGGAGAGGCCCAAGCGGCCACAGGTTAGATATCCCCCCTGGGAGCCCCAAGATGCTTCAGGAAACCTCAGGTGGAGTTCAGGAGGCCACAGGAGGCCCAGGAGGAAGCTCCAGGAGGTCCCCAGGAGGCCCAGGAGGCACCAGGAGGCCGCAGGACGCCCAGGACAGGCCCCAGGGGTCTCCAGGAGATTCCCAGGAGGCTCCCAGGAGGCCCCAGGAGGCCGCTTATCAGAACGTGTCAAGTTAATACACATCCGGTGTCGATTCGTTGATTTTTCCTGCTCTTGTGCCCCCCCCCCCTCCATTTGGAGAGGCCCAAACGGCCACAGGTTAGATATCCCCCCTGGGAGCCCCAAGAGGCTTCAGGAAACCCCAGGTGGAGTTCACGAGGCCACAGGAGGCCCAGGAGGAAGCTCCAGGAGGTCCCCAGGAGGCCCCAGGAGGCACCAGGAGGCCCCCGCAACTCGGAGCTCTGAGACGCCGCGCTCGAGGTGGTCCGGCCCGTTTCGCCTGAGACTTCCTCGCAGCACGTTTCGCCCGAGACATCGTCGCAACTCTGGGGTCCGAGATGCCGCGCGCGAGGTGGTCCAGCCCGTTACGCTGGAGACATCCTCGCAACTCTAGGCTCCGAAATGCCGTTCGCGATGAAGAGGAGGTGGAGGAGGAGGAGGAGGAGGAGGAGGAGGAGGAGGAGGATGGAAGGGAGAAGGAGGAGGCGGATGATGTGCATGAGGGAGCAGGCAGGAGGAGGGGGAGGTCCCAGAGAGCTTCAGGAGGCCGCAGGACGCCCAGGACAGGCCCCAGGGGTCCGCAGGAGATTCCCAGGAGGCTCCCAGGAGGCCCCAGGAGGCCCTCTATCAGAACGTGTCAAGTTAATACACATCCGGTGTCGATTCGTTGATTTTTCCTGCTCCTGTGGCCCCCCCCTGTATTTGGAGAGGCCCAAACGGCCACAGGTTAGATATCCCCCCTGGGAGCCCCAAGATGCTTCAGGAAACCTCAGGTGGAGTTCAGGAGGCCACAGGAGGCCCGGGAGGAAGCCCCAGGAGGTCCCCAGGAGGCCCCAGGAGGCACCAGGAGGCCCCCGCAACTCGGAGCTCTGAGACGCCGCGCTCGAGGTGGTCCGGCCCGTTTCGCCTGAGACTTCCTCGCAGCACGTTTCGCCCGAGACATCGTCGCAACATGCCAGGTGCCAGCCCGCACTAGGCGAGGCACGCAATCGACCTTGGAAACCGCAGTGGGTCTAAAAACCCTGTTTGGGGATACTGCACTCCGGCTATAATTGTAATTACCCTGTGACGTACCCAACCCATTTGTATCAATGGAAGCGAGGAGTTGGCCGAAACTTGTATGGACAATCAACTTGATGTGTAAGCTACTTGGGAGGCGTCACTGTGCTGGGCCCCGCAAGCAGGCCTCGAAAGTGGCGACAGTTTCACAGATCGCAGCCCCCCAGGGATGTCGAGGTCTAATTTGAATCTGCGTGTGGCGTCACTGTGCTGGGCCCCCAAGCAGCCCTCGAAAGTGGCGACAGTTTCACAGATCGCAGCCCCCCAGGGATGGCGAGCAGGCCTCGAAAGTGGCGACAGTTTCACAGATCGCAGCCCCCCAGGGATGGCGAGGTTCCGTTTGAGTCCGCCGTGGGTACCCACTGTGCTGGGCCCCCCAGCAGCCCTCGAAAGCGGCGACAGTTTCACAGATCGCAGCCCCCCAGGGATGGCGAGGTCTCATTTGAGTCCGCCGTGGGTACCCACTGTGCTGGGCCCCGCAAGTAGGCCTCGAAAGTGGCGACAGTTTCACAGATCGCAGCCCCCCAGGGATGGCAAGGTCTAATTTGAATCTGCGTGCGGGTACCCACTGTGCTGGGCCCCCCAGCAGGCCTCGAAAATGGCGACAGTTTCACAGATCGCAGCCCCCCAGGGATGGCGAGGTTCCATTTGAATTTGCGGTGGGTACCCACTGTGCTGGGTCCCCCAGCAGGCCTCGAAAGTGGCGACAGTTTCACAGATCGCAGCCCCCCAGGGATGGCGAGGTCTAATTTGAATCTGCAGTGGGTACCCACTATGCTGGGCCCCTCAGCAGCCCTCGAAAGTGGCGACGGATTCACAGATCGCAGCCCCCCAGGGATGGCGAGGTCTAATTTGAATCTGCGGTGGGGACCCGCTGTGCTGGGCCCCTCAGCGGGCCTCGAAAGTGACGACAGTTTCACAGATCGCAGCCCCCCAGGGATGGCGAGGTCTAATGTGAATATGCGGTGGGTACCCACTGAGCTGGGCCCCCCAGCAGGCCGCGAAAGTGGCGACAGTTTCACAGATCGCAGCCCCCCAGGGATGGCGAGGTTCCATTTGAGTCCGCCGTGGTACCCACTGTGCTGGGCCCCCCAGCAGGCCTCGAAAGTGGCAACAGTTTCACAGATCGCAGCCCCCCAGGGATGGCGAGGTCAAATTTGAATCTGCGGTGGGTACCCACTGTGCTGGGCCCCCCAGCAGCCCTCGAAAGTGGGGACAGTTTTACAGATCGCAGCCCCCCAGGGATGGCGAGGTCTAATTTGAATCTGCGGTGGGTACCCACTGTGCTGGGCCCCCCGGCAGACCTCGAAAGTGGCGACAGTTTCACAGATCGCAGCCCCCCAGGGATGGCGAGGTCACATTTGAGTCAGCCGTGGGTACCCACTGTGCTGGGCCCCTCACCAGGCCTCGAAAGTGGCGACAGTTTCACAGATCGCAGCCCCCCAGGGATGGCGAGGTCTAATTTAAATTTGCGGTGGGTACCCACTGTGTTGGGCCCCTCAGCAGCCCTCGAAAGTGGCGACAGTTTCACAGATCGCAGCCCCCCCAGGGATGGCGAGGTCTAATTTGGATCTGCGGTGGGTACCCACTGTGCTGGGCCCCCCAGCAGACCTCGAAAGTGGCGACAGTTTCACAGATCGCAGCCCCCCAGGGATGGCGAGGTGCAATTTCAATCCGCCGTGTGTACCCACTGTGCTGGGCCCCCCAGCAGGCCTCGAAAGTGGCGACAGTTTCACAGATCGCAGCCCCCCAGGGATGGCGAGGTCAATTTCAATCCGCCGTGTGTACCCACTGTGCTGGGCCCCCCAGCAGGCCTCGAAAGTGGCGACAGTTTCACAGATCGCAGCCCCCCAGGGATGGCGAGGTCACATTTGAGTCCGCCGTGGGTACCCACTGTGCTGGGCCCCCCAGCAGGCTTCGAAAGTGGCGACAGTTTCACAGATCGCAGCCCCCCAGGGACGGCGAGGTTTCATTTGAGTCCGCCGTGGGTACCCACTGTGCTGGGCACCCCAGCAGCCCTCGAAAGTGGCGACAGTTTTACAGATCGCAGCCCCCCAGGGATGGCGAGGTGCAATTTCAATCCGCCGTGGGTACCCACTGTGCTGGGCCCCCCAGCAGGCCTCGAAAGTGGCGACAGTTTCACAGATCGCAGCCCCCCAGGGATGGCGAGGTCCCATTTGAGTCCGCCGTGGTACCCACTGTGCTGGGCCCCCCAGCAGGCCTCGAAAGTGGCGACAGTTTCACAGATCGCAGCCCCCCAGGGATGGCGAGGTCCAATTTGAATCCGCCGTGGTACCCACTGTGCTGGGCCCCCCAGCAGGCCTCGAAAGTGGCGACAGTTTCACAGATCGCAGCCCCCCAGTGATGGCGACAGGCAGCCCCCCAGGGATCGAGGTGCAATTTCAATCCGCCGTGTGTACCCACTGTGCTGGGCCCCCCAGCAGGCCTCGAAAGTGGCGACAGTTTCACAGATCGCAGCCCCCCAGGGATGGCGAGGTCTAATCTGAGTCCCCGTAGGGCGTCACTCCGCTGGGCCCCCCAGCAGCCCTCGAAAGTGGCGACAGTTTCACAGATCGCAGCCCCCCAGGGATGGCGAGGTCTAATCTGAGTCCCCGTAGGGCGTCACTCCGGGGGCCCCCAGCAGCCCTCGAAAGTGGCGACAGTTTCACAGATCGCAGCCCCCCAGGGATGGCGAGGTCTAATCTGAGTCCCCGTAGGGCGTCACTCCGCTGGCCCCCCCAGCAGCCCTCGAAAGTGGTGACAGTTTCACAGATCGCAGCCCCACCAGGGATGGCGAGGTCTAATCTGAGTCCCCGTAGGGCGTCACTCCGCTGGGCACCCCAGCAGCCCCCGAAAGTGGCGACAGTTCCACAGATCGCAGCCCCCCCAGGATGGCGAGGTCTAATCTGAGTCCCCGTAGGGCGTCACTCCGCTGGGCCCCCCAGCAGCCCTCGAAAGTGGCGACAGTTTCACAGATCGCAGCCCCACCAGGGATGGCGAGGTCTAATCTGAGTCCCCGTAGGGCGTCACTCCGCTGGCACCCCAGCAGAAAGTGGCGACAGTTTCACAGATCGCATGGCGACAGTTCCACAGATCGCAGCCCCCCCAGAGATGGCGAGGTCTAATCTGAGTCCCCGTAGGGCGTCACTCCGCTGGGCCCCCCAGCAGCCCTCGAAAGTGGCGACAGTTTCACAGATCGCAGCCCCACCAGGGATGGCGAGGTCTAATCTGAGTCCCCGTAGGCCGTCACTCCGCTCGGCACCCCAGCAACCCCCGAAAGTGGCGACAGTTTCACAGATCGCAGCCCCACAAAGAGAGGAGGAGGAGGCGGGAGGAGGCGGGAGGAGAAGGAGGAAGGTGGAGACCACAGTGCTCTATTCAAAACGAGTGCCCAACGCAGGAGGGTTGGGGAAAAAAAAACGTGTCCACGAGCTTCACGGATTGAAGGCGGGTGGTTTTCAACATGTGATTCTCGCCGTAGCGCCGCGCACATACGCTGTACACATGCGCAAGAGTTTCAAGGATTGAGGGCGGGTGGTTTTCAAATGGTGGTTCTCGCTTTAGCGTTGCGCGCACTCGTTTTAAACAATTGCAAGGGCTTCAAGGATGCAGGCCGCTCCTTCTCATAATGTGGCTCTCGCTCTAGCGCCGAGCACAGTCGTGTTACAAACATGCAAGAGTTTCGCTTCTTATCATGGCTAACTTTCCCGAAGTGGTGTTGCCGACTGAATCAGGATTGTCAGGGCGCAATAGTTGCGTTGATTCGCGGTGTTGAAGTCCCAGGAACGGTGTTCCGGCACGATTCAGGATTGTGGAGACGCAGCAGTCAGTTTAATTCGTGGCGTTAGAGTCTTGAGAATTGTGTATTGGGGCGGCTCAGGATTTTCACACAGTTGTCTCCCAACAGAGCACTACTCTCAGTGGATGTGAACCTTTGCAAGGGGCTTACGAAGTGGGTGCTTGGAAGGGGGAGTGCGTTCCAACTTCGTTGATGAGTCTTGGGTTTGCACTGGTGCTCCTCTTCCTCCTCTTCGTCGTCGTCGTCGTCGTCCTCCTCCTCCTCCTCCTCCTCTCGGCGTCCACTGGGCCAGCCCGATGCTCCGTGGATTTCTCGTCCCCCTTCTCCAATTCCTCCGCCTCGTCCTCCCCATCGCTCCCCAAAGCCCCACCCCCCAGATCGCCTTGGAACGCCCCGCCCCCCCCCACCCCTGGAGCCCCCACGGCATTCGAAGATCTCCGAACGCCGCGACTCCCCCTCCCTCCTGCCCCCTTCCCGTCTTCCTCAGGTGGCCCCATGTTTTCCGAGGCCGCCACGTGGCGGGCGCACGGTGCCATCCGAGCTGCGCGGGCGCCGCAGCGGTTGTCTGCACCGCGCGGCGCCCGCCCGCCGATTTTCGGCATCTTTATCCGATCCCCATCCCCTATCCCCATCCCCTTCGAGACCCCCACCAAATTACCACCCCATTTGGGGATACACCCTTCGAAATCCGAAGGGAACAGCCTATATCCCCAGTGGGGCCCAGGCCACGCCGCTGTGGATGGGGACCAGTTGAACGGTACTCAGACTTCCTGCGCCCCGCGCAGGCCGAAGAGGAGGCGCCGGCGTGTGAAGTGCCTCTTCAGTGTGCCCGACCGTCCCCCCGGGCAACATCGGCGCCACCCCAACATGCCAACACTATGTGTGCGTCGCCCCCCCAGGGGCGAAGTGCGCACCGAGAAAGCTTATAGCATGTGCGTCGGGGCGGGCGTTTTCTGGCCACAAGGCTCGGGAAACGACACACTGGGTCGGACGCGCGCCTCCAAAGTTGAAACATCGTACTGCTATGTATCTGTGCGTCTCACAACAGACGGCTGTGTGAGGCGTGGTTTGCCATCACGGTTCTGTCAGCAAAAGCCCGTCCTCCTCAGAGTCGCTCCCCCCCGACCTCTCCAGGATCGTGTGCGCGGTTGGGCCTTCGAGGCGAGCCGAGCGCTGCGATGAGGTATCCCCCCCAGGAGGGCCAGAGAAGGCCCGCCCTGCCGAGAGGCGAGGAGTCCAGTCCTCGGTCAGCGGCGAGGCGTCCCTGCTTGCCTGTAGGCCCACCAAACCAAATACTGTCCTGGGAACCTTCCGTGGTTTGCACCAAACGTTCTCAGAGCATTTTGGGCCGAGATCGTCTTCTCTTAGCACGTCGGCTTCAGATTCTAAGAACACCGCTTATGCTCTCAGGACTCTCTTCTGTTCTACGATCATGTCTCCGTAGCCTTATAGGCATGGCGGGATGGCGGGCCCCTGTTCAAAGGCCACTGGCTCGCTTTGCCCGACCAGCAGGCTCCGGTGGAGCTCTCGACACCCCTTCCCGAGGCATGCTTCTCATCCCGAGCCGCTCTCCGATGGCCCTGGGGGCAAGAAGCGGTCCTAGGGCTCCGAACGTGGCGATGATCCCCAGGATGTGTGTGAGTCACAGTGTGTGTGTGTGTGTGTGAGTGTGCGTGTGTGTGTGTGTGTGGTTGTTGTGTTTTTTTTGTGTGTGTGTGAGTGTTTTGCGTGTATGCGTGTATGTGTATGTATGTGTATGTGTGTGTGTGTGCGTGTGTGTGTGTGTGTGTGTGTGTGTGTGTGCGTGCGTGCGTGCGTGCGTGCGTGCGTGCGTGCGTGTGTGTGTGTCTGTATGTATGTGACATGCGTGTGTGTATGTGTATGTGTGTGCGTGTTGTGTGTGCGTGTGTGTGTGTATGTGTGTGTGGTGTTGTGTGCGTGTGTGTGTGTGTGTGTGTCGTGTGTGTGCTTCTGTGCTTTTGACTTACCCTGCGCCTTGACGCCGCGCGCGTGGCCGCGACGCCAAACGCAGCGTGTGTGTGTATATATACACACACGTGTTTCCGTGTTCAGATCCAACGATAGCACACAGCCCGTGTCGGCCCTCATTGTGCCAGGGCTTCGGTGGGCAAGCACACGTTGGCGCCCACGCGCGCTCTGAAGTCCACCAGGAGTGGCGCAGAACCACCGCTGCGATCTGCTCAGGGACGGCGCAGGTCCAGGCCTTTCTCCGCTCCTCCCCTCGAGAGCGGCGCGCGGTTCCTCGCCGCCAGGTGCCGCTCTCGGCGAAGCAGGCACCAGCCGGCGGCGAGGCGCCAGCTCGGCGGCGGCGGTGCGACGGCCGCGGCGGTGCGGCAGCTGGCGACGGCGAGTCTGGAGGCGGCGGCGGGCACGAGGAAGGATGGCGACGGCGGTGACGAGGCCTGGCGACGACGGCTGCGACGGGGGCTGCGGCTGCGGCAACGAGATGACGGGGGGGATGACCTGTGGCGACGAGGGCGGCGAAGGCGACGAGGACGACGACGACGGTGATGAAAGCGACGAAGACGGTCAAGGAATCCCCAGATGAACCCCGGACGCCAGCCTGTCGGTGGCCACGAGCACGCCTCAGGAGGACCCCCCAGGTTGCAAAACGTCAGGCTTCCTCTGGCAAGGCTTGGGGTTGCACACGGGCCGGCAAGGGCGGGAGCTCAGGTTGGTATCAACAGCCACGCAGGGTTGCCCAAGGCGATCACAACACCCCAACCAAGGGGCGCGGAGCGTTCCGGGATCGCCACGAGAAGTGGCGCGGGGGCGTTGACACCGCCTGTGACTGACTACACCTGGTGCCTGCTGAGACTAGCCATGACTCGAGGCCAGCCTGGTGTGTTAAGACCGACCTTTGCTCCCCCTTGGTGCCTGTTGATGCCAGCCTGGGCTACCCTGTGGGCTGTGTAATGCGAACGCGCAGCCTTCAGGCCTTGGAAGTCCTCCTTTCTCGATGGATGACCTCGACCCGCAGAGTGCACCTGTGCGCCGCCGCGATGCCTGGCCAGGGCCATCCCTGGCCTCGGGATGGTGCATACAGTTAGGAACTTTGGCTCAGCGTGTCGCTGCCCCGTTTCTGACCCACCACGCCTCGGCGCGACACGCTGTCCACGTCTCCATTATCCAAGCGTCAGCGTCCCGAGCTGTTCCCGGCCTCTGGCCCCTCGGAGCGGAGCGACCCCCTATCTGCTCGCAGGGCGTAGCGTGCCGCCGGGGCCGCCGCCGCGGCACGCTGAGCAAACGTCTCTCGATGGTAGACGCCGTAGACCTTCTTGGCCCCAGCCAGGAGGGCGCGTTTGCCGGGCCGTGCCAGGGACCAGGATCAGAGGAGCAAGAAGTCATAATAGTGCTGCGCTCCAAGATCTCAAGGGTCTACCTGACATGTTTCACCCCGGCTCCAGAATCGGCGGCCGTTTGACACTCATCCTCAACCATATCGGGAAGGCCTCCGTTCGAATCAATTTCGATGTTGTTTGATTTCCGTTTGGCTGGATCGTTCGAGGAGGAGGGCCCAGGGAAGGGGGGGGGCAGCGGTACGACGACGAGGACGACGACGATGACGACGACGATGACGACGACTCAAACGAAGAAGCATCACACACACACACGCCGAAGGCTCGGCAAATGCTGAGCCGATCTTAGACATGGCTCACTGGTTGCCCTTTGCTCAGGAAGGAAACACACAGACACAACGAATGGTCGTCTCCATGGAGATAGGGAAATGAGGGACGTGGTGGGGGAGACGAACGTCCAGAACAGATTGAAAAGTAGGGGGAATGCAGGGAATTGTGTCTATTTATTTGTGTGCTCCTGGGCCCGAAGCCTCTAGTGATGGTCCTTGGTTTGAGCGGGAACGCCCTAATGCTAATGAGGGGCATCCTTGGTGCCCGTTCCCTGTAGAGGCATTGCAAACAGTGACGGGCTTCGTCGTGCGATATACAGCGGCCGAGTCAGGGGGTTGTGTGAGACATCGCATGCGGTCCTGTTCCCTGGTGGCTTGAGCCAGCTCGCGATATGGCAGGCCCTCTAGAGAGCCCTTCCTGCGTCCATCGGCGCAGCTATCCAGAATTTCTTGCACGCGGCCCCTTCCACTGCGCGCGCGTGCTGACCCTCCGGTGCGTGCGCCCATATGCCGGCCCGCAGGCGGCGCGCCCGAGGCCGGCAGCGGCCGCCGGCGAGGCGCCGTTCCTGCGCTGGCCGGCGGCGGCCCAGGCGGCCGGCGGCGTCGGCCGCGCCCTCGCGCAGGACGGTCTTCGCGGGGAAGCGGGTCCTGAGTCAAATGCTCGTGTTTAGGACCTTCCTAAGCTTTTCGACTCCAGCTCGACCACAGTGCGACTCAGGTTCGACTCAAGCTGGACTCGGGTTCGACTCAAGGTCGACTTAAGGTCGACTCGGAACGACGGACGTTCGACGTAGCTTCGACGCACGAGTGGAGCGAGTGGCTCCAGAAAGGTCCCAAGAATGAGAATCCAACCTGAGGGAAATCGGGGCCTAAGGGACGGGGGTCAACGCAAACGGGGGTCAGCCAGAGCGCTAGATCTGACAGGATCCTGCAAGGCCTGACCGAGTGGGGTCGCGAGCGCTCAAGTGCAGCACCGTGTCGGCACCAGCCGCTAGGCGAGATTACGGATGTGCTCCGCAGCGACGAGCATAGAGTTGTGTATACATATATTTTTGTATGTATGTTTTTACGTACGTACGTACGTACGTCTGTATGTATGTATGTATACACCCGCAAGGTCTTCGCCCCCCTGCCGACGGCCCTCTCTCTATCAAAATGTGATACATCAGAGTCGCGTCGGTGCGTCTCGGCGCTGCCTTGGCGCATCTGGGAACATCATGCGGGGGCGGATAGGGATCATCAGCGCATATTGAAACGTGGTGTTATCCGCGTGGCCTTCGGCCCATCCACCGTGTCTGGGTTTTCGGTCAAAGGCCTCTTGTGTACGCGTTGGGGTGTCGTTTGGAGCCTCTCGGGGGCCTCTTGGAGGCGGTTTCGGCGACTCTTGGGGGCCTCTTGAGGCCTCGTGGGGTATCTTTTGGGCCTCTTGGAGGTCTCTTTGGCGCGTCTTGGGCGCCTCTTAGGGCCTCTTGGGGCCTCCTCGGGGCTTCTCGGGGCTTCTCGGAACGCTTCTTGGTCCATCTTGAAGACCTCTCGGGCGGTCTTGGGGCCCTCTTGGAGGCGTCTTGGGCTATCTTGGGGCGGTCTTGGGAGCTTCTTGAGCCATGTTGGAGCGTCGGAAAGCCGAAACTCCTTCAAGCACTTTGATAACAAATCACGATGCTGACCTCTTGGGGCTCTCTCGGGAGGCTTCTTTGAGCGCTCTTGGGGCCGCTTGGGGCCCTCTTGAGCCGTCTTGGAATCATCTTCGGGCGCCTTGTAGCATTCTTGGCCTCGGCAATGCGAATACTGCCGAATTTGCGAGTGTATGGCCACGTGGAGGCGAAGATCGCATATTTCACGAAGGTTTGTGCCTCGGGGACGCACGAACTTAGCAATTGGCGAGGGTTTGTGGCCTCGGTGGCGCGAATATTCTATAGCTTCGGGGACGCGAGTATTGAGCAATGTGCAAGGGTTTGTGTTCTCGGGGACGCGAGTATGGAGTAATGTGCACATGCTTCTAACTTCGGGGACGCGAATATTGCGTAGTGTACGAAGGTTTGCTGCCTCGGGGACGCACAACTTGAATACTTGGCAAGGATGTGTTGCTTCGGGGGCGCAGCGATTGCTTAATTTGTGATGGTTGATGGCCTCGGGGACGCGAAAATTGCATAACTGTCGAAAGTGTATTGCCTCGGGAACGCAATAATTATATACGTTGTAAAGATTACTGGCCTCGGGGACTCGAACATTGTAAAATTTATCCGGGATCGTTTCTTCGGGGGCGCAACTGTGGCGTAAGTTATTGTGAATCGTGGCCCCAGAAGTACGAATGTATTGCGAAATCATGGCTTCGGCAAAAAGCAGGACTGTAACATTGGAGACTGGAAACTGGAACTGGTGCAGGGCACCGGAACCTAACCCGCGCAGCCTGAAGGCCCTCCGAGGGGGCCAGCGGCTATATATTCTTATATATTCATATCTATGCTACATGAGATATGCTACACTATACGTGTACATATATATACACATACATGTGAGAATCTGATTTACACATATCATATATCATATAGCATATGGGTGCGTCTGCCTACGGGGGGGTGCTTCCAGACACAGGGGGGCACTTTTAGACTCCGGGGGTAGTTTTCTACACCAGTTACTCTCCGGGTAGCTCATATGTTCCTGGGGCACTTGCAAAGCATGTCCTCGGAGCATGCAGGGCTGGAGGGGGGATCTCATGGCTAGTGCCATGGTACCTGCCCGGACGTCATGGCCCCCTTCTCTTTATTGCAATGTGTCCCCTGCCCCCCTCGGGCCATGCTTTGCGAGAGCCCTCCTCTTGCACGCCCCCGGCCATCGCCTCGAGCCTCTCCGCGCCGCGGCAGAGCGCGCGGCGGGGTGCTCTGCTGGGCGATGTTCGGCGCTTGTCTTCGCCTTTTTCCAGGCCCCACGGCCGCCGAAGCACGGCTCGGCGTGGAAAGCCCAGCCCGAGGGCAGAGGTCCGGGCCTCCAGGGGCCACGTTGTGAAGAGGTCACAGTGTCGGAGGTCTGGGGGGCTGTTCATCGCCATGACGGGCACTCAGTGTAAAGGGCGTCATGTTCCAGGAGTCGAAGAGTTGGCTTCCATGTCTTCGGCGGAAGGTGGCGGGAGGCAGTCGGAAGCCTTCGGAAGAGAGGACGGCTCTGGCGTCGCAGGTGAAATATGTGTGCGACCAGATGCCAATATGTGTGAATCCAGGGATCCTGCAGCGGAGCATGAAGAAAAGAGGTCATGGAGGAAATGGGTCCTGGATGTTTTTCACAGCTTCTGGGCTCCCGGGGACTTCCCCAGGCCCCGCGCCTGATGAACAACGGCTCGGGATGATCCCCGGCCTCGTCTTGGCAGACGTGGGCGTCGAGGAGGGGGGTGAGGACAGGTGGTGTGCATTCCTGTACCCCCCCCCCCTGTTGGCTTGGCGCACACGCCTCGGGCCACGATGCGCTTCGACCCGTCTTCCTGATCCCATGTCCAGCGCACCTGAGCCGTTTCATAACATGCATCCCCGCAGGTCAGGACCTATTGCTGGGGGTCGGAGGATCGCGCCGCATCGCCAACGCATCGGCGATGCGGCTCGATGTGGAACCCGATCTTCTCTCCTCCGACGGCGCCGATGCATCGCCGACGTCGCCCGCGCAGTGCCAGCGGATCGGCGATGCATGGCCGATGCATCGGCGATGCGGCGCCATCCTCCGACCCCATCTACTCGGACCCCATCAATTCGGATGCAACTTCTGGGAGGTCAAATTCTGATTTTGCCCTGGTCCGAAATCCGGCTTAATCCCGCTTAATCCGGCTTAATACCGCTTAATCCTGTAATCCCGCTGAATCCGGCTTAATCCCGCTTGATCCGAGGCCCACTCCAGCGTAACAGCCCCCCAATGCCCCATGGGGCTTTATCCACTTCAATCTTTCCGACGAAACCCTCCCAGTAGCTGCCTCCCAACATCAACGAGGCCTCCGTGGGGGCGGCACGTGTGCCACACCGTCCGTCGTACTGTACTGTTTTCACGACGCGGTGGAGTCTGGCTTCCGGGCCGCAGCGCGGGCCTCCGGCGGTCGCTCGGGGCGAACCGGACCCCTCCCTGGGAGACCGCTCTCGGCGAGGCGCAGCCGCTGGGAAGCGTTCCGAGGTGAGAAAGCCGTCCATGAGCCAAGATTGGTGGCGCGCCAAAGGGGGGGTATGGGGAGGGGGGAAGGCTTCTTAGAAGGAGGCTGCTTTGTAGAAGGCGCCAGCCCCACGTGTGGAGAGGAGGCCCGCGCCTTCTAAGAAGCAGGGGTGCTTCAAAGAAGCCTTCCCCCTCCCCCTACTCTGAGATCCGACGTTGCAGAAAAAGCTTAAACATCGCAGAACATCACGTCTGGACCCCCAGACCTCATGGTTTTGTGGAATTGTTCGAGCCGGATCGATCTGTGACGCCTGGCTCGAAACACGCACGGGGTCTCCTAGAGTCTGGCGAACTTGAGCGAACACGCCTGGCTCTAAACCGCACTGGGCGTGCGAACTTGAGCGAAAACGCGAGTCGCCAGGATCTCAGGGTGCCCCTCCGTGCGCGCCGCCGACAAGAGCACAAGGCCCCCGAACAAAAACTAGGCCTCGACCCTTCGGCAGGAGGGCGGGATTGGTCGGCAGAGTTCGAGGCGGGCCGGCGCGGCGGCCCGCGGCGGCGCCCCTCCCAGGGCGCGGCCGCCGCCGTCCCGACGTCGCCGCCGCGCGTCTCGGCGCCCTAGGCTCCGTGGCGGCGAGGCAGCACGGGAGGCAGGGAGGTGGGGGGGGGCGGGGAGGGAGGAGGAGGAGGAGGAGGAGGAGGAGGAGGGAGGAGGGAGGAGGAGGGAGGAGGAGGAGGAGGAGGAGGAGGAGGAGGGAGGGGAGGAGGAGGAGAGGAGAGGGAGAAGGAGGAGCAGGAGGAGGAGGAGAAGGAGCAGAGGGAGGAGGAGGAGGAGGAGGAGGAGGAGGAGGAGAAGGAGGAGGAGGAGGAGAGCAGGAGGAGGAGGAGGAGGAGGAGGAGGAGGAGGAGGAGGAGGAGGAGGAGTAGGAGTAGGAGTAGGAGTAGGAGAGGAGGAGGAGCAGGAGGAGGAGGAGGAGGAGGAGGAGGAGGAGATTCTCCACGGAGCCGAAGGTGAACCCGCCGTACGATGTGCATGCTCTGCCGCTCTTAGCTTGGGGCCATGCGGCCCGCTTGGGATGGACCGGGCACCGTGTCATGGAGGGCAGTTTTCTTCCTTTTTGAGCAGGGCTGATCGATGTTGGCGAGATGTCCGTGGCCTTGATGGAGCCGTCGCTTTCACCGCTGAGAGATACAGGATGGAAAGTCGCCAGCTGGTGTCAGTTTGTTGCGGTCCGAGGGGTCGAGGTGGATTTCACGTTCCTTGGGTACGGGTCCCTGAAGGCTGTTGTACACCAAGTGGCTCGGGATATGCTTCTTCTGGGTCTTGGAGACGGAGTTCGGGTCCCAAGGCTCCAAGAAGGACCCCAGCTGGAGCCCATAGCAGGAGTTCTTCAGAAGCTCAGGGTCTCGGAGACGTTCAAGACGGCAGCAGGCCTGGCGGGAGTAGTGGCTGGAGGCTACCCGACCCAGCTCACGCTGTACGACGATCGCAGGGCGATCGATCCCCTCTGCCAGCTCTGCGGCGAGAGCATCGGCACCCCTGCTCATCGATTCTGCTGCTGCCCAACCCATACGCCTGTTCGCAAATATTTAGATGTGGACGAGCTGCGCGAGCTCGACTGCACGCCAGGGAACATGTTGCTTGTGTCTCGTGTGCTGGCTGAGAGTCCCGAGTGGCAATGGCCGTCGCCGTATACCCGAGCTGGCTTCAAGTGAGATAGTATTCCTCCTGGAGGGTGCCTCGGGCCTCGCGTTTGCCTGGACGGGTCTGGCTTGGACTCTGAGCTCCCGCAGTTTTCCCGCGCGGGAAAGGCCGTTGTCTCGGTTTCTCTGGACTCGTGGGGGAGCTATGTGAGTGGGTCGGCGTACGGGCCTTTGCTGCACGCGGTGCAGACAAGTGGATGCGGCGAGGTGCATTCTCTCTTAACGTGTCTCCGACTTGCGGGGCCCGAGGTCATGCAAGTTGTGACCGATTGTGAAGCTGTGCTGGACACCCGGGGCCGAGGAAGTGAGCAAGACCTTGAGAAGGTTTCGTTTTCGGAGCTGTGCAAGGATGTATTCGAACGGGCCAAGCAGATAGGACCAGAACACATCTATCTCTCAAGATTAAGTCTCACCTCTCCATGGCCGAATCCCGTAGAGTTGGAGTTGACGAGTGAATATGAGCGGGGAAACAAAGGGGCCGACGAGTTGGCCCGACTTGGAGCCCATGCCCAGGCCCATACTATTGGACTCGTGAAAGGTATAAGGCTGCTGTGCCCCTGATTCGACAGTCGGCCTGGCTGGTTGCTGAAATCATGGGCGACCTGGCAGCCAGGAATTGTCCCGACGTTTCAAGAATCAGACGGCCCAGTCGGGCCACGCCTAACCTGGTCGTTCTTGTGCCTGACCCGAAGGGCCACGCCATCGAGAAGGTCTCTAAGGGTGCGTACACGTGTCTCCGCTGCGGCGAGCGAGGGAAGACTTGGGCCGCAGTGAGTGTTTTCCCGTGCGGTGGGCTCCCTAGGATTGCGCGGACGAGCCACGCTTCCCACAAGTCGTGGCTGATGGGAGGTCAGGTCGCTTGGTGTGTGCGTTGTGGGGCGTTCGGGGGTTGTCGGGCTCGACCTTGCCTCCTTTCTGAATGTCACCACGGTCCGCGCACTCGCAACTCAGGGGAGGCTATGAGAACGATGAAGCATGCAGTGGGCCCCAGCACGACGCAGTATGTTTGGAGGCCTGTTCCTCTGGTCTGCCAATCGCCTGGCTGGGCGTCCAGGGAGGCGAGATAGCTGCCATACATTCATCCTCTTCTTCCCAGTACTGTCTTTCGCCACTTTATTGCAGACTCCGCCAGCGGTAACAGAGGGCATAGGGCACAGGAGCCAAACGGAGCCAAAAGGAAGATGAGGAGGAGGAGAAGGAGTAAGACGAATGAGACTAATAAGAAGAGGAGGAGGAGGAAGGTATGGAGGGGGAGGGTGATGGGGGGTGGGCTGGGATTGGGAGTGGGGAGTGAAGGAGGCAGGGAGGGTGGGAGCGAGGGGAAGAAGGAGGACGAGGGGTAGGGTGATTGTGGTGGTGATGATTTTGGGAGTGATGGTGATGGCGGTTGTGGTGATGCTAATCGGTATGATGGTGATGATACTGCTGGTAATGGTGATGCTGCTGATACTGCTCATGATGGTGATGTTGCTGACGATGCTGATGAGGATGATGAGGATGAGGATGGTGATGAAGATGATGGCAGTGATGATGATGATGATGATGATGATGATGATGATGATGATGATGATGATGATGATGATGATGATGATGATGATGATGATGATGATGATGATGATAATGATGATGATGATGATGATTGTGCTTATGCTGACGGCGATATGATGACGATGATGGTGCTGGTGATGATGATGGTGGTAGTGGTGGTGATGATGATGAGGGTGATTTGGACGATGAGGACCATGAGGATCGTGAGGGTGATGAAGCGGATTATGAATATTCGGATGAATCGATGATGATAATGATGGTGCCGCTAGTAGTGGTGGTGATGATGATGGTACTTATGCTGGCGGCGATGATGGTGATGATGGTGGTGGTGGTGATTATAAAGATGTTGCCGCTGATGATGATGATGCTGATGCTGATGAGGATTCTACGGCGATGAGGATGCTGGCGATGATAATGATGCTGATTACGATGAGGATGATGGTAATGATGCTGATGATGACGAGTCCGATGATTATGACGATGGTGGTGACGACGGCGATGGTGATGCTGATGATGATGCGGATGATGACGATGACGGGGAGGTGATGCCGATGCTGATGTTGAGTATGATGACGGTGATTATGATGCTACTGGTGATGAGAGTAATGATGATGCTGATGACGATTATGATGATGCGGATGGTGATAACACTGGTGACAACGATGCGGATGATGCTGATGATGCTGATGATGTTGATGATGATGATGATAGTGATGATGATGTTGATGATGATGCTGATGATGGTGGTGGTGATGATTATTATGGCGGTGGTGGTGATGATGCTGCTGATGATGATACTGATGAGGATGATGGTGATGAACATGATAATGACGATGATGATGCTGATGATGATGATGATGATGATGATGATGATGATGATGATGATGATGATGATGATGGTGGTGGTGGTGGTGGTGGTGATGAAGAGTATGGTTGTGATGGTTGTGATGATGATTATGATGATGATGACGATGATGATGATGATGATGATGATGATGATGATGATGATGATGATGATGATGATGATGATGATGATGATGATGATGATGATGCTGATGATGCTGATGATGCTGATGATGAAGGGGAGGAGGAAGAGGAGGCGGAGGAGGAGGAGGAGGAGGAGAAGGGACAGACGCCGCGGCCTCCTACTGCCTGGAGGAGGAGGAGGAGGAGGAGGAGGAGGAGGAGGCCGAGGAGGAGGGAGGCGAGGACGAGGACGAGGAGGAGGAGGTGGGGAGAGCAGGAGCGGCGTGAAGCGGAAGCGCAGCAGGTGGGGCGGGGGCAGAGGCTGAACCCGGCCTGCCCGCATTGAGCGCTGCCTCTGACCGCGTGGCCTGCCGCCCACGGGCGGGATACGGCAGCCAGAGGAGGGCCAGTGGAGGGCCGTCGGAGCTCACGTTGCGGGGTCAGCGTTCTCGCGAGTCAGCCACTTCGCTCTAGCCGACCCCGGCTTGGAAGCCACGTCGGGCCGACTCCCCCTTTCCGCCCTCCGCTGGCCCCGGCTTGGGAGCTGTACTGAGCGGCTGGCTGGGCTTCGCGTCAGGGCCTTGACCGATCCAGGTTCGTTCTGGCCAGGATTCGTGCGTCCCCTAAGTCGCGGCCACAGTGGTGGTCTGTTTTTGGGGCCTCCCGGAGGCTTCACAGACATGCCCGCTTCGCGACAAAAGTCGGGGCGGGAGCTTTTCCGGCCGTTTTGGGCCTCTGCGGGCCTCACGGGGCCTTGGGGACCGTCGAACAAGGACTCGGGATGGACAACCGCTCCCAGGGAAAGCGTCGGGACTTCCAGGGACCCCGTATGGGAGAAACGAGGCCATCGCATGTCTGGGTTCTCGCCGCCTCGGCTGGATCCGCCCCCGAAGCACGGCTCAGGGGCCAGTGTCGGGGAGGATGTGGGCCGGACGGGAGCGCTGCGGTTGCCTCCACTGGCCCTCCTCCGACGCAGGCGTGCCTTGGGGTCGTCGCGACGCAAATCCGCGACGGCCGCGCTTGCTCTCAACTTCCGCCGCCCTCGAGTGGGCTGCCCCCCGCGCCCCGGGGGGCCCTCAAAAGCAAAGACCTGCCACCGCGGCGTTAGATCGGCTAGCTGCACCTGAGAATCACCCTTCGTCGGAGCGACTTTTGGTGCGGGCCCAGAGGGGTCCCGCCCAGTGCCCCCCAGTGCTGGCTTGCGCGCTTGGGGTTGGCCCCACCGTGGCCCCCTGAAGCCGCGCACCAAAGGTCGCTCGTGGCCAGGGTCACTCCTACGCGTAGGCGAGAAGAGCCTCACCGTTGCTGGAGGATGGGGCCGAGAGCTCAAGGGCTCATGCCGCGCGGGGCTCGCTCTGGGCCTCGCTGCGGGGTGCTCGGGAAGTCGCCGGGGCCTCCTCCCAAGAGATCCTGGGGGCCACATTGGTCAGGGGAGGACAAGGTACGGTGGGCTCGTGTCGTGTCGACTCGCCGCGACCCCGCCGCGGGCGTTCAAGGTTGAACGTCGCCGGCGACTCAACATCGGCCGTTGTTGATCGATCTGACGTTTCGGAATAGGCCGATGGTTCAAGGTTGAACGATCCCCGCGTCGTCAGAAGTCAACGCCGAAGTCGGGACGACACGGACCTGTCGTACCGATACCGTTAACCTTGCCTCGTCGACGCGGCCGGACTCGCCTCGAAGTCCTGGCCAGAGCGCGCACCAGCAGAGGACCATGTAGCAGCGGCATCGGTACTTGTTTTGTTCCTCCAGTCGGGCCACGGATGTCTTTGGTAACGCCCGGATCTGGCGGCGCGCACGGGAGGGCGGAGGCGAGAAGGCGCCCCTCTCAGAAGGCAGGGCTCTGCTCAGGAAGGGGTCAGCCCCGTCCTTTGGGGACTTCGGCAGGGTTTCCCAGAAGGCAGGAGGGCTTCGCAGAGGCGGGGGTGCCTTTTCAGAATGCCCTGGCAAGGACCTACGGTTCCGCTTATGATTCAGAAACCTCCCTCCGAAAAGCTGGCCCAGCGTTTCTTAACCAACTTGCCGGAGAGCTGGCTCCGTTTCTTAAGGGGATTGATAGCCTTGGATCCTAGAAATGAATAGTGTACGTTCCTGGCTCCAATAGCTGGTCCAGAATTTCCTTAAGAAACTTCTGAAAAGCTGGCCCAGCTTTCTTAATTGATAAGTTTCTGAAGCATCTGTGTGACCTTACTCAACGCTGTGTATCTTGGTTTGTGCCCTTGTTTTGTCTTCGTGTTGTTGTTCGTCGCTGTCGAGTTTCTTGTTGTCGTTGTTGTTTTATACGCCTCTTGTCGCGTCCGTTTCGTTTGGCAGCGGCTTCGTTTCAAGGGTTCGTTTTAAACGTTGGGTTTCCTTTCGTTGTTTGTTTTGAGCGGCATGCCGTGTGAAGCATCGCTGTGGTCGGTCTCTGGGCCTTCCTCTCGCCCCTCCCCTGGCCGAACGTCCTGCCCAGCGGCTCCGGGCCGGTCCCCGCACCCCTCCCGTGGGGGCTCTCCACCATGGCAGGGCCTTCGAGCTGCGCCCAACCGCGCGGCCACGAGCGCCCCAGAGCCGAGGGTGGGGGTCCGCGGATTCTGCCGTGGGCAGCCGGTTCCGGCCCCGCCGCTCGCCAGCTCGGAGAATGAGTCCACTGCGTGCAGCCTCGGCTTCACGTGTCGTGCCGCCAGGTCTGGCCCACAGCCTT
The DNA here is from genome assembly GCA_963575745.1 of Prorocentrum cordatum. Taxonomy (NCBI): domain Eukaryota; class Dinophyceae; order Prorocentrales; family Prorocentraceae; genus Prorocentrum; species Prorocentrum cordatum. Next base: position 585,992 of record CAUYUJ010016649.1, read on the forward strand.
CCAGGCGCGACCTCCCGACTCTCAGGCGTCAGCGTCCCGAGCCTTGCTCAGCCCCCTGCCCCGCGGAGCGCAGCGACTCGCTTTCCGCTTACAGGGCATGGCGTGTCGCCGGGGCCGCCGCCGCGACACGCTGAGTAAAAGTTCCCGACCGTACCCCCCTTTGCGATCCCCCGTCTCGCTCCGGGCACGGTGGTGTTTTGTTTCGAGGACGAGAAAGTGAACGTTGGAGCATCCGATGAGAATCCTGGTGTCTTGTCAGAGCGATGGTGAACAGCAGCAAGATTCCTGGATGGTGGCGCACGTGCCACTTTCGCGCCGCAAGTTTTGAGATGGTTCGTGTCGACGCCTTTTCTCCCTGGCATTTCTGGGCAACGGCGACACTAGGCATGAGTGGCCGTGGTCTGGTTTCGACGAGTGAGTGCGAGCGCAGTGTTAATTTCACCCTACAACGCACAATGGTTTGGTTTGCACAGGGATTGTCACGTATACAACCACTCTTTCTGCACAAGGGTGTCTGTGCATCCTGGTCTCGCCTGGCAGCGTTGGTGAAAGAAGGCCCCCGATGGGCCTTGCATTGTTTCAGAGTGCCATGAGTAGTCGCCATGACCGTGATGAGAGTCATGTGTAACGCCGTCGACGTAGTTTCTCTGCATTTTTCATTATCCTCGCTGCAAAGCGCTTCCGTTTTCGTCTCCTTGGGGCCGTTCCTTTCGAGCATGTTTATCGCTGCGTGTTTGTCATATACTGTACCCGTCGTGCTGTCCATGCCCTCATGGGCACCATGATGACCCGCCGTGTTTTGTTTCGACGAGCAGCGGGCAATGATGGCACCTGTCATTTGCCGGGCAAGACTGGCACGCCGCATGTCCAGCAGGCATCCGTCTTAGAAAGCGTGTTGAGCTCGCCCATTTGGGGGTGATGCGCAGAGGCTATTCGATTCTCTACCGGTTTCTGTGCGTACTTGCTTCTGTGGCATTTGGCCAGATGACGCCGCGGTGCAGCGTCTTTGCCGTCCGAGAACTACGTCGCAGAACTTGGATGCCTCCGCTGATGCTCTGCCACGTGCCGGCGCCACCTTGCCCCGGGCCCCCCCCCCCGTCGGTCCACCCCGACCCAGGAGGCCCTCAAAAATTGACCGAGGCGCGTCAGCATCCGGCAGGCCGAGGCTCGCTCGTGGGAGCCGCCGAGCGGTGTCGGGAGGTCTGGGGCTGGGGAGCGCCAGGCATACGCCTACTGCACCGATCTTGGCCAGGCCAATTTTGTGCCCAGGACGGGGAACTCTGTCAGCCTCCCTGGCCAAGCCAGGAGGGAGTGTACACCGAGCCTGGGCCCAGGGTGGGCCTGACCAAGCTCGGTGTTGGCGTACCCTGGAATCCGACGTCGCGGAAACTTGAGGCGCGGCGGCAATGGCGATTGGAGCTCTCGACCCCATCTCTGTGCGGCATTCCTCGTCGAGTTGGATCGATCCGTGAGGGTCCCAGAGCCCGAAACCGAGCAAGAACACCCAGTGCGAAAATCAGTGCGGCGCCCGGGTGTCAGGCTCGTGGGTCGAAGACCACCTCCGCAACCTTCGTGAGCTGCGCCCCGGCCAGACATGCTTGGCAGGTCCAGCCGTGGCGATAGGGAGGCCACCCGGAGTCGCAAACAGGGCGCCGAGCTTCCTCGGCAGCCTCGGACCTCAAGGTTCGAGCGAACCTCGAGCCTCGACCTCAGGGCACAGCTAGCCTCTTCCTGCTTGGAGGGTACGGTTCGCCCGCAGCGCCCGCAGCTCGGGAGGGAAACGTACAAACCATGACGCGCCGCTGTTGTGAACCCGTCGGCGAACTAATCCTCTGTGCTTTTCCCAGAAAAACCTGGTGCTCGCCCAGCAGTAACACGCTGATGGTGATCCTGATGCAGATGATGCTGACCATGTTGCTGAGTACGACGATGATTGTGATGATGATGATGGTGATGATGATGATGGTGATGATGATGACAATGATGATGACGATGATGACGATGATGATGATGATGATGATGATGATGATGATGGTGATGGTGATGGTGATGGTGATGATGATGACGATGGTGATGATAATGATGTTGCTGCGTATGATAATGATGACGTCGATGATGTCGACGACGATGGTGATGATGATGATGATGCTGATATTGGCAGTATTCATGTTGATGTTGATGATGAGCGTCTGATCATGGTGGAGTTGTCGATGGTGCGGATGGTGATGATGCTGCTGATGATGATGGTGATGATGTTGGTGCAGATGATGATGCTGCTGATGATGATGATGATGATGATGATGATGATGGTGATGGTGATGGTGATGGTGATGGTGATGATGATGCGTATGCTGATGATGCTGCTGATGATAATGCTGCTAATGATGCTGATGCTGCTGCTGATGATGATGATGATGATGATGATGATGATGCCGATGATGACGATACTGATCACGATCATTCTTACTAGTGCTATGCTGCTGCGCGTATCCCGGCACAGCCGGAGCAAGCGACTATCTACCCTGCCAGGGATTCGTGGATCTGGCTTTATGGATTTGTTCATGCAAAGCTCAATCGGGCCGACGCTTCATCCACGGTGGCGTGTCATTCATACAATCGGACCGAGGTATCAGATCGAGGTCGGTTCGGAGAGGGTACCCTTGTGTGTTTCGTGCTTGTTGGATGTCCTTGTGCATCCTGGCGAGGGTACCCTTAGATGGTCTGCTTGTTTTGGCTGACGGAGGGTTTCTTGAGGGATGTTCTTCTGGCCTAGGCCTAGGTCCGACTGTAGTGTCTTGCTCCCTCAGCACCTTGTTCTGGCTGAGCACTTGGCGCGGCAGCGCCGCGGCGCGCTGGCAGCGCTCTTCTTTTCCCGCGCTGCTAGGCCCGCGGCGGTTTCCGTGCAATGTTGCGGCGCCCCGCGGGGGAGGCCCCCCCCCGAGCGCACGCTCTCGGAGCGGATGGGCATGGGGACGGGGATTGGGATGGGGATGATAATGATAGTGATGCTTATGATGATGATGATGATGATGATGATGATGATGATGATGATGATGATGGTGATGGTGATGGTGATGGTGATGGTGATGGTGATGGTGATGGTGATGGTGATGGTGACGGTGATGATGACGATGACGATGACGATGACGATAACGATGACGATGACGATGACGATGACGATGATGATGATGATGATGATGATGATGATGATGGTGATGGTGATGGTGATGGTGATGGTGATGGTTATGGTGATGGTGGTGATAATGGTGATGATGATGGCGATGACGGTCACGATGATGATGATCACGATGATGATGATGATGATGATGATGATGATGATGATGATGATGATGATGATGATGATGATTCTGATTATGATTATGCTGATGATAATGATGCAGATGATGATGCTGTTGATGATTGTGATGGTGAGGATGATGGTGCTGAGGATGTAGATGAATCTGTTGATCATGACGATGGCGCTGGTGGTGAATTTCATGATGATGAGGATTCTGATTAAGAATATGATGATGACGACGTCGACGCTGCTGGCGATGAGGATGATGCTAATGTTAATGATGATGGTGAAGATGATGCCGACGAGGACGATGCATTTGATGATGTTGAAGTGATGGGGATGCTAATGCTGCTGTCGTTGATGATGATCATGATGACGATGATGTTGGTGATGATGGTGATGCTAATGGTACAGCTGATGATAGCGACCCTCGTGTTGCTGCTTCTGCCGATGTTGACGACGATGCGGGAGGACACGGAGGTGGATGGGGACGATGATGATACTGATACTGCTGATTATGATGCTGCTGATGATGATGCTGATGATTTCGATGATGCTGACGGTGATGATGATGAGGATGAGGATGACGAGGGGGATGGTGAGTATGCTGAAGATGACGATGGGGAGGATAAGGATGACGATGGTGATCAAGATGACGCGGATGATGATGATGATGATGATGATGATGATGATGATGATGATGAAGATGATGATGATGATGCTGATGATGATGATGATGATGATGATGGTTGTGGTGGTGGTGATGATGATGATGATGATGACGCATACTATGATGATGTTGACGGCACGATGACGACGCTGACGGTGATGATGATCTGCCAGATCTCGAGCACATTTTCAAATAAGGCCAGCACTACTGTGAATCATGGCCTGGGACATGATGTCGTGGACTCGTTTGATCCTCTCGAGGCCGTCCCAGCAGTTGCCCAGCGAGAGCTTAAGCGTACCTCTTCGGATCGTACCTTCGGAAGCAGGAGTCACATAGATCCCTGGGTAGACGTTCGCAAGCATGCTCCTTGAATCTGAACTCGATCTTGGCCCCAGGAACCCGTCGGTAGACTCCTAGAGCCGCGTTGGTGTCCTCCGCGAGGTTGTGGGGGTCGAATGACAGATCGTGAAGTTTCTGAGCCCGTCTCTTGACAACTACGGTCCAGTTGAGAGCCTAAGCCCATATCCTCTTTTTGGATCTGAGTTTTCTTCTCAGAGTCCGGCGTAAGTCCAGTCCAGTTGGTCGAGAGTCTTTTGTTGGAGCCATTCTTCGCAGTCAAGTTTGTCGGGCTGAAGATGTTCGACCGCAAACTGGGTCATTTGATTGTCGAGGGCCGCGCTCAAGGTCGGTAAAACGTGCCGAGGCGTACGTTGCATTGATCTCGCAAAGTGCTGAAAAGACCCTTTGAGCCTCTCTGTCGTGCAGGCGTCTGGGATTGATTATGGGCTTCCGCCCGTCAAAGAGGGGGGGGGGGGGCAGGACCGACTGGCGGGGAGGGGGGCCTAGAGGCATGCACAAACATGGTCGTGGATAGCATTCGCCCAGTTGACCTTCCCATCTTCCTTGCCTCTGAGACGGCCTCTGACCGTGTGCCCTGCGTCCGTCAAGGGAAGACGGATGGCTCGGAACTGGTTCCACCCGTTCTCCATGGTCTTAGGCTTTTTGACTGCTTCGTGTGGTCCGTGACCAGGAAGAACACATGACCGGGCATCGGGTAGCTGGACTGCGATGAGGAGACGGGCTGAAACAAATTTGTGATGACAATACGCTTCTCGGAAAGTTGGGTACGTCCCGTCGAAACTGGGGCATCAATATCGACCCACATGGCAAAGCCTTCTTTTCCGTCCCCCTTGTGAGCTGCATAGTAAACAACGCAATCTCCGACCTGCCCTGGCATGCGCATGCGGAGTCGCGTCTCGATGGTGGCAACAACGCGGTAGACCACATTGGAAAATTACCCAGCCAACATCGTGAGTTTGCCAGGTTCATAAAGGCCTATCGGGTCCTGACTCCTGGCTAACAGTCTCCGCTTCTGGTTTCTGATCCACCTGTCCGTGGTGTTCCTAAGGTTCAACAGGATGGCCAGCCCAAACTTGACCAGGAGGGGGAGGTCTTCTCTGCGTGGGCCTCAAGTTTTCGTAAAATACCCAGGGGCTCTTGAGCTCCGCAACCTCCAGGAAGCATGTGCGGGACCACAAGCTCGTGATTTTCCGGATTACGGGAAAAAGAGGCTTCTGGAACTTTCTTGTGGAGCCCTTGCTCGTGCATCCAAAGCCACGCCACCAGGGTAGCCTCGAACAGATACGTGGCAGGGGGTCATGAAATTTGGATATGGTAGAAGTCCCATTCCGCAGAGCATAGCCCGGATACCGACATGCTCGTTGAAGCCTTCGCCGACGTGCGCAGATATGTGCTGGAAGGACATGTCCCTGAAGTCACCTAGAGCGTGATTCTTTATTGTTTGGGGCATGACGGGCGTCATGGCCCCGCCGCCCCCTCCCCCCCCTATGACGTAACGCCCCCCCCCCCCCCAGTGACCTCCGGGCACTGCCGCCGTGCGCATCGGGATCCGCGTAAGTGCCCGCATAGGAATCCGCATCAGAGTCTGGTCCGCAGTCGTCGTCGTCGTCGTCGTCGCCGCCGTCGTCGTCGTCGTCGTCGTCGTCGTCGTCGTCGTCGTCGTCGCTCGTCGCTCGTCGCTCGTCGCTCGTCGCTCGTCGCTCGTCGCTCATCGTCGTCGCGCGCGCGGACGCGGCTGGAGCCTGCGTTTTTTCCCCCGGGCCGATGACGGCAATCATCTGGGGGGATGGAGGGGTCTCATGACGTCACGTTTCGCGCAGGCGGCGTTTGGGAATGCCTCGGAATGACCGAGGACGGGTGGCAACAGCATGTCGGTGGGGATCTGCGCCACAAGGCGTGTGTACACCACAGTGCCTGGGTGCACCACAGCGCCGGTGTACATCACACCGCCTATGTACACCACAGCAGCCGCGTGCAACACAGCACCAGTGTGTGCCACAGTGCTTGCGGGCACCACAGCGCTTGTGTACACTACAGCGCCGGCGTACACCACATCAGCTGCGTGCAACACAGCACTCCTATACACCACAATGCCTGCGTGCACTACAGCGCCTGTGTACACCACGGTGCCTGTGTGCACCATATCATCGTGCGCAACAGAACACAACTGTTGTATATAGAATGTTGGAAGGATTCCTTACGACAAAATGAAGCGCCTGCGGGTTCCAGAGAAAATAACTGTTCCATAAAGGATTGGGAAAATGATCTTCATGGAAAAAGGAGCGCCGCTGGAATCTACGAGTCCCCCCCGGGTCCGCCCGCGTCATCCTAACTCCTCCCATCTTCGTCCAGGAGGTTGCAGCTAAATTGGCCGTCCGAAAACCAAATGGACTGATTTAATCGACCATTTTGCTTTCTGCGGTGCACGCTGAGATGCGCACGTGCGCTGTAGCGCCGACCCGCACGACTGGGGGAAAGGGTGAGGGAAGAGGAGGAAAAGGAAATGGAGGAACAGGAGGAGGAGGAGGAGGTGGAGGAGGTTTGAGGAGGGAAGAACGTCGTATTCTATTATCAACACATCCGTGGCGTGGCGTTTAGCTGTCCTCACTTAAGTGCTCCTTCTACCTGTCCTGTGCACGCAGGCGTTGTGATGTACACCAGCGTTGCGTTGCACGCGGATGCTGTGGTGTAGACAGGCGGCGTGGTGTGCACAGGCGCTGCGGTGCACGCAAGCATTGTGGTGTACACGGGCGCTGTGTTGCAGATGGTTGCTGCGGTGTACACATTCGCTGTGGTGTACACCGGCGCTGTAGTGTACTCAAGCACTGTGGTGTGCACTGGCGCTGCGTTGCACACGGCTGTTGTGGTGTACGCGGGCGCTGTGGTGTACACGCGCGCTGTGGTGCACGCGAGCATTGTGGTGTACACAGGCGTGGTGGGGCAGATCGCCACCTACATGATGCTCGCGTCGTCGTCGTCGTCGTCGTCGTCGTCGCTCGTCGCTCATCGTCGTCGTGCGCGTGGGCGCGGCTGCTGTGTCGGAGCCACACGGCGGGGGAGGGCGTGACGACATACCCCCCCATGACGCCCATCATCACCGAAAATAAAGGAACTCGCTCCTAGCCGCTGAGACAACGACGTGAGACAGAGTAAGACAGGATTGCGGTAGTCAAAATGCTTCGCTCCTGTGAGGACTCCGAGTGTGTGGCTGGTGTCCAGAACGGACTCCACTAGCGCCTCGATATGCGCCGCTTGTGCAATGTACGTCAGTGCCCACACTGCTGCCATCAACTCGGATGAACAGAAGACTGTTTTGCTGGAAGTGCTTCCTTGAGGTCATCAGGAACTTTTTTGGTGATGTAACCTGGAATGGACAAGGACCCGTCCTGGTCATGAGATATCGCTGCGACTGCTGCTGCAGGGACGACTGGAATTTCAGCGATCCCGCTGCCTCTCATTTCATCCATCTGTATATATATATATATATAAGAAAACAAGAGAGAGAGAGAGAGAGAAAGAGAGATTCGCACCGGGTGAGGGAGGGAACGAGAGAAGGGAACACATCTGTTCCTGGCCTGGGCAACGGGAAGAAAGGGGAAGATCTTGGAGGGCCTGCTTGAGGCCGTCCTCGAACGCTTACCAGGCTGACGTGCCATACAGGAGGTGAGGAGGGGAGGGACTGCTGCTAACATTGGCGTCGGCCTCAGAAGTAGTCACATGACTGCTGCATCCCCTTCGGCGGCACCACCCCCCAACGTCGGACTGGCTGCCGTTGCCTCCGCTGGTTCGGGGTCTGGATCGCGGCTCCGATAGCGTCCCCCTGCTTGAGGTCCATCTTCTCGATCTTAGCGCTCTACTCTGGGTCTTGGTGCCAGGGCTGCTTACACTGGTAGGGTACCTGCTGTCAGGAAGGTCTGTTGTGCCTGACCCGCTGGGCGAGTTGAGCTTGTGCTTGCACCGCCGCTGCATGCGTATTGGCTTGGGCTTGGGCCTGGGCGGCCGCTGCCGTCGGGTCGAGGTTTGCCTGCGGCGCCTCCGTTGCTGGGGCCCCTCGGCTGCACAGGAGCTGATGGCGATCCTGGAGCGGGAGCCGCAGCCTCGACCTGCGGCTGCGGCCCGGGGCCCTGGCCTGCCGCCGCCCGCGGGGGCTGGCGGGTGGGCTTGCCGCCCCTGCCCCTCAGCGCGCCCGTGTCCTGCAGATTCCGGATGGCTGTGGCCGTGCTGCTGAATTGCGCCGTGACCTCCGTGGGCTGCTTCTGCTGCTGGGCCGTGATGGGGAGGCCAGGCATCCATGTGACTGCTTGACCTGTTTGCACCTCGGCGTGGGTATTCCGACCGGCTTGGGTAGCTTGTTGTTGAGTCTCTCTTTTCGTTGACACCTGGAGCTCGGCACAAGCCGTTCTCATGTGTGCCAGGTCATGTCGATAACGTCCAACATCTGTCGTCAACGCGTCGAGCAGGATGGCCGTCTTGTGGCGGTCGTCGTTGGCTGGGTCGCCTCGTCCTGCTTGGCAATCTGCTTGTCGAGCCCGCGAGGCTGGTACATTATTGTGAGAGGGCTGCTTGGCCTGGTAGCGGTCGTGGATCAGGGTGTCGAGCGCCTCGAGCCGCGCCGTTGCCTTCTGCTGGTATGTCTCCTTCTCCGCGTCAGTGGTTGTTGGCGGCGTTAGCGCGCGTTACATCTGATGAGTAACAGCCTCCGATTGTAGCGCAGGGCGTATGTGGAGAAGATCCGTGGCGGAAATCTGGTCGTCCTCCCATTCTTCCCCGTCGTCTTCCTCGAGCCCGTCCTGCAGCGAAGCTGGAGTCTGGGGTGAACTTGGCGGAGCTGCACTGGATGACCGCGCCTTGCCCTTGCCGTTGCCCTGACCCATGCCCTTGCTCTTATCTGACTTGTCCTTGCTGATCGTGACCGCCTTGGCATCCTTGCCCTTGCCACTCTTGGGCGCGGAGGTCTTGCCTCTGTCCTTTCGGGGTGCCGTACTCTACTCGGGCTGGCGCGCACGCTCGGCACGTGGATCTGTGCTGCCAGTGCTGGGCGCCACACCTAGGACACGTCCACATATCCGGGGCCCATGAGCCCGAGCCAGATGCTCGCCACGATGAGCGCTGCACCAGTCCTTCTTGGCGACTGTTGCGTTCGTCGTCAAGAAGTCGCCGTGCTCCTCCGAGACGTACGAGTGATCTCGCAAGAGAGTGCTTCGCGCGGGCACGACGGTGCCACGCAGGTTCGTGTTCGCGGCGCGGCCGCACGGGACGACGGACAACTTTGGCGGCTGTTGCATGGGGCCGACGCCGGGAGGGTCCTCGCAGATACCTGGTGCCTGCTCCCAGAGGTTCCTCGAGCCCGGACGGCTCCCAACTGTACTTGCTCCTTCAGATACCTAAAGGTCGCAATGGACCTGAACTGTGGGAGGGGAAGGAGGATGGGGGCAGGTTCTCCCGTCCTTTGAAGCTCTTTACCCTCCTCATCCTTCCCAGTCTTCCCCCTCATCTCCCTTTATGTTCCTCCTCCTCCCTCAGTCCTCCTTCCTCCTTCCTCCTCCCTTTTCTCTCCCCCTCCTTTCTCCTCCCTTTGGCGGCGTTGGGTGGGCGGGTGGGTGGGTGGGTGGGAGGATGGTATGTTTGGTACCTGGGTGTAGAGCATGGGGGGTCGAGGTGGACGAGGAGGGGGCACGGACGATGAGCATCATGGTGATAATGATGGCGTTGGTGTCGGTGGCGACGATGGTGGTTGTTGTGTTGTGAACGATGGCGGTGATCTTGATGCTGATGCCGATGACGACGATGGTGATGATGGTGGTGATGATGATGATTATGATAGTGATGATACTGATGCTGATGATGATGCTGCTGGTGGTGGTGATGGCGATGCTGACAATGGCGGTGAAGGTGGAAATGCTTTTGGTGATTAAGAAGATGATGCATATTCTGATGAGGATGCTGATGCTGATGATGATGTTGATGATGAGTAGGACTATGTTACTGCTGATGACGAGTCTGATGGTGGTACTGGCGCTGCCGATGATGATGCTCACGATGATGATGATGATGAGGATGAGGATGATGAGGAGGATGGCGATGACGACGATGATAATGATGATGATACTGATGCTGATGCTGATGCTGATGCTGACGCAGCTGATGGTGATGATTGTAATGATTGTGATGGTGATGGTGATGACGACGACGATGCTGACGACGATGATGATGATGATGATGATTATGATGATGAGGATGATGATAATGATGCTGCTGATGATGATGGTGATGATGACGATGCTGATGGTGATGGTGGCGGTGATCGTGATGATGATGATGATGATGGTGGAGGTGGCGCTGGTAGTGATGATGATGAGGAGGATGATGAGGATGATGATGATGATGGGGATGAGGATGAGGATGCTGGTGGTAATGATACGTGTGATGAAGATGCGCGGTGCTGATGCTGCTGCTGATGATGATCGAGGCGGTGATGATGATGATGACGGCCAGGTTGACGTGGTTGGCTATGCCGACAATCATGATGATGGTGACGGTAGCGGTGGCGATGGTGATTGTGGTGTTGATGACGATCATGTTGGTGATTGTGACCAGGATTGTCGTGACGTGGATGCTGATAGTGGCGAGGTTGATTGTGGTGCTGATTGTATGGCGGCGACGATGGCGGCGATAATGCACAATGTATGTAATTGGTAAGGGTGCTGGTGGTGGTTTCGATGTCGGTGAATGTGATGACTCTGTTATTGGTCCTGATCATAATCATGACCATGGGGATTGAAGAGTAGGAGTCAGACGATTTGGGACACGTGGAGAAAGAGGCGGAGCAGGAGACAGAGGAGGAGGTGTACTCGGACGTCGAGGACGTCAAGGAGTCACAGGACGAGGAGGAGGAGGAGGATAGAGGAGGACGGAGGAGGTGAGGCGGGGGGGTGCCAGGGCAGGCTCCGCCGCTCCCCGATCTGCCCTCCGCGCACCGCGCTGTCAGAGGTATGTTTTTTCAATCCCGCGGGGCCGCCTGGCCCTGCGCTCTGCAGCATGCTACCAGCTGTTAGGTTTCATTTCGCAGCTCGCAGCTCGTTTTCGAGCCCCATTTAAGTCTCCCCCCGTCTTCAGCCGTCCGTCGCGCAGAAGCAAGCACACCACGGCCTCAGGTGAGGTGTCGCGGGGCTGCTTGCAGGCCCACGGGCCACCAAACGAACGGCCTGCGGACAACCTGTCCTGGTGATGTGGTCGAGAGCTTCGTGGGCCTGGGTCTTGCACAGATGGGCCGAGTCGGAGGTCATGGCATCCCCTGGACTATGCCGTCTCGGGGGCTGCAGCGAGCAGGACACATGTCTCCTCCTTCTTCTCCTGCTTCTCCACCCTCTTCTCCGCTTCCTCCTTCCACTGCCCTCCCTCCTCAGGCAGCAGGCACATCAAACAAGAAATCGGCATTGCAGCAGGTGCCCCACAGAAGCGCTGGAGCACAAAGGGACACTCAAAGATCGACGAAGAATGCGGCCCAATATTTTGCATGTTAAAGTTCACTATCGTATTTGCCTACTACGTTCTCTGCTCCGTTTCATCTATCCCGCTTGCCAGAGCCCCTGAGACAGCATCTCCGTCTCCTGCCCACCCATGCCGCTCCCGGCTCCTCTGCGAACGCCCCCCAGTGGAGCTGCGGCTGGCGTCCCATCTTCCTCGCACGTCTGCCGTTCGCAACACATTCCCCCCTCTCCTTGCTCCGTCCTCCCGCCCTCCACCGTCGTTGGACTTGGACTGGGTCAGGGCACAGACCGCACGGGGGAGGTCTCTTGGGAGCGCGCAGCCTGCCTTCTTGCACTCGCTCTCAAGCTTCACCATGCCCTTTGCGTGCGATCATCTGGGCCTGCACGCTCATACCATGCAGCGGGCATCTCGAGCTGGGGCGCGCAGTGCGGCCTGAATCCTGTCCGCAGCCGCTTGCGATCCTGAGCACCCCCCCCCAGCAAGGGGAACGCACCGGCGCGCGCACGCGGACGCACTTTGGGACCGCCCAGCCTCGCACGCGTGGAGTCCGCCCGACGGCGCCGCCAGAGCCCGCGGCATCCGAGCGCCAGGTTGCAGCAGCTTCGTGGCGCGTCGACGAGGGCGGCGTGCCCAGCGCGGACACTCCGGGCCGAGTGCCGCCAGTGGCCCCGAACCGGCCGGCATCGAACGATCCTGCGTGATCGAAGAGCTGCGATCGTTCCAGGTCTCGGGGGTTGCCAAGGGTGCCCCCGACCCAAGGTGCCCCCCCACATCCTAGAGCTCCTGGGGCCCCCTGGGCCTCGTGGTGGGGTGCTCTGGAGGCCGTGGGGGGACTCCTTGAAAGTCCTGGGGGCCTCCTTGGGCCAAGCGCACATTTAGCCACACCGGGAGGTCGAGTGGTCTTCGCGGTGCCAGAAGCCACCGCGCAGGTCGCCGTGTCGCGAGGGCGGGAGCGCGGGGCAGGCGCCTGGGAGGCTGCGGGGGTGCTCTCGGGTTGCTGGTCCGAGCAGCCCCTGGCCGCCTTGACCTGCGCCAGCGCAGGCGCGAGGGGGCCGCGGGGGGAAGTCATGAGCGGCGAGCAGAGCTGTGTCCGTGCCCTCGCGGTCTGGATTCCCGGGCGCGATCCGGCGGATACGCGGTCGCACGGATGTGTTCCCCGCGGGGCATCCGTGGAAACAAACAACCGCCCCGTGTGCGCGGGGGCGCGGCCGAGGGGCCGGGCCCGCGAGGCCGCGGGCACGGACAGGTGTGCTGCCCAGGAGGAAGCTCTTGGCCGGATGGGGGAGAGGCAGCGGTGGCATGGGAGGGAGGATGCTTTGATGGCGGCTGTGGCGATTGTGGTGATGTTGATGGCGGCTGCGCCGACGAAGATGGTGATTCCCCCTCCTCCTCTTCCTTCAGCCCTCCATCTTCTTTCTACCCTTGGCAGGACGGGGGGGTTGGTTTGATGGCAGCTGTGGCGATTGTGGTGGTACTAATGGCGGCTGTGCTGATGCTGCTGGTGATTCCTCCTCCTCCTCCTCCTCCTCCCTCCTCCTCCTGCAGCCCTCCGTCCTCCTCCTACCCTCCACGTGCGGCAGCCGTCGCTCGCGCGCGTTGGCCGCTGTGACAGGCGGGCGGGTGCGCTTTAGATAGTTTTTAACATCATGCTCGACGCTTTCTCCGAGGGCGAGGAGCCTAAGACGCCCCCCCAGCCCCCAGCGCCATGGTCCGCTGGCCACCAGGGGGCCCTGGGGAGGAGGGTCGAGCTGTTGAGCGTTTGTGGCCTTTCGGGTCTTCCAGGGGGAGTGGCCCAGGAAGGGCCAGACAGACCCTGCAGAGAAGCCAAGAGGTACCAACAACAAATCGATCGATGTTTGTCCTTCTCCTGTTTTGTTGGAGGCCTCTGGAGGATCTGATTGGTGGTTCCTGCCCCCCCTGGCCCAGGGCCCAGTTTCGCAACGCGTGGGCCCCCTTGAGCTCTTGACCTCTTCCCTGGGAGAGTTGTTTCGCCCCGGGTACAGTCAAGACACTGAACTAATAACCTCACTGGGCTCAGGAGGGGATCTAGGTTTCGGGCTTTTCCTGAAGTCTAGACCAGAGAACCTACATTTGTGGAAGAGGCTCGCCGTTCCCCATGACAGCACGATGACTGTAGACGACTCAGTGTCCGACAGCTGGGGAAGCTGGGGCGTGAGTTCGTTGGCCGACCAGACGACTCGGTGTGTACGCGGCTTGCTTGGGCCGGGCCCGGGCGAGAGTCTCGTACACTTGTGGCCAGACGTCCTCACAAACGAATCCGGCCACGTGGGCGGCGCAGCAAAAACGGGCTGGATCGCGCAAGGTCGCGCGTGAGCGCTCTCGTTTCCGCATGTCGCGTGCCACGCTGGCGGCTCGCGTGAGACGCCGCGTAGGGTCGCTCTGTCATCGCGTTCCGTCGCCCCGTCGCCCGCGTGTGGTTCTCTGGCCTCCGGGCCCCCCGAGCCCCCCTTTCAGTGGCCCGCGGACCATGGCCCCCAGAGCGCCGAGGCCGTGGCCGTCCAGCCGAGGTCGCGGCCGGCTGGCGCGTGCCGCCGCTGACGGGGACAGCTGCGGGCGGCACGGGGGCGCCCAGAGTCGGCGCCCCCGCCGAGAGGTGCGGGCGCCTGCCCACACCTAGCGCACGGTTGGAGACCGCGGTCGAGGAACGGCATCGGGCTGCGAAGGTCCTCCTCTCGTTCCCCTCCCTCTCATTCTCTCGCCCTCCCTGCCCATCTCTCTCTCTCTCTTACTCGTTCTCTCTCTTTCTCTCTCTCTTTTTTTTGTTTTTCTCTCTCTCTCTCTCTCTCTCTCCCTCTCTCATCATGACCTCTCTGTGCGTATCTACATGCACACGAATGCACAAGCACTTTCTGCGGCCGCCGATTGGAAAGGGCGTGGGGCGACTCCCCCTTCCCCACTCCCCTCCGCAGGGGGTCTGTGAACCGAACATGTGACAAGCTACAACCACCTTGGAACATATTCCAACCATGCCCAGCCAAATTCCAACCAGCCAAGTATCAATACCAAATTCTAGACGCTTCGCGTATCCCCACCAGCCCGTCCAGAAACGACGCCCAGGCAAGTAGAGGGTCGTCCTGAGGGGCTTTTCGGCGTCTTGGGTGCCTCGGGGGGGCCTCTGTGGGCCGTTCGGGATCCTCTTTGGGGCCTCCTGGGGGCCTCTTGGGGCCTCTTGGGGCCCTCTTGGGGCCTCTGGGAGCACCTTGGGTGCCTCTGGGGGGTCTCTTGGGGCCTCTTGGGGGTCTCTTGGGGGCCTCCTGGGGGCCTCTTGGGGGGCCTCTTGGAGGCTTGGGCTCCTCTTGGACCCGTCTGGGCGCCCTTGAAGGCCCTGCTGGGGCGCTCTTGGGGCAATCTTGGAGGACATCGGTCAAGGAAGTAGGGTTCCTTAATTAGAGCCCCCCCCCAGGAACTCCAAAAATCGTCTCCTGTACCGCTCTGGGACCGCTCTTGGAGCGCTCTTCGGCGCTCTTGGCGCCGTCATGGGGCTTTCTTGGGCCCTTCTTGGAGCTATCTTGAGCCATCTTGGAGCCATCTTGACGCCTCGGATGTGCATCGCAAGCGAAAAAGTGAGAACACCAAAAACATTGATTTTCCCTAGGGTTTTGAAGCATTTTGGCCTCTTGGATGCATCCTAATGATGCTCTTGTGGGCACTTGGAACCGTCTTGGAGAGTTCTTGGAACGTCTTGGAACATCATGGGGACCATCTTGAGGCATCTTGCGCTATCTTGAGCCATCTTGGAGGGTATCTTGGGCTTCCTGAGGCCCTCTTGGAGCCGTCTTGGGCCATCTTGGGCGCTCCAACGCGCCGCGGAACCCCCTCTTCAGGTCAGTGGGGAGGGGGTAGGGGGAGGGGTAAACCCCTCCCCGAAGGGGAAGAGGGAGGGGTGGAAGAGGAAACTCGTTAAACCACCGACGCCCAGAGGGCTGGTGGGACTCCTCGAGCTGTCTGGGAGTCATTTCCTGAGAGATGCATAACATATTTTCTAGGCGTTCCTGCGAGATGTCCTGAGGTATTTCCAAGGAGATTTCTGCAGAGATTCCTGCAGAGATTCTTGAGGCATCTTGCCGAATATTCCTGAAAGGTCCTTACAGGACCCCTGGGAGATCCTTGCATGATCCCCGAGATATCCTTACAGGATCCCCTGGAACGTCTTGCGGGATCCCTGAGACAGTATCACGGGGTCCCTGCGAGATCCTTACAGGATTTTTGAGAGATCCTTAGAGGTCCCCTGAAAAGTCCTTACAGGACCCTTGAGATCCGAACTGGAACCATGAGAGGTCCTTACAGGATCCTTGAAATAGCGTTACAGGATCCTTGCCAGATCTTCACAGGATCCTTGAAGGACCCATGAGGTTCTCGGAGAGTTACCGGACCCCTGACAGATCCTTCCGGTGTCCCCGAGAGATTCTAACGGGATCCCTGCGCGAGATGCTTACGGGATCACGGAGAGATCCTTGCATGATCTCTCATGGATCGATCGGCTGCCACCTCTTTTCTTGTGGCACGGGATTCCCCCCCCACACCCCCGAGGGTTTCGCGAGGCACCAAGGGCGATCGGGCGTTATGATCGTAAGCTGTGTGAATCGCCCGTCTCCCCGGCCAGCTTCGCGAGACTTCGTAAGGTATTGCTGCCGACTGTGCCCGACGCCCGTTGCTTCGGAAGCTGAGGGTCGCCTGGTACCGCGACCCGCAGAGTGTGCCCGACGAGTTTGGCAACGCTGCTGCTCAGGGCTGGGCGCAGCTAGTCGTGTGCAGCCCCAATTACCAGTGTCGCGGGCTCATGTGAAGCCCCAGTCCAGCACCACCTCGAGCCACCGACGGAGAGGTCAGTGCGCGAAACATTGTTACACAGGCCTGCGACTACTTTGCACAGGGCGCGGCGCTGCCCATCTTGCTCCCAGACTGGAATAAGGTTGTTGAGTCGATAGATGACTCTTACGTCGGGGAGGAGGTGTCGCGGGCGCTCGGTGGGATAATGCCCAGCCTCCCAGCCAAGGGGCTTGCTGTTTCGGTCAAGGCCCCCGACATGGCGGACGCCCGTGTCGGTGGATGGCTGGTTGATCCGACGCTCGCGCTGCTCCCAAAGCCGGAGTGGGGAGGTCCCGTGGGCGTTGATTCGGGCCACGTCTATTGCTCATGATCTTGGGTCGTTGTGTCCGTGCTGCAAAATTTCGGCGGCCATTCATTGGGTTCCTCAGCGGCGCGTGGGCTGCAGGGCGCTGGCGTTGCCCTCAGGCGATCCCGCTCAGCATGTGTGACGAGCTGCTGGGCTTCGCCACGGCGCTGCCGATGGAGTTCGCAGGTTTCAGAGCCCGGATCGACCCGCGCATCATTCATCGCGACCAACGCAAGCGAGCAGGCTGGCCGCATCTGCCACACCGTGGGGCTGTCGGCCCAGGGCCGCGCCTCTGCGAGAGGCGAGACCTCGGCCATCACGCCGCGGCCTGCATCGGCGACCATTCCTGTCGCAGGCGTCTGGTAGCGTCCGAAGGATGTCCTCGTCGAGCTGTGCGCTGCGGCGGCCGTTGCCGCCTCCGGGCCCCCAGTCACGGTGGTCGCTCGCGTCAGCTGCGACGCGGGTTTCGTCCTGTCCGCGTTCCGTCGAAGAGCCATGTGGATCTTGGAGACTGTTCAGAATTACCATCGAGTCGCGTGCTGAGTTCTCGCGGGCGCTAGAAGTGACCCCCGTTCGCGCGCGTCCGGCGCTTGAGACTGTCATGGCGTCCTTGGCCGGTGGTCACAAGTCTTTCACCCGGTGCGACGGTGGTCAGCAAGGGTGGGGGGATAGCCAGGTGCTACACGATCGAGGTGGATGTCAATCGCGTGCCATTGGAGGCGGCGCTCCTCTCCTCTCTGGGTGGTCGGTCCTCGAGCCGGCCGTGGACTTCCCCTGCTTCGATTGGGTGGCCGACGGCTGCTATGCGGCGCGCGGGCGAGGTCGGTTGCGCGACCCGGAGGAGCCCGACGCACTCGTAGGATTCGATCGGTTGCGCCCCGAGGGGACCGTCAAAGATTGCGCCCCGTCGGCAGAGCGAGACGTCATCATCGAGTCCCTCATTGGCAGCGTTTTCTGCGCCCATGCTTTCAATCATCTTTTCGGGTCGTGGCTGGCGCAAGCCGGGGCGATCGCGACCGCCGCCCCTGGGCGTCTGTGCCGCGGCGTCGATGTGCGAACTGGAATGTCGCCCTGCACATTCGGCAGCTCGGGCGCGGCGATCCCGCGCCGGGGCGCGGCCTTATAGCGGGGCCCCCGCGGATCGCAGACAGGGGTGGCCCCGACGCCCGCCTCGACAGCGGCGCTTCTTATCGAGCCCGAGCGCGGCCGCGGGCTGGCCCGCGCGCGCGGCGGCGGCCGCGGATCGCCGAAGGCTTCCAGCGGGGGCGGGGGTCCGCGCCCGGGCGCCGCGGCTGCGGGCGGCCGTGGCTGGAGCGCGCTGGCGGTGACGAGCGGTCGGGAACCGTCGCGTCGATCCCGCTAGCTTCGCATTTTGATGCCCGAGCGATTGCTGCCATCGGCGCCGAGTGCAGTTCGAGTGCGAGGGCGCTGCAGACTGGCCTCCCTCCGCAGGCTTAGCGCCCTGCCCCCCGCGGCTGTGGGCGCCCGCTTTTGGGCCGCTGCGCGGTCGAGGTGGAACTTCGGCAATGTCAAAGATCATGCGAGCAGCGGCAGAGGCAGCGGCGCGACGGCGGCCGCAGCGGGGGGCGATGGTCGCACCGCTCACGCTCGAGCGCTACCAGGCAGCCGCGTTCGACGTCTTCGACTTCCAGGCGACAAGCGGCGCGGCCCTAAGACGCCAGCTCAGGCGGATGTCAACCTGTCCGCCTTCATCGAGAGCTGCTGGCCGCAGGGCGGCTCGTTGTCTGAGGTGAGCGACGCCATCGCTGGGCCCCCGCGCCAGTTTCCGCCTGCGGGGGGCCGCCCGCGAGCGAGTTGGCGTCGAGCTGGATTTGGCCGCGTCGGGGGCCAGCTGGCCGCGCGCCGCCCATCAGACCCCTCGCGGCTGCTGCTTTCGCGTGGCGCAATCCTTCAGGCAGGTGAGATTGCCGCGCGGCGGTGGAGCGACGCGCAGCTGCTCCTCCTGCAGCATCGCGCGGCTCGGTGGCCGCGAGGGGCCAAGAGCCAGCCGGCACTAGTCAGGTGCTTGTGATTTCGCCGTGGCGAGGGGCAGGGTCGCCGACAGAGTTCTCGCCGAAGCTGGAGCAGCAGCGGCGCTAGACAGCGCGCGCCTGGGCTCGAGGCCGCGCGCCATCCAGCAACTACCTGTTCGGCCCAGCGCGGGGGCTGCCGGACTTTGCCAGCGCTCGCGCAAGGAGGGGCGTCGGCAGACTTCAAGAGCCGCGGCGCCATGGAGCAAGCGCTGCCGCGAGGGCGAGGCGCCTCGGCGCGGGCGGCGGGGCCGCGCGCCCGCGGCGCCGCCGCCGAGACCGCGGCGCGAGTTTGTCGGCGGTGCAACTCCGGCAACGAAAGTGGTTCGCAGCACAATTGCGAGCAAAAGCAAGCCAAAGATGTCGCTGGCGGGGTGGCTTGGGGGGTCCGTTCGGGGGGGTTGAGGCAAATTTTCCGCGCGGAAGTGTTGCAGATATGTTTGTCGCAAATTCAAGATTGAGGCAGGCGGCAGCTCGGGCCTCTCTCCCTCCCGTTCAAGTCGGACTTCTGCCTGTGTCCTGTCTGCGCCCGCCCTATGTTTGGCGGGGGGGCCTGGGGTTTGGGCGGCTGAAGCGGGTGGGGGGGCTCTGTGCTGAGCCAGGTGGCGCGTGGCAGCTGGAGCGCGAGGGCGGGGCCCATCCCTAGTCGCGCAGCCGCGGCTTGCCCAGCGCGCGCGGTGCGCGCAGGAATGGGTTTCATCGCGCCCCCGCCGCCCGGCCGCCTTCCTCCGGGGCGTTCCGATTAACGAAGTTCCTTGGTGGAGCGCGCAACAAGGGGCGCGGTGTGCGCGTGGCATCTGTTTGCAGGGGGCCCGTGCTAGTCTACCGGGCTGCCGCCGCGCCTGGAGAGCCAGACTTGAGAGCCATGCGGTGCGTGGCAGCTGGAGTGCGAGGGCGGGGCCCATCCCAAGTCGCGCAGCTGGGGCTAACCCCGCGCGCGCGGCGCGCGAGGCGGGCGCCCTCGCGCCCCCGCCGCCCGGGCGTCCTGGCCTT
Organism: Prorocentrum cordatum; assembly: GCA_963575745.1. Taxonomy (NCBI): domain Eukaryota; class Dinophyceae; order Prorocentrales; family Prorocentraceae; genus Prorocentrum; species Prorocentrum cordatum. The sequence goes on from CAUYUJ010016649.1 coordinate 605,971, forward strand.
GGAAATTCCTGGTGGGGCCTGCCAAAGGCGTGGGATGAACGCATATATATACACACATATATACACATCTTTGTGTATAGATTTACATCTTCCCATTCATATACCTGGCAACTGAGCCCAGTTCCTCAGAAAGCAGGCCAAAACCTTTAAGCGCAACCACTGCTAGTGGTGTACGTTCACTTTTTATATGTATATATATATGTATAACTGTAGGTAACAGTTCCCCGAGGACTCCTACACAACTCCCGTTTGGAAGCCGCCCGGGTTTCAAGTCAGATCCACGCGGGAAATCTGCATCTTTCTCACCGCACCGATCCATTTCCCATCTGACAAGCCCCAAGTTGATGCGATGCTTTCTTTTTTTCCGGAGTGGCGCATGCGAGATTACCATCTGAAGCCGACGCCTTCCTCAATAACTTACATGACAAACCATGCGCGTGTAGTACTGCGTCAGTGCTTGCTGCACATAAGCGCAGCGCATTTTTCTGGGAAGGCCCCGCATGTCCAAGGTGAACGATATACAACTATCGAACTGTTGTTGTTTTCACGTGAGTCCAGACCAGCTTGCAAGAGGAAGCGGTTACGCTTCTCTGATGTACACTGCTGACGGTTTCTGAGTATACGGCGCACTTGGTCCGCACCAGCCACGTCTTCATCGACAGTTGTACAACTTGTTACAACAAATAGCCCAGGACATCATTCATATGACGAATTTGCGGTTGACTTTGCACACCATACAATAGACATATGAGACGTGCAACAGACCATGTGCAAGTTACATAGATCTCATACCATACAACACAAACCCATCGATGTTCAAGCTGCTTCAATGTGCCACAATCAGAATCCGAGCGTGCGGTTTCAGATGGCTGGTTGTACTTGTGCCAGTCGACTTTTCGGCTGGTGGAGAATTCGCACGGACGGTTGGAATGAGTACACGTGGGTTGCGATTGGTCCGTCATGCGAATCCCCCCGACCCTCCCTCCCTTCATCGCCGCTGGCAAACGACGACGGCGGTCGCCGACGCTGGCAAACAACGATGCCGACGACGACAACAACAGACGACGGTCCTCGTCATTCTCGTCGTGGGTTGCCGTTTGCCGGTTCCCGCCGTCGTCGCTTGCCTGTGGCTAGACGGGGGCGACAAAGGTGGGGGGGAGTTCGAACACCCCCTCTTTCATTCGAGAGTGGTGGGGGGTGAGTCAGGGGGGATATTGGGAGGAGGACCCCCCCCCCGTTTTTCAGGCGCCCGCCTCTCCTTTTTCCCGCGCTTTGTTGGATGCTCCCAAGACAAGCGCTCGTGGGTCGCGCTGCCTCATTCCCAACCATCCTCTGGTGTTGGGTCCTCGTTTTGAAGAGTCGGTCCCCAGGTCTTTCCTCATCCCCTCATCTTCCTCCCCCTCCCTCCTCCCCCTCCTCCGCACAGGGAGCCCCATCGAAGGTGCCAGTGCTACCGTCCGCATGCGTTCCCCCCACCCACACATTTCGTGACCCCATATGGAGCCCCACCGAAGGTCCCAGTGGTACCGTCCGCATGCGTAGTCCCACCCAGTACACCGCTTCGTGGCCCCATAGTGAGCTCCACCGAAGGGGCCAGTGCTACCGTCCGTATGCATCTGGAAATCCACATTTGGCGTTTGCACGCGCCCAGTACTGCGCTTCGTAGCCCCGTAGGGAGCTCCACCGAAGCCCCCACTGGGACCGCCCGCGCGAGTGCCGCACACCGAATTTGGCATTTTCACCCACCCCGTACAGCGCTTCGCGGCCCCATAGGGAGCTCCACTGAAGCCTCCAGTGGGACCGCACGCATGCGCCCCACACGCCCAATTTGGCATTTTCGTCCGCCCGGTACAGCGCTTCGTGGCCCCACAGGGAGCTTCACCGACGGCTCCACTGCTACCGCCCGCATGCGCGCCCCCCACCCAGTGCAGCGCTGCGTGGCTTCATAGAGAGCGTCACGGAAGAACACATTCATACTTTCCGGTACCCGCAACTGCATGTGGTTGGGACTTCCGCCAGGATAATATAATTGTAAGCGTTGTGTTGTTGTTGTTGTTGCTGTTGTTGTTGTTGTTGTTGTTGCTGCTGCTTGATGTATATATATATATGTATGTATATATATATATGTATTCGCATATATATTTATATATGCATATATATATACATATCACGTGCTCGTATGTTAGCACGTATAACATATCAGAAAACGAGTTAATTGCGTTTTGGAGCGCATTTTTTTCGGATGAATCGTGATGGCTGGGATAGAGAGGGGCGATGGGGGGAACAGGAGAGGACGAGGACGAAACGGACTGTGTGCATAAAACGAGGGTGAGGAGGCGGAGGAGGAGGATGAGCGTTGAGGTATGAGTAGATACGAGGAAGAGGAACAGGCGAGATACGTGGACGAGATATGGGGCAGGAGAAAGACGAACAGGATTCAGGAGGGATGCTTGAACACAGGGCAGGGAGACATATTGAAGTCGTGCGACGAACAGGACGAGGATGATGATGATGAGGAGGAGGAGGAGGCGGAGGAGGAGGAGGAAGAGGAGGAGTAGGACGAGGATTGTGGGCGACACCCTACCACCTCGGCCCTGCTTTCCCCCCTTCCCCGTGCGAACCTTCCACATCCAACCATTCAGTTGTCCCAACTTCCCGCCTCAGGGCAACAAAGGGCGTTGCGCTGTGTTGCGATGCCTCGCGATTCGATCCGAAGTGGTCCTGGATCGGCACCCCGCCCGACCGCCCCCCCCCCCCTCGCCGCCAGCCCCGCGCTGTTCGCCCATCCCCCTCCCTCTCCCCTCCCTCTGCCCAGCTTGGGCTCCTCCCCTGCCCCATCCCTGCCCTGCCCTGCCCGCCGCCCCCGCCCGCCCGCGATGGGGCGCTCCCCACGCTCCCTGCCTCGACCCGCCCGCCCCCCCGCCCTCCCGTCTGCCAAGCAAGGGGTAATTCAGAAGCTAGCGCGGCTGGAAGGGGAAGGGCTCGCCCTCCCTCTCTGGGCCTGCCCGCTCTCTCCCTGCCCGCCCTCTCCCCCGCCCGCCTTCCCCCCCCCTTGCCTTCGCTGGTGCACGGAGGGCGCGGAAGTCGAAGCCCCGACGGGGAGACGGGAGCGAGGCGAGGCTGAGCAGGGCGAGTGGCGAGCGTCCTGTGCGGGCAACGGTGGCGAGGACACCCCTCACACTGCGAGCGGCCCGGGCGGCAGCACGCCTGCCCGCCCCGTGCCAGCCGCCCCTCCCGCTCCCCCACGGTGCCCGCGCCCGCCGCCGGCCCGCAGCCACCTCTGGCCCGAGAGACCGGAGCAAGCCTCTGCCTGCCCGTGCCGCGGGCTCCGAACCTCGCAGACTCCTCTCCCTGGCGCGCGCCCGCCCGCCGGGGCGCGCCGGTGCACGCGTGGGCCCAGACACCCTCGGGCCTCCGCACCCCTCGCGTCGTTCGTGCGTTTCCCCTTGTCCTCTGTTCCTCCGCGGCGTTTCACCGGAGCAGGCCCCCAGAGGCCGGGATTGAGGAGGCGCGCCTGGGGCAAACCCCGATGTCGGAGGTATTGGGTGTGGATGTTGTGTTCCCTGCTGCGTCTCCCCCGCCATCTCCGTCCCTCGGCCGCCAGCCCCTCTCGCCTCCCCTTGACCCTCGGTCTCCACTTGCCTCGGCCTCACATGCCGTCCGTCGTCACGCGCACGCTCCGCGATCGGACTCTTATGCTCGACGTCGGCTCACACGTTCGCGCGCTTTCCCGCTCCGCGGCTGGGCTACCCTCCATGGCTCCGATGCTTTCTGTACCAGGTCCAGAACGCACGCTCTCATGACGAGCAAGTGGTCTTCATATGCAGCGGTCTCGCGCCGCGTCGACGCGGCGACGACACCAGCGCCCAGCGTTTAAAGTTAAATGCCAGTGGTGGCCTGAACCAGGCCAACTTTGAACGAGATTCGCTCTCGGGTAGCGGAGGCCGCTGGATATTGAACCATCCATGCGATGAACCATGAACCATGAACCACAGTCTAACGTCCGGGCATGTCGACACGATGGCATCCAGCCGCAGTCTGGTTCGGTGAAAGCACGTGCAGTCGATGCAGCGGCCTGCGCGCATTGAACGAGCTTCACTGGTCAGCAAGGACTCTCACGTCTTCGCGTTGGCCTAGCGCGTTTCCCCCAATTAGGCTGGCCTGCTTGCCTCAGGGGCTCTTACTTGGTGAAAGGTTGGTACCACGAGTGGCTACATTGCCCATTCCTCGGAGGTTCCCCGGGTACTTTGGATTCTCCGGGTTCCTCGGGTTCCCCGGTTCCTCGGGTTCCTCGGGCTCCCGACCGAGGTTCCTCGTGTTCCTTGGGTTCTTGGGTTCCTCGGTTTCCCCGCGTTCCTCAGGTTCCCCGGGTTCCTCGGTTTCCTTGGGTTCCTCGGGTTCCCCGGGTTCCTGGGGTTCCCCGGGTTCTTTTGGATTTTCCTCGGGTCCATCGGGTTCCTCGCGGTCCTCGGGTTCCCAAGGTTCCTCGGGTTGCTCGGCTTCCTCGGGCTCCCCAAGCAATGCCAAGCACTGCCAAGCAATGCCACGCAATGCCAAGCTATGCGAAGTAATGCTAAGCAATGCCAAGCAATGTCAAACAATGCCAAACACTGCGCCCATGCAATAGGAAGCTTTCCCCTGATTGGGGTCGCGCCGGGTTCATTGGAGGTGGTTTCCAAGCAGCTGGCCCCGTTCGCACGCCCGCACACGCACGAGGCTAACAGGCCAGCTCTGCGATTGCGTAAGGTTTTGGCAGCAAGCTGGCCCAGGCTTTTCAGGGTGAGTAGTCAGTTCGAGGCCGCTGTGCCGAGGTTGTCGTTCGTCAGTGCAGTTGCAGCGCGCAGGGCCCTCCAGTCTCCCTCCATCCAACTGCTTCCTCCTCGTGGTCCTCCTGATGATCAACGGTCTGACCGGCAGCGCCCAGTGCGTCACATTGTCGTCTTCCTCCGTGTCACCCTTGTCAGCACCATTCCTATGTGTGAGGGGTATTTCGTTGTCGTCTTCCTCCTACTCGAAGCTGTCGTAGAGCTTTCGTATCGCATCCCATCGTAATGTCAGCTTGTGATTAACAATGGAGGGTCCCCCCCCTCCCATGGCTGAGGATTGGACCCCGCGGGGCGCGAAACTCATTTTCTAATCACGAGCGCCAGGGGGTCGCCGCGGGCGCCTCCGAGGGAAGCGTGTTCCCTGTACCCCCTGCACGGCCGCCTTAAGACGATTGCCTTTAGTATAGAGGCTGTAGTCGGGACCGTATACATTCGAGGCGAAGTGATCCCACCTCTCAGACTGATTACTCACGTGCCACAGTTGTCGTCGATGTCGTTGTCGTCGTCGTCGTCGTTGTCGTTGTCCTTGTCACCGTCGTCGTCGTCGTCGTGTTCGTTGTCATTGTCGTCGTCGTCGTCGTCGATCACACCACCCCACACGCACCCACCCCCCATGGGACATCCCAGCGCGTCGTCGTCCGTCGTCGTCGCCGTCGTTGTCGATTACATCAGGCCTACGCAGCACCGCCCCCCAATGGGGCATCAGTGCGTTGTCGTCGACTGTTACAGCGGGCCTACGCAGCACCTGCCCCCCTTGGGGCGGCATCCGCAGTGCGTTGTCGTCGTCGTCGTCGTCGTCGTCGTGATCGTCGTCGTCGTCCTTGTCGTCCTGGTCTTCGTCGTCGTCGTCGTCCAAAACGGCCCTGCGCCCCCCCCACCCCAAATTAACTTGGCGCGACCCCAAGAGGAAAGCTTTTTTACTGCATGGGCGCAGTGCTTGGCATTGCTTGGCGTTGGAATTGCTTGGCATTGCTTGGCATTGCTTGGCATTGCTTGGCTTTGGCTTGGCATTGCTTCGCGTTGCTTGACATTGCTTGGTGGCATTGCTTGGCGTTGCTTGGAACTGGCGCAGTAAGAATACGAGGCACAGGGGGCGGGAATCCGGGTAACCCGAGGATGCCGGGGAACCCCGGGAACAGGCTGAAACCCGACGAACCTGGGGAACCCGGGGAACCAGGAACCTGGGGAACCAGGGAACCCGAGGAACCCGTGGAACCCGGGGAACCCGGGGAACCCCAGGAACCCGTGGAACCTTGGGAGCAAGGAGCCCAGGGAACCCGAAGAGCCAGGGGGACCTCCGAGGAACGGGCAAAGTATGCACCCGGAGCACCAAATTTTAACCAAACAAGAACCCTTTAGGCAAGCTCTTGTGAACAAACATCCGCAGCGCGCCCGAGCACGCGCGCCGCGCGTCGTCGGTCGTCCCGTCGTGGGCCCTGGCCATCGCCGTCGTCGAATACAGCGGGTCCACTGAACATCCACCCCGTAGGGCATATCGTAATGGGAAGGAAGTGGGGATGATGAGGGGGTGGAGACAGAGAAGGAGGAGCCGTTACTGCCTGCCTCTGGTGCTCCTCCCTCTCTTCCTTTTCCTGTTTGTAGTTACGGTGGCACCACCCGCCAATTGTGATCCGCCTCTTCCTTCAACCTCCTCCTTCTCTTTTGTCGGTAGGTCTGCAGCCATTTTGGCCCAATCGCCCCGCTGTAGCGGAAGCGTTGCTGCCCCCCCCGCTGAAGCGGCGCCGCTCGCGTCGCGTCTGTCGCCCCCCAGCTGGCGGCTGAGGAGGCCGCGGTTGAACATCCCTTTGCGTAAATTCTAAAATTATTCGTGCCTTAGAAAAGCCGAAATGCAGCCAGGCCCTCTGGGGCCTGTCGCGTTTTTGTTTTTTGTTTTTTTTGTGTGTTGTTTGCGTGCGTGAGTAACTTGCGCTTCAGCGCGCCAGATTGTCGCGCGCGCCCGTGGGTTCAAACGCAGCCAGCGCAAGCTTCAATTCCATTCGACTGCGGATCGCTGCGAGCGCGATCGCTTGAACATGCATTGCGCGACCTTCAGGACCTGGGTTTGTTTTGTGTTATCGCTCTTATGATTGCGCGCGCCCCGAGTTGGGCGCCTGCGTTTGCCCTGGCCGATTGGGTGGGCACTGCAAGGTTTTGCAAGTTTAGGGGCCTCGTGCTTTTCGTCGGCCTGGCTTTTTCGCGTTCTTCGCGCACTCGGGCTTCCGGCAGGATCGCCCGTAAGATGCAAGCGACGCGCGCCCTTCATCTGCTTTGTTTTTGGGGGGGAGGCGCGCGAAAGTGGGAGCCCGACCCATTGCCTCGCCAGCACTAAAAGCAGAATGCATATTCTTCCCTATCGCCCGCGCCCCCCGACCCCCCTTCTCGCGGCAGTGACCCCCTGAAGACCAGTCCCAATGTGCAATTCCATGGTGGGGGTGTTATGTGGTATCGTGCTCTGTCCGCGGCTTTCGGGGCTCTCGTTTGGCGGCCCCGAAGGCCGATGCCGGCGTTTTGCTTCAATTTTGGCCGCGGAGGGATTCCTCCTTCCTCGTGTCTGCCCCCTCCACGTGTCTGTCTCCTCGTGTCTGTCCCCTCCAGATATCCCATCCTGGTCCTTTCATTTTCCCCCCTCTTCCGTTTTCCTTCCTGTTCTTTCTTCCCTCGTCCCTCCTTTTTCGTCCCTCGTCCCTCCGTCCTTCTCTCTCCTCCCTCCCCCATTTTCCCTCCTCTTTCATTCTCCTCTTCTTCCCCTTCGCGAGTCATGGATGATCCTCCATGCCAGACAGCTTCATTAACGGCGATTCCTGCGCTTCCCAAGCCATTCGGCCCCTGGTTTTGCCTCGGCTTGGCTTCGGCTGTCCCGCGGCATTTTCTGGGGCGCCCTGCGGTTTTGCCGCCCGGCGGCCCGCTTTACTTTTATTGTCCCGCGGCTGTCCCGCGGCTGTCCCATGGCTGTCCCGCGGCCGTCCCAGATCAATCCTGGCATTTTTGTCCTGGGCTTCTTGAAACGTCATTTTGGTCGTCACTTACACGCAGCATTACGCAGCAGTTCGCTTCGCTGCACACCATCGCCATCATCATTATAGCTGCAGTGGCAACGGCTGACCCTGTTCGTGTCGTCGTACGGCGGCGGCGGCGGCGACGGCGACAGCAGTCAACCATCAGCCTTTGCAGATTTTTCGCTCTGAGAGCGTCTTGAGGGCCCCTTAGGGCCATAGTGGGGCCCCCGTGGCGCAATTTTGGAGGCCTGGTGGGCCCTTCTGGGGCTGTCTTGCGGACCTCGGGGGCTCTCTTGGGGTTTTCTTGGGTCCCTCTTGGAGGCTCTGGGGGCCTTGTTGGGTCTTGAGGCCGTTGTTGGAGGCCATCGATCAACGAAGGGAGTGGTCTTAATTTGCCCCCCCGTCGGGGCTTTCAAACTCGCCTACTAGGGCCTAATTGGGATGCCACTGGGACGCGATGGGGCACTCGTGGGGCCGTTTCGGGGTCCTCCTGGGCCCCTCGCGGGGAACGCGTGGGCCATTTTGGAGCCATCTGCAGGCTTCGCGAGCCCATCGGAAGCGAAAAAGGCGAGACAACAACACACGCATGTTTCCCTCGCGCTTTTCGGAGGATTTTGGCTTCTTGAGTGCCTCCGTTGGAGGCGCCGTGGCCTCTTAGAGCCGTCTTGGGGTGGTTACGAGACATCATTGAGGCACGTTGGAACCTATCGAAACCACTGTGGGCTATCTGGAGCGATCCTGGAAGCCACCTTGGGCCACCTGGAGCCGTCTTGGGGCTATCTGTGGGCCATCATGGACGTTCTTACCCATGGCGAGGGACGGCTCCAGACCTAAGGGTAGGGGGGGAACCCGCTTTCCCGATGAGGATACCAATTGGATGCGTAGTCTCAGCAGGAATGGGCACGGGCACGGGCCTGGCGGACGCCAGGTGGAAATGCTCAGACGGCAAATCATGGGCACGCAAGCGTAAGCATGTACAACTCGATGCGAGACGGCGTGGGCACGTGGAAATACATGCAACCCCTGCGTGTTGAGCATTTGTGGAAATTGCCGGGCACGGGGGCTCTTGCAAATACCGGTGGAGACACGCGTTGGTAGATCAAGGAGTCCAGACACAGATGGCCAGCGATTGGCGAGCAGGGTGGGCACGCTTGCGCGCGCGAGCGAGCAAAACGCTTGCGCGCGCGAGCGAACGCGCGCAACTGAACGCGAGCACGCGCGAACGCGCGCATGAACATACGAGTGCGTGCGTGAGCTCGCTTTATAGGCAATTCGCGCCGAAATTGCAACAGCGCTTTAGCCGCCATTGATCCCTGTCTAGTCCTGATGCGACCTCGCCGCTGTGCCACAGCAGTGCTGGCGCTGCGCAGCCGCCCTCATCCGCTTTGCTGCGGCTGTCCCTTCCTTCCCTCGCCTCGGCATCATGGCCCCGCCGCTGTCCCGCGGCTGTCTCGCGCGCTCCTTTCTGTGCAAGGGGGTTGTCGCTTCGACGGACGCAAGCCGCGGCCTCCTCGCTGGCGGCCGGGTGTCGAGGCTACTCACCGGCGCCGCCGTGGTGCGTTTCCATCTGGCGGGCATACCCCCGCGACTCGTCCGAGCAGGGAAATCATTTGTTCGACGACGCGCTTGGCTTGCTGTCGTTTGTAACAAACTGACGTTTCCCTCCTCCTACTTCCTCGGCGCACCCCCCCAGGAAACGCAGCGTGGCAGGCCTTACTGGCCGACTTCGGGGGCCATCTTGGGCCCGTGGGCGCAGACGTGCCAATTTACATTCAAGACGCTGTAGTAAGCAGCAGCCCGTGATCGGAAAGGGGCTCGCTGTTCGTCGTGTCTTTCCATGGCTGTTCCTCTGGCGTTCCTCGTGCACCCAGGCGCCACTGGTGCCAAAAACGGTTTTAGTGCCGGGGTGGTGCTCCTCATGGTAGCAGTTTGGCTGTATCGAGTCGATCATCGAACGGGGGCCTCGCCGCATTGAAGCGCCATGGGCCGAACACGTTCCGATCAACAAACGATGGGAGTACCAATCCATGCAACTATCTGTACGCGTGTGAGAGAGGTACAGAAGGAAGGAAAGAGAGAGAGAGAGAAGGATAAAGAGAGAGAGAGAGAGACAGAGAGAGATAACGATACCCGAAAACGTAGGGATCACTCTGTGGCGCTTCAATGCCGGCTGATCCATGAAGGCCCCAGGCCCAGAGACTGGGTAAAGCTCACCCGTCGAATGCGAGGCCCAGCCTTCGCCCTGTAGAATTGAAAATTATCTTGCCCCATTGATGTTCAGGTTGTCTCTTGATTTGGGGGCAGTGCGCCTGGTGCTTTTACCTGTCCGTGTCTTGATTTACTTTCGCAGGTCCCGGGTGGTGTTGAATATTGCGAGCGGGCCTCGTTGTAGTTCGACCAAGACGGGCGTCTAATATCATGGCCGCCGCTGCGCACATTGCTTTTCCAGGGCCACCTTGCGGAGGGCGGACGTGGGTTTCCCATGAATGCAACAAATTGACCAGGAGATGAAACAAGCGAAGGTTGCAGAAACATGATTCGTTTTCATTGAAAGTTCGTTTTTAAGAGACGACTGTGCATTACATATTTGGCTCGTGGAGGGAATTGTATCAAAGAGCACTGAAGACAGCCTTTTTACAGATGAAGTATCTGTTCCTGTTAGAAACAATATTCATTCTTTTGCAGATCACTCAGTATTCAACAGGCGCTGTCGTGGGATCCAGTCTCCTCGTCGCTGCGGATGGGCGCACGCCCACCATGGCGGTGGGCTCAACTAGGGAGGGGGCAAAGACGTAATCGGTGAACGAACGGCGCGGATATTATTGAAAACCTCAAGCACGTTCTCAGCTAGGAGTGGATGCGCGGTCTGCGCACCGCCATTGCGGGCGTGCGGACCGATACGTCGTTTCCAAATGAGTTCCGAGTTGCTTCACAAAGGGGTGGGGCCTCCGATTTCATTGGTAAGAAGCGCGCGGTGGGTCCATTTTCCCCAGGATCCATCGCGGGGTGCGCTCTGACCAGAATTTCGAGGCGGACGCAGCCATGGCGACGAGGAACCCGCTTGGATGTGCAAGCAGGGCGGGGAAACGTCAAAAATATAGAACCTGTTGGCTACGCGTAATGGTGACCCTTCGCTGGAGTGACCTTCGGTGCGGCCCCACAACCGCGCACCAAAGCCCCCGCGGCCACCCCAGGGTTCCCTTCTGAGTCCGTTCAGCGTCTGCGCCCGTTTGGCCGCCAAACTGACCCACGATCGAGCACATCTGGTGGCCGAGCGGACTCAATTCCTTCGACCGTGTCGGAACGGAGCCCGTTCGGCTGCCCAGTCGGCGGCAGAATGGGCTCAGACGCCGAGCGGGTTCGGAGGGGTACACACGCGCATTCTTGCGCGTGGCCGAGCTTCGGAAACCTAGCCTCGGTCCTTGACTGTGCGCCGCCCCAGGGTCCCTGCTGATGGCGCTGCCGGTCTCGGCCCGGAAGGCCCACCGAGTGCTGGGGGCGGAGACGGCCACGACGGCGATGACAACGACTACGACGACGACGCAGGCGACGACGACGACGACGACGACGACGAGGACGACGACGACGACGACGACATCGACGACGACGACGATGACAAGCACGATGATGACGACGACGACGACAACGACGATGGCGGCGACGACCATGACGACATTGACGACATTGACGACGACGACGACGAGGACGACGAGGACGACGACGGCGCCGACGACGATATCGGCGACGACGACGACGACAGCTGGTGGCGGCGGCGGCGGCGACGACGACGACGACGACGACGACGACGGCGACGACGACGACGATGACGACGCCGACGACTATAACGACGACGACGACGACGACCATGACAACGACGACAATGACGGCGACGGCGACGACGACGACGACTGCCGGCGGCGACGAAGACGACCATTGCGGCAGCCACGGCGATGGCGACGACGACGAGGACAACGGAGGCTCGGTCCCGTTCGGGCCCCGCGGGTGTCTCTGCCGAAGCAGTGTTGCATTTGACTGGGCGCCGTTGTCGCGGCCGTCGATACGAGGCAGGACGACGGAGGACGACGAGGACGACACGGACGACACGGACGACGGAGGACGACGACGACGAGGACGACGAAGGACAAGGGAGGACGAGGACGACGAGGACGATGAGGACGAAGGAGAACAATCAAGACGAGGCAGAACGACGGCAGCGACGGCGGCCGCGACGAAGACGCGGCCCCGAAGGCCCGCTCGGTGCTGGCGGCTGCGCTTGTGCTCCTGTTGCCAGCTTCGCTGCTGGTGCAGGCCGCACGGTGGGTTTCCCTCCGGCGCCCCTGCGCCGGTGCGCTTCTCCTCCTGCTCATTATCGTTGTTATCGTTGTGATCGTTGTGATCGTTGTGATCGTTGTCGTTGCGATCGTTATCGTTGTTTTCGTTGTTCTCGTCGGCGCCCGTGCGCTGGTGCGCTTCTCCTTCTGCTCGTAAGGCCTGTCGGGCCTAGAATCGAGATAATTCCTTGCCAGAGTGTTCTGGAATGCTCTGAACGCTCTTAGAGAGTTCCAGAACGCTCTGGAACGGCCGCGGCGCCCGATGCGTCCTCCAAGCCCGCCAATTCTAAGAGATATCCGGTTGATGTCGGTCCGATTTTGCCTCGATTCTGCCTTCGTCTTATGGTCGTTGTCGTGGTCGTCATCGTCGTCGACGTCGTCGTCGTCGTCATCGTCGTGGCCTTCTTCGAAGTAGTCGTCGTCGTCGTCGTTGCCGTCGTTGTCGTTGTCGTCGTCGTCGGCGTTGTAGTCGTCGTCGTCGTCGTCGTCGTCGTCGTCGTCGTCGTCGTCGTCGTCGTCGTCGTCATCGTCGCCGCCAGCACGGCGCAACGGCCAGCGGTCGTCGTCGTCGTCGCCGCCGCGCTGCTGCGGGCCGCGCAGCGGCTTCCCCACCCCCTCGCGCCTGCGCCGGAGCGTGGCTCCTCCGGCTCGCGAGGGCGTTGTCACGGCCGTCATCGTCGCATGCCGCGGTGAGGTCGTCCACGTCGTCAACGTCGCCGACGTCGGCGTCGCGTCGTCGTCGTTTTCGACTTCGCCGTCGCGTCGACGTCATTGTCGTCGTCGTGTTGTTGTCTTCGTCGTCGTCGTCGTCGTCGTCGTCGTCGTCGTCGTCGTCGTGGGCTGCAGTCGTCGTGGCCTGCCGCCTGTCGGCCGTGCGGAGGTGTGAGGCAGGAGGGAGGGGTCTCAGAGGAGCACAGAGTACCCCAACCGCTACCCTTGCCTCGTTTTTCTTTTTACTTGGCCTCCTGGGAGGCCAACGTCGTTACCGCTGGATTTGCCTCGAAACCTTCGTCAGAACGCACCCCGGGAGAGGCCTGGGGAGTAGCGGCATCGGTACCTTTTGGTCCCCCTAGGATCACTGACGAAACTGCCAGTTCTGCGAGCGGCCCCCCATCGAACAGTTCCTTGGGCGAGTCATGGATATGCGGAGGAATTGCCCGTGGGGGGGGCGGGGGGCACCCATCGCTTGGGGCACGCCCTGGCTCGCAGCCTGTTACGCTGGTTCCTAATTAAGGGGCCTACCCTGACGAGCAGTGCCTCAGACGCTGTGGGTTACTAGCCGGACCGAAGGGAGGGGAGGAGCGTGCAAGAGAACTGGAGGAGGGAGCGATGCCGCCGCCGCTGTCCATCCAGCCCTCGCCGCCGCAGCCGGATTCGCCACAGCGTCTCGGCCAGAGCGCGCCCCGGGAGTGGCCCAGGAGCAGCGGCATCAGTAATTATCTTCTGGTCCCCCCGCAGAGGGAGAGGGAGGGGAGTTCGGAGGCAGAAGGTGGAGCGCCGCCCCCCTGCGCGCGTCTTGCGGCTCTCCTCGTCGTGGTCATCATCGTCCTCGTCGCCGTCGTCGTCGTCCTCGTCGTCAACGCGCTCCTTGTCCTTGTCATCGTCGTCCTCGCCATAGTGGTCGACGTCGTCTCCCCTCGCCGTCCTCGTCCTCGTTGTTCTCGGCCGTCCTCGTCGTCGTCGTCGTCTTCGTCGTCGTGATCGTCGCCGCCTTCGTCGTCGGCCTCGTCGTCGTCGTCGTCGTCGTCGTCGTCGTCGTCGTCGCCGCCGCCGCCGCCGTTGTCGTCGTCGTCGTCGTCGTCGTCGTCGTGGTGGTCATTTTGATTTTGAGCCTTTGTAGGCCTCCTGGAGCGCTCCCGTGACCACGGCTGGATCAAACTCGAAATTATGGCCGCGCTGTAGTCGTCGTGCTATCGTGCCGATTCAAGGGATCAAGTGTGCGGAGAACATGGAATATAAATCTCTCCCAAACCCCCCTTTGCTCCTCTTCCTCCCCTTCTTTCCATTCCCTCTCTCCTCCTTCCTTCTCGTCCTCCTCATTGACTTCGTTTCGCCCGAGCTCCTGAACCAGCATATGCTACTTCAGGGGCTTTGGAGAAAGACGTCGTCGTTGTCCATGTCATCGTCGCCTCTGGCGTCGTTGTCGGTGGTTTGGAGCCTTTCTGGGCCTCCAATGGGATGCTCTCGTGGTCACGGCTGGATTTTGGCGCGAACCTCTGGCCAGATCGCACCCCAGAATCGGCACCCCTCGCTTCGCAGACTTCCAGACGGTGAGGGCCCGCCATCGGGGACATCTTAGGATAGATCTCTTTCGGCGCTTGAAGCAAATCTTTGGACCTCCCGACGCCTGGACCTCCCGACGCCTGGACACTTCTCAGCGCCAGGCGGCCATTCCGGCCGCCTGGCCGCCAGCTCCCCTGACCCCCCCCGGCAGGGGGGGGCCGGCGTCAGCCGCAGCAGTCCCCCCCCCGGGGACGAGCCGCCTGTCGACGGCTGGACGTCACGCGGGGTCAGCTCCACGCCCGCGGTCTGCGTCGATGGGCTGCGGGCAGCGGCTGGCCATGGCCCTGGCGCGCCCAGTGGCACGCCCAGGCTATGGCCACTTGGCCGAGCGGGCTGGCGAAAGCACGTCTGAGAGCCGCCCGAGGAGACGGAACGCACGAAGCCCAGCAGCACAAGGAGCAGAAGCAGCAGCACGCCTCTGGCATCCGGGAGTGGAACGTGCAGCGGGGCGAGCTGCGCACCTGTTAGCAGCACGATGGCCTGGCGCAGCACGACGCCCGGCAGCACGCTCGGGTGCAGCAGCGCGTCGCTGACACCCAGGAGTCGAAGTGCATTCCGGCGTCCAGCACATCTGTGCGTAAGCCCGTCCACGACGAGCAGTACGGCGCCCAGCAGCACAAGGAGGAACAGCAGCGCGCCTCTGGCACTCCGGCACCCAGGAAAAGGCCTCGCGCAGCGCGGCGATCAGCGTGTCTGGCGGCGCGGAGGCTCCGCCTGCCTCCTCCTCCTCCTCCTCCTCCTCCTCCTCCTCTTCCTCCTCCTCCTCCTCCCCCCGTAGTTGTTGCGCCCACCGCGTGCGCGCGCCGTGCGTGTGGCCTGTGGGAGGCCGCTGGCAGCCGACCCCGGTCTCGGCTCTCGGGCTTGCCTTCCTGCCGCCTGCTTCTCCGTTGCCCGTGCGGGGCATGGCAGTTGTGAAACTCTTGAGCTGTGTTGGCGAGCGTGCGCACCCAACTTTTGACTTGCAGTGTGGATCTTTACGCTGTGCTGTTTCTCTCCTTGCTTGTCGCGGTGCTGGGCCTTCGTGCTATGGTGGTCGGTCGGGCCCTGGGGTTCGCCCACACCTCGCATCGTGGGGCGATGTGCCCTCTCCGTCTGGCGTGGCGCTATTAGGTGATACGATGTCGGTTTATCCGTGCCGGTATTTCCTCTTCTTCTGCCTTCCTCCGCCTCTTCCATGTGAAGTGCCTGAGATTTGTGAAGCGCCGCCATGCTCATCTCGAGGAGTTGGCGGGATGGGCGCGGAACTCTGCGGTCCAGCTCCTTTTGCGATAGGTCCGTCCTTTGTCGTGCTTCACGGGCTCGCATAGGTTGTGCGCTCAGGATTGCTTCACGCGTCTGAGCTGGACGCGTCTGAAGTTTCAGCGAGGCGAGCTTCACTGGGGATCTGTGGGCTTCGTGCTTCGTGCGGCTTGGAGACGAGACGCAAACTTTGGACCTCCAGAGGCACCTGGAGGCGTCGGGAAACCTATGCAGGAGGCAGGCGGGGACTTCCGTGGACCCCCGAGACTTCCAGGTATCCGGACGCCCAGCTTCACCACACTCTTGCATCGGCAGCTCTGTTACCACGTTTCAGGCTGCATGGATCGGCTTACAAAGCAACGTCGCACATTCCGCCATGTAGGTTAGTTGAGCTGGGTATCCAAGGCACGCAGAGTGGGCAAGTCACACTCACAATCGTTGCTAAACGTGGCTGGCTCACATACAACCACTTGTTTTCGAGTTGTGAACCCACTTACGAACACCCGAAGTAGGCCAGCCCCAACCGCGAAACCTCCTCGCAGTCCCCGTCTCGAAATACAGCGGAAGCAATTGTATGATTCATGCCTTGCATTTCCAGCCGCACCTCCGCCGAGTTGGAACATCCATTCTGATTCTCGCCATGCGAGCTACACCCTAAGAGCGGTCTCCACTCGGTGCGTGGACCGTTTTGGGTCCTGGCGCCCTGGCATAGACGACCACGAATGAACAATATCAGTCTCTCGGGTGTTGACAGAGGTGTCCCTGGCCCAGAGGTGCCCCCCCCCAGGATTTCCACGAGGGCCCCACGATCTCCAGAGCACTCCTCACGAGGCTCAGAGGGCCCCAGGGGTCCCACGGTGGCGCGACGAGCTTGGGCCAGGGCCGCCGTTAGCACCCCCCCACAGTGGCCCGTGTCAAGAACTAGCCATTGCGTCTGAAGTGTTGCTTGTTTCTCCATGCTTCTTCTTCTTCTTCTTCTTCTTCTTCTTCTTCTAGATTTCTGTATATATGTTATATACAGTCGTGTGGACATGTGGATTATATGCGTGCTTGTGTACGAATGCATGCACGTATGTATGTATGCATGCATGCAGTTTCTCTCAGTATGGCGTGTGGTCTGCGCACGTGTGTTCGTACAGATAGACATGCATGTCTGCAGACGCAGGCACATACAATGTCACCCCACATGATTGCTTACATGCTTGTTTGCTTGCCCGAGCCTTCTGGAGGGCCCTCGCCGCCACGGCTGGGCTTGCCTCGAAATCATGATCAGTATGCGCTTCGGTTCGGGTTCTGCGATCGCCGTTCTGCGGAACAGGGGCCCAGATCTCGAGGCGTCCTGGAACGGATTCTGGACAAATTCGGGACCTGGAGGCCGTTTTCGCGCTCCGGGACCATCAGACAGCGATCCGCGACGAAAGTCCAGTCCCAGGGATGAGGCCTTCCTTCTCCTTCGACTCCCCTTCCCTTCTCCTCTGCCCCTGGAGGACAGCGAAGAGATGACGGAGGGCGGCTGAGGTTGAGGCAGGAGGGCGCGAGAAGGAGGAGGAGGAGGAGGAGGAGGAGGAGGAGGAGGAGGAGGAGGAGGAGGAGGAGGACCAGGCACCCTCGCAGGGTCTTTTTCGATCCAGTCGATCCTGTTTCGGCCGCTTCGGTCCAATTTGATTCGCATGCTCCGACGGTCTGATGCGGCCCGGTGCTTGAACGGCGCCGCTGTGCATCCTGGCCCATCCGGCCCGACCCAATCTCGATCCCGTGCCGGTGCAGCCCGATCCGCCGCGCATTCCGATCCGATCCGATTTCCTGCTTCGATGCTGACTGATCCTGGTGCATCGGTCGGGGCCTGGTCCAATTCGTCGCGCGCGCGCGCTGCCAGGCAGGCGCGGGCGGCCTCTCAGAGGGGCCCTGGACGGCTCTCTTCCCCCGCTTCGTGCAGGACACCGGCGACTCGTCTTTTTTTCCCTGCGTGTTTCTGGTTTCGGGCAGTGCGCGCGGTCATGGCTTCAGTGGTCGCGTGATGACGTGTCGTGACGGGAGGAACACAAAGCA
The DNA here is from genome assembly GCA_963575745.1 of Prorocentrum cordatum. Classification (NCBI taxonomy): domain Eukaryota; class Dinophyceae; order Prorocentrales; family Prorocentraceae; genus Prorocentrum; species Prorocentrum cordatum. Next base: position 623,695 of record CAUYUJ010016649.1, read on the forward strand.
GGTGGCTCCAGGTGGGACTACAGGATGGCCCCCGCGGCTCCAAGATGGCCGTCGAGCAGGGACACCCTGGGTCCCAGCGCACTTCTGCCAACTGGGCCGCACATGGCTGGGGCGACGACGCAGACGCCGGTGGCCACGACGACGAGGGCAACGACGAGGACGAGGACGAGGACGCCGACGAGAGCGACGACGACGATGAGGACGGCGACGGCGACGCCGGCGGCGGCGACGGCGACGTCGGCGAGGACGGCGGCGGCGGCGGCGGCGACAGCGCTGGCAGGCCGCGGGCTTGAGCTTCGCCGCGGGCCTGGGCCCCCGCCGTGGCGCTGCGGCCGCCGGCGCGAGGCGTCCGCGCGCGCGCCGTTGGGGAGGCGATCTTGGCGCCGGAGGCCCTCGGATGGCCCATCGGAGGGCCGATCGGGAGCCTTTTGAGGCGTCCGCGTCCCTCGGAGTCCCTCGTGGGCCCTCGGCTGCTCTCGGAGGCTCTCGGGAGACTTCGGAGGGTCAAGGGTCGGTCGTGGTCGTCGTGGTCGTGGTCGTCGTGGTCGGTGTCGTTGTCGCCGCCGCTATCGTCGCCGCCAGCGTCGTCAGCTGTGGCTTCGGCGCCAGCCTCGTCGTCAGCTGTGGCTTCGGCGCCAGCCTCAACGTCGTCGGCGCCGTTCTCCTCGTCCTCGTGCTGGCACCTCCTCGCCCACCTCGTGCTGCCTCCCGTGGCCATTTTTGTGCTTTGTCCGAGCCCCGCTCCGCGTTCGTTCCAAGGGATGGTGGCAAAGTTTTGGCGCAGAGCGTGAGTCTAGTGGTCGCAGTTGTGCCTTGGCCCCTCTGCATCCATCTTCTGCCTTGTCCTCCTTTCCGTTTCTCTGTGTTTCCCTCCCCTTCGTCATCCTTTGTCTTGCGTGCGCTTCTCTTGCTCATGTACGACCCGCTAGCCATTTTGCAGCCGTTGAGCGGTGCAAGACTTGTGATGTCGTCGACGAAGAAGCGTGAACGTATTGCAGCCCGCTTCCGCCGTCAGCACTTACGTAGCGCGTGCATGGCTGGTCGAGGAGGACGAAGCCTTTTCAAAGTGAGGCTGCGACTGTGTCGCGAACGTTTATGCACATCCAATCCGCGATTGCTAATACAACGCCGGCAGGGGATGTCATGGCGGCATATGTTGGGAACTGGAGCATATACACTACCAGTGGCGGGTTGCTTTTTCAATCCCAAGATACTTTGAGGGTCGGCGACGACGTCGGGGTAGTGTGGTGCATACTTGTTTCCTCGTTGTCCCGTGGCAAGAACGAAACATGTATACACCCAAACCCTGGATACACCAGGGCCCGCTTTCCTGTGCGAGTTTTGGTGCGGGTTTTGAAAAAGTGTCGGTGTATAGAGTTCGGCTCCTTAATATTGAAACGTATCACGTAGCAGCTTGCAGGAGCGAAGGTGGAGGGGCGCGTATTGCGACGAGGACGACGGGCGTGTTCCCAAACTCAGGGCTGACCTTGGCAACCTGAGTTTGAGAGCACGTCCGTCATCTCAGCACAACAAGGCGCGACACGACTTCAGCGCAGTTCTGAAGAGCAATCTTGGTATCGCCTGTGATGGCCAGCATGGCAACCCCGTTAAGCTGAGCCAAGCTGAGGCGAGCAAGCCTGCGCACAGCCCCATACCATGTGTCGGATGCAACTAGGAATCTGGCGTGGTACCATAGCCACATACCATGTTTGCCCTGCTCCAAAGCCTGGCTTAGTCCCGCTCTGTCCCGCTTAATCTGGCTAAGTCCCGTTTCATCCGGCTTAATCCCGCTTAACCTCAGAGGGGCTTTAGTTTTGACCCCCCTTTCTGATCTCTCGGCGGCGAATCCAATTTGTCCTAAAACCTCCTCGTCGCGGCGGAGATTATCTTCCCTCTACTGTTGGGCGGGTTGGGTACTGCTTGGGTTATCCATCCAGCGGACAACTCCGTTGTGGGCTACCCTGCACGCGGGAGAGTGTGCAAGGATCTTTTCATGAGGATTGCAAAGACGGAATTGCTTAATTTTGATTCGTGAGTTTGCTCGATGTCGTTTGCCTCGCATTGTTGGCAGAACTCCTGCTGGCGCCTGGTCGGCGCGCGCAGCGACGCGGGATTCGTTTCCCTTTCTTTCTGGGCGGGCTGGGTAATGTCTGGGGGTTATTCGTTCAACGGAATAATCCATGGTGGGCTACCCTGCGCGCGGGAGGATGTGTGAGCATCTTTCATGCGAATTGCATTGCACATGTGCTTCATTTTGATTCGCGAGGTTGCTCGAACTCGCCTGCCTAGCACTGTCTGGCGCCTAGTCGGCGCGCGCGGTGGCATGGGATTAGTCTCCCTCTAGTGTTGGGCGGGCTGGATAGTGTTTGTCCTTGATTGGTGGGCTGGAGGATTGGTGAGCATCCTTTCAAGGGATTTACAATAGGAGTTGCTTCGCTTTGATTCGCGAGTTCGCTCAAAGTCGTTTGCATAGCGCGGCTGGCAGAACTCCTGTTGGCGCTCGGTCGGGGTGCGTGACGACGTGGGATTAGTTTCCCTCTATTGTTGGGAGGGCTGGGTCATGTTTGGGGTTGATTCCTCTTACGGAAGAATCCATCATGGGCTACCTTTTACGCGGGAAGATGGGTGGTCATCTTCTCACGAGGATTGCAATAGGAATTTCTTCGTTCTGTTTCGCGAGATAGCTCCAAATCGTCTGCGTAGCACTACGTGCAGAAGTCCTGATGGCGCCTGGTCGGCGCGCGCGGCCAACATGGCGATTTGTCCAGTGTGGACAACGCAGAACTCGCCATACATGTTCTACGGCCCACGCGGCAGAGGATGGATGTTCTGAGGGCCCACGCGCGGCCTGAGCTTCAACCGTTTTTGGGGTTTTTAAGGGGCCACATGTGACTTATTGGGGTTGGGGGTTCTAAAAACCCTTGGAGGGTGCTTCGCAGCCCAATCCGGCGTGCCACCCCCATAACGAGGCTTAAGTATCCCTAGTCCTTCCGACGAAGACCTCCCAGTAGCTGCGCCGCGCTCACGGCCGTGCGCGAGGCTGAATCCAGGCGCCAGGTCGGCGAACATCCTGAGCCACAGGTTACCGTTTGGGCTCGAGGTGTACCGCTCTCCGCGCAGGTGCTGCTGTTCGCTCCAGACCGCAGCAATGGCGCCAATTTTGCGCTCGGATGCCCAGGCCTCCCCGCTGCGCGGCGCCCCGAGGCGCCACGGACGTTGTGGGCTCCCGCGGATGGCGGCGGCGCTGTGCTGCGCGGCGGTAGCCGCGGCGGCTTGTGGCGTTATGCGCCCAGACCTCCGGCGTCGTGTCATTTGCACGACGTGGGCCTTCAGAGGGCTGGACCCGAGGTGGGGATTTTTCCGTATCCCCTGCCTGGGATAGCGATCTTATATGGCATTGGCAGGCGGTGGATTGGGATGAATTTGGGCCCTGGCGGGTGCCAGTTATGTCCCAATTCACCGCCTGCCGAGGTCCCCGAGATCGCTCCCCAAGGCGGGATGAGTCCCTGACTCGCACTGTGGACCCCTTCTCCTGTGGGGCCGGTTTTTCGTCCCGAGGAGTCTTTCAGGGCCCCGGGGCCCTGCGAGTGCCCCCGAGGAGGTGTGAGTGGGCAGGGGCCTTCCGTCGTGACTTCCTCCACGGCGCGAGGGGGTCTGGGCGTGTCCCTGGCCGGGGTGCCCTGCTGCCGACCGGCGGCGCCCCGCGACCGGGCGGCTTGGCTCGCCGCGTGCTGTTCGGCCAGGCCGTGCTGGCGTCGGCCGCGGGCTGCGCCAGCCCTGCGTCGGCGGCTTACCTGCGCACCGCGGCCCTGACTCAGGACGGGAGCGACGAGATCGGGACCCAGGACCAGGTCGCTGCAGGCGTGAGGCTGGAGGAGGAAGCGGTGGCGGCATGCGCAAGGGGAGTGGCGAGAGGGGGGCGGCCATATAAGCAGGCGGAAAGGGGGGGGCTTCTGAGGAAGCAGGGGGCTTCTTGGAAGATCCGTCATGCTTCTTGGAAGCCTTCTGGGCCTTCTAAGCAGGCCCTCCTTGCCTTCTAAGACGCCCCTGTCTTCTAGACGGACCCCCTCTCGCGACCCTCTTGTGCTCGCGCCACTAAGGACGCCTTGCTGACGAGGGAAGCTGCACAAGTCATCGACACGCGCGACCTTGTGCTGAACAGCAAGGCCCAGGATCGCGCCCGTGCCCAGGAGAAGCTGGTCGCCCTGGAGGAGGATCGGCTCGAGGACGACGGTCAGAAGGTCATGCTGGTGCGCGGGGACGATCAGCGCTTCCTCCGCCGAGACCGAGCCATGCGACTGGGAGGCGTGGCGGCGACGCTGCAGGCTCTCAAGGACGAGTTCGGCATCAAGATGTGACGGCCCGCGGGGCCCCACGTCCAACTGCCAGGCCTCGGGCCGGCCCTGGCGGCGCGCAGGGAGGTGGGGCGGCACGGGCCAGAGCCCCGAGTCAGCAGAGCAGAGGGGTGGCAGGGTGAGGGGGTCGAGCACCCCGTTGTCTTGGAAGCCCTTCTGTCCATGGGCCGATCTCTTCCTGGATTCCCCTTGCCCTCTTAGAATCTTAGAAGCCCCCCGCCCCTCCCCCATTCTCCGGCGTTGCCAGAGGTGGTTCTGGCTCATGGTGGTCAAGGATAACCAGACGGGGCTGGGACGAGGATAAAATCCGTTCCAGAGCGTCCCCGAACGCTCTGAGAAGGCCGCGGCTCCAGAGCCGCCGGACCTCATAGACTCTCGATTTATCCTCGCCCGAATTTGTCCCCGTCCTGGTTTCGTCTTAGACATCTCCTGATTCGGACCTCCCGCTCTTGCCCACGCGAAGTTTCACGTGGACTAAGGCGCGTGGATTAGCGGCGGGTCCCGTTTCCGTGAAGAATCGGTCTACCCCGTCGCCAAACCGCACAGCATTGCCGCCATGTTTCGGCGGGTGCTTTTCTCGATCCGTGGATCTGGCGCACGCGCCCCAGGTTCGACGAGCCGAAATCCTTCACATCAGTAATTTTGGGTCTCGGAGCCCACAGGGCGTTTTTTTCATGTTTTCCATTCGACGTTCCATGAAGCCCGATGTCATTCCGAGGCCGCGCGTCGAACGTTTTCGATGGCGCGTCGCGTTATGCGATGTCACGTGCGTTGGGGTCGTCAAAGGCTTGCGTGCTTGTTGCGGATCGGTTGATGTGGGCTGGGGTTTCTCAGGATTGTACATTTGCTTTGCGCTGGGGCGGTTTCGACCCCCATCCCTGGCTGATCCACCCCGCGGGTAACGTCGCAGGAAGAGTTCGATCATTTCGTTCGTAGTGCCAGCGATGCTGTCGCGGACATTGACCGCGCCACGGGGGGGGGTCGTCCAGAAATTTCCTACCATATTGCAGTGTTGGTTCTTCGTTTTGAAGAGACACCGCCCCGCGTCATTCCTTCCGGCCCCCTCCCTCGTCCTCCCTCTTCGCGTATCTGCCCCTGCTCTCCGCGTGTCTCCGTCGTCATCGTCCATCGTCATCGTCGCCATCACCATCATCATCAGCATCATCAGCATTCTCGCCGTCTCCATCATCAATACCACCACCATCCTCATCAACATCATCAAAACACCCCCCTTGTTCCCCCGCGTCTCTGCTTCGCCACATCCCCCGCAAGTCTCGTGGCCTTGTGAGGTGCTCCACCGAAGGCCCCATCGGCAGGGTCCTTAGTGCGCCGCCCAGCCCATGTCGGCACGCCCCTCAGACGCTTCGTGTCCCCATGAGGAGCTCATCGGAGGTCCCGGCGGCAAGGTCCACATGCCGTCGCCCAGGCCACATTGATGACACCCTCAAACATTTCGTGCCCCTATAGGCAGCTCCACCAAAAAAAGGTCCCAGCGGCAGGTTTCCCAGGCCGCCGCCCAGCATATTTCGGCATACGTTTCACACGCTTCGTGGCCCCACGGGGAGCTACACCGACGGCCCCACAGGCAGGGCCCACAGGCCGCCGCCCAGCCCATTCCGTCATACGCTCACAAGCTTCGTGGCCCCATTGGGGAGCACCCCCGATGGCCCAAGCGACAGGGTCCACATGCCGTCGCCCAGCCCATGTCGTCCACGAGTGGCGCCCAGCACGGCTCCAAGAGCGCCCCAAGAGGCGCCGAGTAAGTTGCACCCTCATGCAAATAGTTTTTGTCACTTGTGGGGGTCCTCTTGGGGCCCTCTTGGAGCATTCTTGGGGCCCTCTGGGAGCGTTCTTGGGGCCTTCCCGGGGCCCCAGTGGGCCCTCGGAGGGCCCCAAGAACGTTCCCCGAGGGCCCCAAGAGGGACCCCCCAAAGTGGTACAAAGAATTCGCGCGAACGTGCAATCTGTTGTAGGCCTTTCGGGGCCCTCTGGGAGCTCTCTTGGGGCCCCCATTGGTGGCGCCTTGGGGCCTTGGGATGGCTCCAAGAGGCTTCGGGATTGCCCCAGACCGCCACAAGACAGCTCCGAGACGGCCGTCGAGCACCACGGGTGAAAGCAAGTGAGGCTAGGGAACAGGGCCTCTGGTAAGCCGCCACTGCGCCCCCTGGACTACCCAGACAGCGAGGGGACCTGAAACGCCCTGGGGCTCCAGGGGCCCCAGATTAGTGAAGTGAAGGTTTTTGCCATGCAAGCACCCCGAAATTCTTCACTTCACTAAACCGGACCCAGGACGAACTCGCTACGCTCCAGTCCCGCGGGAGATCCAAGACTCCCGCCGCCGCCCGGGGACGTTGCTGCATTGCGGTGCTCTGGTCACTGTTAATGGCTTCCGCGGGCTGCAGCGGCTCACTTCCATGACTACCCCGACTCACGAATCCAGTGGTTGGTCTGGCTCTATGGGTTGGTTTCGTTGTGTCGGTTGATTTTATGCTTGGTTGGCGGTCGGTGGATTTCGCGTTGTTCATTGGTGTCGTGAAGTGATTTGTCGTTTGGTTGGTCAGTGCCGTTTTGTTGATTCGTGCCGTTTTGTTGGTTGGTGTCGTTTCGTTGGTTGGTGTCGTTTTGTTGCTTGGTGTCGTTTTGTTGCTTGGTGTCCTTTTGTTGGCCGGTGTCGATTTGTTGGTTTGTTGGTTGGTGTCGGTTTGTTGGTTGGTGTCGTTTTGTTGCTTGGCGTCGTCCTGGCGGCGTGGCCGATAATCGGCGGCCTGCAATGGCGCCAGGATTTGTTTCGGGCCAGCCTTGATCGCCCTCATCATTCTCATATTCGTCAGCGTCAGCACTCGTCGCCCCCATCCGCGCACACATGCGGCCCTGGTACGGCTCTCACGCGGCCCTGCGAAGGCCTTCACTGTGCTCCCCAAAGCTTTCTGAGGGGCCCCCCAGAGGCCCCAAGAGGGCACTGGAAATTGTCGCTTCCAACTCCGCCAGGCGGAGGTCAACAAGGGTCTCACTGGTGCACTTCCAGGAATCGTCGTTCGATCCTCTTGGGGCCCTCCTGGGGCCTTCTGGAGCCGTCTTGGAAGCTCCGAGCGGCTCCATGAAGGCGCCGGGCGATATCGCTTCCAATTCCGCCAGGTGGAGTTAGACCAGGGGCTCACTGAGGCCCCTTTTTGCGCCCTCCTCTGCCTTTGAAAAAGCCCCGATGGGGTTCTTCAGTGCCGTCTTAGGGCCCCTAAGAGGCCTCCAGTAGGGTATTGAAGTTATCGCTTCCAACTCCGCCACGCGGAGTTGAACCCAGGGCGGCTCTCTATGGCCCTTTCGGGGCCTTCTTAGAGCTTTTCTGAGGCCCTAAGTGGGCCCTGGGAGGTGTCATTTTCACGGGCGTTGAAAGTGACACCGCGGAGGGCCCTCTTGGGCCCTTCTTGGGGCCTCTCTTGGGTCCCTCTGGGAGCCCTCTTGGTGCCGCCCTGGGGCCTTCTCGGGGCCTTCTTGGAGCCTTTCTGGTGCTCTTTAAGTGGGCCCTGGGAGGTGTCACTTTCACGGGCGCTGAAAGTGACACATCGAAGGGCCCGCTTTCCCTCGTAGCGCTGCCCGTGGCCGGGGCATTGTGCAGCGCATCCCTCGTCGAACGTATTTTGTCGGACGCGTGGTCGAATTCCGCCAGTTCGGTCGAGATGGTGGTCAAGCGGTTCGGTTGCAATGTAGCCATGCGGATCTGAGCTTACCATTTCTTGCCATTTTGGCGGGGATCGCAGGAGCGTTTGTGTTGTGATCAACTGTGCTCGATATATCCAGCGGCAGCGTTTCATCCCAATCTATTATTTTGAAAAAAGTCAGCAGGGGCCAAATTGCTGATGTGAAGCAACATAGGTCTCGTACAGGTCCACGGATCTCTAGTCCATGTTAGCGTGTGCCCGATTGGCGCCGAAATTGCCCTGGATTGCACTTGACTCGAGTTCTCGCGGGTCGCATTTTGCCCCATATGGATGTTGTCCAGTACGGTGCCAAATCGGGCACTACCCGGACCAGGTCTATCCTGGATAATGCGGGTGCCCAAACGAGGGGAATCGTTTTCTCAGAAGCCCGCCGAGCACTTCTGAGGAAGACCCCCACCTTCTCAGATGGCCGCTCCATCCCGCCCCAACCCCCTTTTGCTCGCCGCCCGTAATCGTTGTAGGATTCAGCGTCTCCTCAGGCTACAGGCGTTTTCATTTCGAGGCGTTTTCCATTGAGGTCGGACACCCTCATGCGAATCTGGGGGCTTCTGGAGGCCTGGAGCGAAGAGCATTTTGTAAATATTTGTGAGGTACGAAGTCTTCTCACGCATTTAACGTTTCACGGCCTCGTGGAGGCCGACACGCGTTCTACTTTCCCAGCACGCATTGAAAAGGTGTGCGTGCTTCGAGGGTAGCCGTATCCGTCAGCAAAGGTTGTTGTGGCCAGGGTGCTTGATGCCCGAGGCCTGATTTGAGGCCTGTCACTTGGCAGCCTGCATGACGGAGTCCAATGTTGCTGCCTGGGCTTCGAAGCTTTGCATTCGGGCGCTGCTCAGCACAGCACGCGCGCGCGGCTGCCCATTCCGCGTGCCAGAAGGGCACTGCTGGGCCAGCGGAGGACGAGGACGAGCAGGATGAGGAGGACGAAAATGATGCGGAGGAGGGAAGGGGAGGAGCGGGATGCTCTGCAATCTTTCTCCTCCCCTGTCTTCCGTCTTCCCTTCCTCCTGCCTTGGGGTCTCCGAAGATCACCCTCCGGACTTGCGACCGTTTGGGCCGCAGCCCAAGGTTCCTCGCTTGTGGCTCGCATCGTGGCGTGAGAGGAGTCGAGGCCGCTGCCGCTGCAAGCTCTGCATGGTGTGATGTTGGGTCACGTTCTGCCCCAGGGTCTCCGAGGAAAACCCTCCCTCGCCTTCTTCCTTCCCGTGGTCCCCCTCCCTTCCGCCCCACCCCTTGCTCCCCTTTCCCCCCTCCGGCTCGTCGCCCCCCTTGCCCCCTGCTGCCGCCGCTGCTGCCGCAGCCGCTCCGGGGCTGCCCGACTCTTTTTCGAGGCCGTGACACCGTGCAGCCTCTCGAAGCATCCAAGATACTAAAATGAGGACCGCTTTGGGTTACGAGGGGACTCGCTGTTCCTCTGGTCATTCCGTGGTTGTTCAGCTGTCTGTGATGTCAGAGGGGGGCTTCGCTCCTTGCCTAGCTTATCTTATGGAGAAGGCCTTACGGCCGGTGCCGCCGACCCTGAAGGGGGACGACGACGACGGCGACTGCGGCGGCGGCGGCGACGACGACGACGCTGACGCTCTGGAGCCCTTCTTGGGGCTCTCTTGGAAGCCTCTTGGGCTCTGTTGGGGTGCCTCTTGGGGACCTTCTTGGGAATCTCAGTGGTCACTTGGAGCTGCCTCGGAGAGCGGATCTGAGGCCTCTTGGAGGCATGTGGGAAAATACGCAGCACCCCGCAACAGCAGATGTGAGTGAGGAGGGTGCCTTCGGGAGGGGGGTCTGGGTAGCGGTGGGTGGGGTCCACTTGCTTGCAGGGGTCCCGAGTTCCCCCTGTCCACACGGGGACTACCCCCCGTCCCCCTTGTCCAAGGGGGGGATCCCTCCGGGGGGAGGTCACGACAGCCCGGGAACCCCCTCCCCCTCCAGGACTTCCCCGGGACCCCTCCCAGGAAATCACCCGAGACCCCCCCGAGACCTCGCCCCTGGCGCGGGGAAGGGATCAAAGGGAAGAGGCTCCCTTTGAGTCGAATGCGACGTCATTCGACTTTCGTTTGGCTGGCTCGCTTGAGGAGGAGGACCCAGGGAAAGGTGGAGAGTGGCGACGGCGACTCAAACGGAAAACTGTTCACACACGCCGACGGGGTCTGCAGATTTCAGCAACCCGACTGTAGGCCCCTCCCGGGGCGGCTTCTCATCCCGAGCCGCTGTTTGATGAGCCATATTCCCCGGAGGTCGGCAGTTGGGACCCGGAGGCCTGGCGCGGCGAGAAACTGGCCGTCTCAATTTGAGGCATGTGCTCGAGCCGCCGGGTGCATTGGCCGCTGCTTTGCGAAACGCTGCTTCTCTTCGAGACCACCCCTTGCTCCCCCCCTCTTCCGCCCCCCCCCCTTCCCTTAATCCTGGTCCCTTCACCGCTCCTTCTCCCCCCTCCCTTCCTCTCCCCCCCCGTTCCTCTTCCTCGCCCCACTTCCCTCCCCCCATTCGATGTCACGAGAGGTCCCCTGAGGTCTTTGAAGGCCTCTAGGGCAGAGCATGGGCCAGACACTTTCAGAAACATGGATTCCTCTCGGCCGTCGACCCTTCCTGGGGAGCTCCCCAGGAGCAGCCCGATGCCGATGCTCCGACCCCCAGAGCCCGCTTCCCTTCCCCAGGAGCACCGCCCCGCCCCCAAGCCGAAAGAGCTCAGAGGCCTGAGGCTCTCGAGCATCGAGCCTCCCAGAGTGTGGCCGCCAAGCGGAGCGGTGCGTGGGTGGAGAAGATCGGCTACGTCGGCTTCGCTACTTTCATGGGGCACCCGCACGAGTGGGGCTTCAAGGTGATTCTCACCAAGGCGTGCACCACAGCAGATTTTCTCGTTGACCCCCACAGCATCATCCGCAGTGCTCAAGAGCACGGCAGCGTTCGTACCAGTGCGATGTGCTCCAGCGGAGGGCTGCCCTGCCTCTCCTCAAGGTCGCCTCGTCCTGCGCGGCGCGCCCGTGCGGGGCAGCCTCGGCGCCTCCCAGAGTGACCCCCCCCCAGTGCATGTGATCGGCCGGGTCCTTCCTCCCTGTCCCCTCCGCTCTTGCCTCCCCCCTCCTGCTCTCCTCCTCGTCACCCTTCCTCCTCATCCTGCTCCCTGCCCCTGTGGCTGTGGCTATAGGCATCGGAGTCCATGGGTGGACGCTGCCATCCCTCTCCATCTCCTCCTCCTCCTCCTCCTCCTCCTCCTCCTCCTCCTCCTACTCCTACCTCTCCTCCTCCTCCTCCTCCTCCTCCTCCTCCACTTCCATCTCCTCCTCGCGCATGTTCTCCGGCAGTGATCTCGCCCTGCTGTTGCTGCTGCTGCTGCTGCCTCCACCGTGCGCCGCCCGCGCGTGGGTCCTTGAAACATTGTCTTTATCTTTGCTGCCGCTGCTGCTGGCCCGCCCTCCCCCCTGCGGTGCGCCGTTCTCCTCCTCCTGGCCGCGCCCCCCTCCCCCGCTCCTCTCCCCTCTCACCCCGCGACGAGCCACCCCTCCTCGCGGCTGCGCCCCCCCCGCCCCAAAGAGGCTTCGGGGCGGCCCGGGCGTCTCCCGGAGGGACTCCCCCATCGACATGTCCGACCCGATCTTCCTCCCCACGGCGGGCTTCGGCGGCGAACGAGGGGGGGAAGTGAGAAGGAGAGGGCATTCTCAGAAGGCGGCGGGGCTTCTCATTATGCCTCCGGCCTTTGAGAGGTTTTCGGTGTCTTCGGGGAAGGCTTAGAAAACTTGTCAGAAACCCGGGGACTTTCGAGCCTTCTCACTTCCCCCCGGGCTCGCCGGCCGCCGAGGGGCGTCGTTCGTCCTTTGTCGCTCGTCGTCGGTCGTGGTCGTTGCTGGCTCTTGTCATTCTCGGGCCTCCGGCGAGCCCTCGCGGACACGCGTCCCGAAAGTCTGGCCAGAACGCTCCCATGGGCAAGTCTGGGGGTGCGGGGATTGTCATTTGAGCCCCAGACCCGGGCCTCCAGAGCCATCGGATAGTGAGAGGACGCCCGCCCCGACACGTCGATTCAGGAATTCTGCACCTGTTCACTCGACATCGGCCTTCGCTGTGTGCCAGTGCATTCTCGTTTCGGTTTCGCAAATCGCTAGTCAGCGTGTGTCTCTCCAGATATGTCCGGAAGGTTTCGGAAATTGATTCGATATTCCGCCTGGGTGCACTCGGAATACGGTGCAGCGCGCACCCGTCGAGAACCCCTTGCAGCCATCACAAAAGGTCGTTTTGCTAGAGGGGGTTCTGTCAATCCTTGGGCCGAGTGTTCATCCCTCCAGCGGGGCGACGTGAGGACGAGAGTCTCAATCTCCTCGAGGATCTGGGTCCTGGGCGCTGTTGGCTCCTGCCTCGCCCAAGGCTCCAGGAGACCTCTCGCGCCACGAGCAGATCGCCACGGCCGCTCTTTCCACACATGTGGCCTCCAAAGTGCTCTTCTCGGGCCACTGGGGCCATCAGGAAGCGACCCGCAGAGAAAAAGTTGAGGGACCCACGATACCAGTAAGGAACTCGAGTCGACATTCATCCGACACGCGTGCTATTTTATTCTGCCGCCACTACCTCGTGTTGTCCTTCCTTCTCCTCATCTTCGCGCCTTCTGTCCCTCTCAGCCGCCCGCCCACTTTCATTTTCTTCGTCGAGAGGCCATCAACCTGCAATCTCGCCAGGGGGGCCTGTCATCCGTTAGCTGGCCCGGAGGGCCTGCCACCTGTTAGCTCGAGCGATGGCGGCAGGTCCCCTCGTGCGCGCTGACAGGTGAGAGGCCCAGCCTGACGAGCTGCGAGGTGCCAGGACGACCCGTCTTCCTCGCCGTGGAGGGGTTGATTCCTTCCCGTGCTGCCCCCCGGGGGCCTGGACGGGGCTCCCCGCGGGGGGATGCAGCGTCGAATGTGGCCCAAGATGGCTCCAAGAAGACCCCCGATAACAACATCATCATCACCATCATGCACGGCGGCGCCTGTCACCTGAGTGCTCGCTCGGCTGGACCTGTCACTTGTTATCTCGCGCGTTGGTGGCAGGTCCCACCGTCACAATCAGCATCAGCATCAGCATCAGCATCAGCATCAGCATCAACATCATCATCAACATCAACAGCATCCTCGTCACTATCCTAAGCATCGTCATGATTGTCACCAGCATTGTCGATGCCTTCATCAGCATAGTCATTCTCATGCTTACCACCACCATCCAACTCTTTATCATTATTATCATCATCATAATCATCATCATCATCATCATTACAGTCATCACCAACATCGCCATCGCCATCAGCATCGTCATCGTCATTGCCATCAGCATCACCGCCAACATCACCATCATCACCATCACCATCAGCATCATCATCTTCAGCAACATCTTTATCTTCACCACCACCACCATGATCATCATCAGCACCATTACCATCGTTATAGACATCATCACCAGCATCGTCATCGACATGGTCGTCATCGTCATCGTCATCATCGATATAATCAGACTCGTCGTGATCGCCATTAACATCACATACCTCATCAACATAAGCACCACCATCGTGGACAGTGGCGCCTGTTACCTGTTAGCTCGCCCAGCTGATCGTGTCACCTGTGCGCGCTGGCGGCAGGTCCCACAGTCATCATCATCATCATCATCATCATCATCATCATCATCACCTTCCATCATCACCAGCATCTTCATCATCATCTTCATCATCATCAACATCTAATCATCAGCTTCTCAGCATCACCATAATCATCATCATCACCATCATCATCATGAGCCTGTTCCCCCCCGGATGACGGCCGTTTTCTGGGGGTTCGGGGGAGGGGGCCGATGACGTCACGTTTAGCGGCGGCGGCGTCTAGGAATGCCTAGGAATGACCGCGGACGGGCAGCAGCAGGTCGGTGGCGATCTGCACCACAGCGCCTGTGTACACCACAGCGCCTGTGTATACCACAGCGCCTGCGTGCACCATAGCGCCTGTGTGCACCATAGCGCCTATGGTCATCACGGCAGCCGTGTGCAACACAGCGCCAGCGTCTGCCACAGCGTTTGTGTAGTACACAACGGCGCCTGTGTGCACCACAGCAGCCGTGTGCAACACAACAGCAGTGTTGTACATAGAATGCCAGAAGGAATCCTTATGTCAAAATGCATCGCTCCGCATTTATCCCACCTCCTTCCCACGTCCTCCCGAGTCCTCCCGCCACCCCCACTTCCTTCCATCTTCCCTCTGTCCTCCTCGTCGTCAGTTTCCTCCTCCTTAGGCAGTTTTGCGGGCCGTAATTCGTGACTTTGTCATTGCGTGTTGCAGCCTTGGGGGCCGTCTCCTCCATTTTGGATGTATTGGCCTATCCTCGATATGAGGCCCGTCCCCCAGTGAGCGTTTTGTTCTCCCGCCACGGCGTAACGTTCGTTACCCGGGCCAGCCCTCCCCCCGGGTAACGCCAACGATCGTGTTGCCCGCGCCGCCGCGGACGTTGTTCTTTGAGGACAAAAGCCGCCTGCCCAACAACGACCGTTGTCGGTTTTGGACAACAAGTGTCGTTGGGCATTGTATTCATCCGTTTCGCGCCAGTTTCGGGTGTCCAAATCTATTTGTCTACGGCCATCGGAACCTTGGACGCGTGCAGTATATCGTACCATGTATGCTACACTTTCCGTGCAGATGGGAACGACCGTCCCAATGCTTCGGCTGGGGTATAGCGCGGCGGTTCGGAGTCCAGACTGCTTGAGCTGACGCATTTGCTTCGGACCTCGCTTTGACAAACTAGCTAGGGCCATTAGACTCGAGACCTGCGGAGACAGTGCGGAAGGGGCGAGGAAAGCAAAACATTTCATTCTATTGTCAACACTCCCGTGGTGTTTACAGTCAAAACTGATACGAAGGACGCGCGGATGTCTTAACGGTACCTTTGCGTCCTTACCTGAGGCTTCCGGGCGCTGGCAATTGGACGCCCAAAAGTGCCAACGTCGGCGTCCATGGCCCTTGCGTCTTTTACTGCCCGTCCTTCACTATAGATGTCGACTGTCCACAGCAGATGCTCACCCACGTGCTCCTTATACCTGTCCTGTCCGCGCAGGCGTTGTGGTGTAAACCAGCGCTGTCTTGCATTCAAATGCTGTGGTGTACGCAGGCGCTGTGGTGTGCACAGGCACGCAATCGTTGTGGTGAACACTGGCGCTGTGTTGTACATTGGTGCTGCGGAGTACACATTTGCTGTGGTGTACACAGGCGCTGTGGTGCACGCGAGGCTCTGCGGTGTACACAGGCGCTATGTTGCACACGGCTGTAGCGGTGTACGCAGACGCTGTGGTGTGCACGCGCGCCGTGGTGCATGCGAAAATTGTCGTGTACGCGCGGACTGCGGTGCAGATCGCCAGCAGAATGCTGATCCGAATTGGCTTCGGTCATTCCTAGGCATTCCCGGACGCCGCAGGCGCGGAACGTGACGTCATCTTTGGGGGGGGGCGGAGCCGCTGACGGCCGCTATCCCGAAAAATAAAGAAACAGGCTCCGTCATCATGATCATCATCCTCGTCACCATCACCATCAGTTTCGCCATCACCGTCATCATGTTCATCACCGTCAACATCACCACCACCATCTCCATTACAATTCTCATCATCATCACCAGTACCACCACCGTCACCATTACCATGTATTTTGTACGGCAAACGCGAGTGGAGCCCTCTGGGCGAAAAATCATTTGGAAATCCCCAGCGGACTCTCCACATTGAACTTTGGAGTTCTTGGGGCCTCCTGGGAGCTTCTTGGGGCCATGTTGGAGGAGATGTATTGAGGACCCCCGGGGGTCCTCAATTCTAGACGCTTCGCGTATCCCCACCAGCCCATCCCGAAACGATGTCCAGGCGAGTTGAGGTGATCAGGGAAGTGCGGCAGCAAAGAGGAGGACGGCCGAACCGTGCAAAGGAGTGAGGAGGAGAAGGAGGAGGAGGAGGAGGAGGAGGAGGAGGAAGAGAAGGAGCAGGAGCAGGAAGGAGGAACAGGAGGAGGAGGGCAAGCACAAGGGCCAGAGGTCTCTTGGATGCCTCTAGGAGCCTCTTGGAGTATCTCTTGGGCGATTCTTGGGGACCTCTTGGGACGTCTTGGGGGTCTCTTGGCGATCCTGGGGAGCTCTTCGAGGTCTTGGGTGCCTCGGGGGGGGGGTCTCTTGGGGCCTCTGAGGGTCTTCTTGGGGGCCTTCTGGGGCCTCTTGGGGGCCTCTTGGGGCCATCTTGGGGCCATCTTGGGACCTCTTGGGGCCTCCTGGGCGCTTCTTTGTGCCATCTTGGAGGAGATCTATCAAAGAAGAACTGAGCTTTAATTAGCGTTGCCCCCCCCCAGGAGGCCAAAATGGGGCCAACACCCTGCTAAAATCAATGATTTAGGCATCCTCGCCGAGGCTGTTTTGGACGCTCTGACCGCTCCCCGCCCCTCCTGTCCAGGTCAGTGGGGAGGGGGTAGGGGAGGGGTAAACCCCTCCCCGAAGGGGAAGAGGGAGGGGTGGAAGAGGAAACGCCCTAAACCACCGACGCCCAGAGGGCTGGTGGGATTGAGGCGTCGAGTAAGGGAATGCTCCGGAAAAATAACATGTTTCTCGGAACAATCATGTGATCAGGCTGATAAAGGGAAGGGGAGAAGGAAAATCATAGTAGGCATACACGGATGGTGATGATTGAGAGGATGATGATGAGGAGGAGGAGGAGAAGGAATCTGATGAGAAGGCGGGCGAGGATAAGGAGGAGGAGGAGGAGGAAAAGGAGGAGAAGGCGGAGGATAATTGGCGGCCTTGCCGCAATCTCCTGCAACAGCAGTCGCATCCGACGCTTTTTGTAGCTTGCTTCGGACAGTATAGATGGCAATTGAGGCGTCGAGTAAGGGAGTGGTCAGGAATAATCACATGTTTCTCGGGACAATCATGTGATCTGGCGGATAAAGAGAAGGGGGCAGGAGTATCATAGTAGGCAGACACGGATGCTGATGATGATGGTGGTGATGATGATGATGGTGGAAATGATGATGATGATGAGGAGGAGGAAAAGGAAGATGATGAGAAGGCGGACGAGGAGGAGGAGGAGGAGGAGGAGGAGGAGGAGGAGGAGGCGGGGGCGGAGGAGGAGGAAGAGAAGGATGAGCAAGACACATGACGAATATGAGAGCCTCCTAGGATCTCTTTTCGGAGTAGTCTTGGAAGTCTCTTGGGACGCCTGGGGAGCTTCCCAATGGCTTCAGGGAGGTTCTTGAGGTTTCTTGGGGGTCTCTTGGGAATCTGTTTTGGGAGGTTTGGGCTCCTCTTGGACCCGTCTGGGCGCCCTTGAAGGCCCTGCTGGGGCGCTCTTGGGGCAATTTTGGAGGACATCGGCCAAGGAAGTGGGGTTCCCTAATTACAGCCCCCCCCAGGAGCTCCAAAAATCGTTCCCTGGACCCCTCTTGGATCGCTCTTGGAGCGCTCGTGGCCGCTCTTGGAGCCATCCTGAGGCTCTCTTGGGCCCCTCTTGGAGCTATCTTGAGCCATCTTGGAGCCATCTTGACGCGTCGGATGTGCATCGCAAGCGAAAAAGTGAGAACACCAAAAACATTTTTTCCCCAGGGTTTTGACGCATTTTGGCCTCTTGGATGCATCCTAATGATGCTCTTGTGGGCACTTGGAACCGTCTTGGGGAGTTCTTGGAGCGTCTTGGAACATCATGGGGACCATCTTGAGGCATCTTGCGCTATCTTGAGCCATCTTGGAGGTCATCTTGAGCTCCCTGAGGCCCTCTTGGAGCCGTGTTGGGCCGTCTTGGACGCTCTAACTACCCGCGGCCCCCCCTGTTCAGGTCAGTGGGGAGGGGGTATGGGGGAGGGGTGAGCCCCTCCCCGAAGGGGAAGAAGGAGGGGTGGAAGAGGAAACGCTCTAAACCACAGACGCCCAGAGGGCTGGTGGGATTAGCACCCCCCGAGGAGGCCAAGATGTGGACAACACCTTCGTAAAATCACTGGTTGTGGCTTCCTCGCCGAGGCCATCTTGGACGCTCCAACGCGTCGCCGCGCCCCCCGTCCAGGTCCAGGGGAGGGGGTAGGGGGAGGGGTAAACCCCTCCCCGAAGGGGAAGAAGGAGGGGTGGAAGAGGACACTTTCTAAACCACCTGCGCCCAGAGGGCTGGTGGGATTCGGATGCCCCGAAGCAACGGATGCGCAAGCTCACTCGATGACATGTCCGCTGTTCTGGGGTGGTGTTCTATCTGTCTGGTGCCCAGCCGTCCCCATCGAGACCTTCCTCGACCGCCGCCTCGGCCTCGCTCGGTCGTTGTCGGAGGAACAGCGTCTGTTGTCCATTCAGAGGCTTGGTTTATGTTTCTATGTGTATAACTCGATCAAGGGCCTCGGCAGGGTGGACCCGACAGTGATTGCAATTCATGCTTATGCTGCAAGATCGCAGCTTGCGCAACAGCTGTAGAGTGAGGCTGACTAAGGGATTCCGTCTTCCGGGCTACGTGCGAGGAGAAGAAAAGGTGGGCGTGGAGGGCGAATGAGGGGTGGAGTGGGTGGGGGGGGGGGGTGGCAGGAGGAGGAAAAGGAACAAGAGGAGGAGGGAGAGGAGGAGGAGAAGGAACAGGAGGAGCAGGAGCAGTAGGAGGAGGCGGAGGAGGAGGCGGAGGAGGAGGAGGAGGAGGAGGAGGAGGAGGAGGAGGAGGAGGGGGCTGGCGAGAACGGGGAAGGCGAGGGCGGAGGCAGACGGAGAATTGAAGGATCTCCCAGAGGCGACGAGTAGCAGGACATTCAGAAAGCGGCGGAGGAACAGGAGGTGAAGGAGGAGAAGGAGGAGGAGGCGGAGGAGGAGGGGGGAGAAGGAGAGGCAAATGGAGGATGCGGAGGCGGACCGATGATGATGATGATGATGATGATGAAGATGATGATGATGATGATGATGATGATGATGATGATGAGGATGATGATGCTGAGGATGGTGATGATGATGATGCTGCTGATGAGGATAATGATGCTGATGATGAGGATGATGCTGTTGATGACGATGGTGATAATGCTGCTGCTGATGATGATGATGATTGTGGTGGTGGTGATGCTGATGATGATGATGATTATGATGAAGATGATGATGGCGGTACTGATGGTGGTGTTGGTAATGATGAGGATGTTGATGATGGTGGTGGTGATGATGGTGAAGCTGATGATGTTTATGTTGATGCTGATGATGATGCTGATGCTGATTTTGATGATGATGTTGTTGGTGGTGATGGTGGTGGATGATGGTGCTTATGATGGTGATGTTGATGCTGCTGATGGTGATACTGAACAGGAGGAGGAGGAGGCGGAGGAGGAAGAGGAGGAGGAGGTGGTGGAGGATGAGGATCTCGCAGAGGAGGGCCGTTTTTCGTCCCCGACTTTTTTTGCTGACGGTCCCGGAGCTCGAAGCCCGCCTCCAGAGGTCAAACATGGCGACAGGCCGCCCGCTTCGCTCTGTTGCAACAGCTGGGAGGTTAAACTCAGCATCGGCCCCGGTATAGTTATAGTCTGAAGTGACTATGGTAAGTCGAATAGCATCCGATTCCATGGGAAGCGGATGGCAGATAGCGTCCAACGCCATGCTGGGGTAGTTCAGTATGGGGAGTGGACGGATAAGATAGGATAAGATCGATGTAATGATCTTTCCAGCACATAGCGAACACCAGCAGTGTCCGGGCACATAGGGCGCGCGTGCCTTGAGCCAAAGGCAACGGCGCGCGAGCTATACTCCCGATCCTATATAACATCTCCCAAAGAGCTACCCTTCAAGTCGGGAGGGGAGGAGACGGAGAGTATAGCCGCGCAGCCGTTAGGCTCCACAAAGGTCGCGCGCATGACTGTTTGCAAGAAAAACAGTACGTACAGTCTGGCCTAACACCAGACTGTAAGGCGAGTTTCCTCGCAAAGCATCTTCACGTTACGCAAGATGGCCCTTTGGACATCAAAGGGCAATCGGCCCGGCTAGAGGTAAGCCAAACAGGCTATACCTCTCCGAGCAAAAGGGTATTAAAGCAAAGAGCCTGAATCAATCTGAACAGGCTCGTTGCCAAGCGTGAAAAGTAAGGCTCGTTTCCGAGCAACTAGGAGGGCGCCTCTGTATTAGGCGCCCGTGCTGGCAGACTGGACCGCGGGGGCAACAAGGACAGACTAAAACTGATTTGACTTAGGCTTGTTTCTGTCCTCAGGACCCCGGGAGGGAACAAACTGCTTCACGTCATACTTAAATGACTGAGTGCCTGACATCACCTCCAAAAACAGCTCCCGATCGATCCTCCCCTTTGTATGCCCATCTGCGGTCATGTCTCTAGTATCACACCAGTGTACGTTGTGCACTATACCTGTATCCATGAGCTCACGTATCCAGCTGTTATGTCCCAGCAAAGTCCGTTCCGTCGGTGTTTCAAGATTTTTGCTGGATAGCGACTTGTATACAGACTCGGCGTCTATAGTAAGGGATACTTTAATGGCTAGGCCTCCAACTTCGCGCATATCACGTAGTTGTCGTGGAGGAAGTGCAGCTGCAAGTGCCTCAGCGGCATAGCTGGACCTCACCTGCAATCGGTGTGATTTGCATAGTCCGTCGCAAAGGTGGATGACGGATTTGCCTTGAGGCGAGTTTCTTCGCCGTAATACGTTAGCCCCACGGATACCGTAGCCCTTTGTCTCATCGTCTTCCTCCACGGTGAGCTTCCGATACCCCGAATCACTGTGTACGTCTACTTCGTTGGTCGGTTTCATCCGGGGGAAGGTGATGCGTTTCGGGCTGCTGATCAGCTTTCGCGTCGCAGCATTCAGTCGTCTGGCTTGTAGGTTGGTGGGCTCTTGGATCTTCTGGAGAGAGACCTTTGGCGTCAGCCGCCGCTCCCCTAAGTTCGTGTATGATAGGACATAGTTGTTTGATGTACTCGTCCTGATCCATGATCACATCCCCTTGTTCATTCTTGGTGTAACGAACGGCGCAGTTCGTATAATCATGTTTGTTGAGCTTGCATTTACCAAACACCTTTTCGACACGTTGTACATAGTCATCTACGTTTTTCTCTAGGCCTGTCATGTTGATATCGTCGACATGTTTTGCCGTTGACAGATCTTGACTGAATTCAAACTCAGGATCGTAACTTGCCGGTGTGAGGCCTATAGTTCGTGTGGTCGTACGAAGCTTGAGGGAGAACGCTCTTGGGGCGTCCTTTGTACCCGCCCCTGGCTTGAGGCACCCGAGGCAGTGTCGGCCTTCATCGTAAGAAGAGAAGCCTGGTAGTGTACGAAACACCTGGGCGCTTCCTGGTGGGAGAGTGAAACAAACCATGCGAGTTTCCTCGCCGGTGGCATGAGCAAGTTCCTCATAGGTCAGACCTTTGAGGAACGCTTTGTCGATGTCCATAGATGCCAAGATCCATTATGGATGACATGCCGCCTCACTTGCCAGGAGCCTCTGGGACTGTCTTCGGGCAGTTCCTGAGAAGGTTTCTACATCAAACGCCTCCGTGTCCATGAATCCGCGAAGGACAAGTGTCAGACGGATGGTTTCAACATTCTCGGTGCCTGCCTTCACAAACTTCCACTTGTATGCATATCTGGATGTCATGATGTTGGAAACTTTAGATAGGTCATACATCTCGAAGCACCGGTTATCAAGCCAGATCTTGAGTTCGGTGTACAAAACTTCACAAACCCCTTTAGGGTGTGCTGCTATATCGGCTTTGGTGAGTAGGTCGTCTTCCTTGACTACCACAGCGCGTTTAGCAGCCGATGATACATATACTCTCATCATTGCGACCATGTCAGTCTCAAGCTGTGCGAGTTGGGTCTGATCCAACACTACCTTTGACATTTCTGGTGCGAAACATAACTCAACCTAAGGACCATGTTCATCACTGTCAAAAGAATAGCCCTCGTCAGGTGTAGTCGAGCATAGAGAGATAAGACAGGGCTCTTGTGGTTCAGGCTCGTCTCCGAGCGTTTCCGACACTATGATATCTTCGTCGTCCACGGATGCTGAGACCAGAACACATTGGTCGGGCAGCATAGTTGTTGGGACGCAGTAGAGATGATCGTCGGTAACCGTTGTGGGATGAAGGTCCATACGTTGTTCATCGTACCACTCCTCCATCATCATAGCCTCGATGCCATGTTCCTCGCTTTCTTCGTAGATTGTAGACAGGCGACCTTCACTTGGTGATGAAGCACCTGGGGTGTCTTGTGGAGGCGTGTCTCCAGGCTGGTCATGTTCTCCAGATGTTGTGCCCAAGTGCTGATACTTGGCAAGGTCGTCGTGAAATCCGAGGGAAGGAACATGTGACGTCAGGCACCGGATGAGTCTGGAGTGAGTGCTACCAGTGATTTGAGATGTTCAGGCCGGAGCCCACGCACTCATAAGTGTGGAAGGCTGGGTTGACGTCGTTGTCGCAGTGGATCAGTGTAGACCCGGTGGCGTACTTAACTGCAGGTAGATTAGACACGCTCTTGGCCAGTCTCACGGCTACTACACGTTCAACTCGGGAATAATTTCGCACGAGGTACTGTAGCGCAAGATGTACGCGCGGGTGGAACTTGCTGTCGTCCGACAGATTGAGGTTTCCCTTGTAATCTGGAATATAGCCAAAGACTTTGGCAGGTTTCCCTGCACCAAGGTGTGCCACATATGTAAGGACGGTTTGCATGGCCATGTTGTCCATGCCAAGTTCCCTGGCAAGGAGGCATTCAATGTATAGCGTGTGGCGAGCATCAGGGCACATTGCAATTACCTCGCGTGGTCCTGCCTTGACGACGACGTGTTTTCGTTCAGGCACTCTACGGATCACAGGAAACGGGCCATTCCAGCCTCCATGGTCGCCCTTAGTGGCTGCGGGTCGGTGATAGTCGACCAAGTCCCCTGCTGAGTAAAGGCGAGCGCCATCTGGGGCCGTCTTAGCCCTGAGAACACGATTTGTCTTAGCTACCGCCGTGGCTTGAGTTATTGCTTCCAGGCTAACTTCCCTCACGCGGCGTTCTCGTTCGTGGCCTGACGTCTCGGGTCCACTGGGCAAGGGTGTCGAGGTCAGGAAAAAAAGGAGGGCTGTCGCCCAGTGCGTGCTTGGTATGGCGATACTCCGTTGTAAAACGTGAAAGCGTTGGTGACGAAGATGCCTTCAGCCAATACTCTAGTGAATACAACAGGGATGTTGTGTCTATTCAGCTCTTCCTCAATCATATGGAGAGCGCCCCTAAGAATGCCATTGCGTGACTCGAACGAGGTCGCGTGTTGGCCAGGCGCTCGGATGCGAAGTGTCGCACCCTTGTTCGCCATCATGGCCTTGGCAGTGTCATTGTTGAGGGCGCCTTCTCCATCTGAATACAAGACTTTGAAGGGTCCATGATAGGCAATCCAGCAGTAGTGGTAGGCGTCGAGTATAGTGTCACGATCTCTGTCAGCAATCTCTTGGCCTGCTGCCAGGCGGATGCATCGGTCCATAATATGAAATATGGTTCGTTTCTTGTAAAACATGAGATCTACTTCGCCTTCGCCAAGCCGACTTCCAGGAAGGCTTACGGAAGGTAGCGTTGAATTACCTGGACGTTCCCATGCTCTACATTCCCGGCATGTGTCGCAGATTTCTTTGATCATATTTAGTGGAACGTTGTCCAGTCCCACTTTTGTCCAGGATCAGCCTCATCTTGGGTTCCTTCGCATGGTGCCGCCGCAAGTGCAGTTTACGGAGTTCCTTTTTGACTGCGTGAGGTTCGTGACCACGGAGGTTTTTGCAGACTGTGTCGGATGTCAAATCTCGTCCAGTCGGGCAGTCGTGGAGCCCCCGGGCCGGTTGAGGCAAGAGGGTTCCTTGTGGCTCTCCGCAGTCGGTCTCCTTCGTCAACTGCATCTGGTGGTGGTGGTACGCCTTGTAGGCGACCACGGCGGGCCGCTACTTGTGGCGGCTCGCCTGAAGACGCGGAAGGCGTGTTGCCGCGCTCGGGCGCGTCTCGCAGTATATCGTAACTGCTGGCGCCAGATGTAGGATCAGTGTTCCCAAAGGCTCGTGGTCGCGGTGGCCTGGCGCGAGCGCCCTGACGGCCGCCCGATGCTGAAGCTTGGCCCTCCCCAGGTTTGGGTGGGGGTTTCCACCAGGCTGGCGCATTGTTGCCCTCGGGATCATGATCATCTGGGAGTTTGAACGGCTCAGCAAAACGACATTTGCCGGGCTCAGTGTCGAGGTGGTTCTTAACGCCCTTGCTGCTCGTAAGGTCCCTTTGGCATGCAGGACATGGCCAGTATGCGGAGATAGAATCATGATACTTACACAGTGTAGGATCTCTGTTGTGGCTAGGACTGTCCTTTCGGACATAGTCGATGCATGCTGGGCATGTTGCCACTTTTGGGACGACGCGATCGCCGATGCGTCTCCCACCTTCTCCTGGTTCAGCTGGATCAGGAAGGTCAGCAGGGTAAGCATGCGCAGTGCGTGTAGGCGCGTCTCCGCGCGTGGTGTCGATGGCTTTCGCCAAGTAAACGGCTTCCACATAGGCAGACTGCAGTCGTCGAGTGCATTTTTGTGCCAGTGACAGCTCTCTGCTGCACGGTTGTGCGCGCGCATGCTGACCGTTGCGTTTGAGTCGCTCAAAGGGTTTAAGAATCGTCTCGTCGTTGCTGGTGATATTTGTCGGCTTCTTGATATAGTCGCCAGCCGCATCTTTAAGTCCCGTCGCACATTGGTCGATGTGCTCGGTTGTGATATGTGGTCGGTAGGCAAGTTCTCTCCATGGGGGAAGATCATCCACCCATGTTCCTGTGGGTTGTTCGCGTATAAACCACCTCCGTGCGTTATCTCGAGTAACAGCTATTTTGCCACAGTAAGTTATGTGTGGCAAATCTTCGTTATGATGCTGCTCCCAGGTGCTATGGTTGGCTTTGTAGTTGTAGTAGGATGGTGGCCCTGTGGTGCGGCAACTGGGCTGTAGCGCGGCTACTCGTACGTGGCATACTGCGAAGTAATGACCTACAGCTCGCTGCACCGAGGGATCTCCCAGGTCGACGCACGCGGTCTTGTCTAAGTTGCCTCCTGAGGAAAGACCCCTCGAAAAGGCAAGCTCTGAAATGCCACCCTCGCCTCCGCAAAGCTCCAACATATCCACGCAATTATTGTGACCATTGCATAGAGTAGCTACTATGCTATATATGTCCGCGTGTGTGTCGGGCATAGATGCGGGGGGGGGGTAAGGAACAGGTCATCTTCCTCGTCTGAGCTTATCAGCTCAACAGGGACGTCAGTGCTCCAGGTCGCCATAAGATCCTGTCCGAGTCCCGACAAGTCGTCACCGCAATCATCGTTTCCGTCTTCAACGTGCTTTTTGATGCGGCGACGCTTGATGCCTGCCTCCTTTTCGGCTTTGAGCCTTTCTTTCTGTTTGATACGCTACTCCGCAGGTAAGACTTGCTCGTCTTGTTCGCCGGTCTGCGTGCCCATCGTCGTTGATGAGCGGGTGCATGCTTCAATCTCCAGGGTCGGGAGGGGAGAAGGACAGTCATCTATGATGACGCGTCTAGGTTTCTGTGGTGATTGAGTAGGCTCGTTTCCGAGCATGACCGTTTCCTCGGGCTGCCAGTGCATCCGTGTGCTGATGTTGGCAACCCGTGCAGGTAGTGGTGCATGCCAATCATATCTTGTTGTTTGATCAGCTACTGCGATATCCAGAATAACCGTGTTGGTATCCAGGTTGATTGTTACACGTCGGATGACATCAGACCATTTCGGTCTTCCTCCTTTGGTCGTCACATAGTGATGGATGTTGTGATCCGTACGCGTATATGTGTTCAAGTATATCGGCACGTTTCCGTGCGTAGTGTTGCTTCCCAGGATTTTGTCGTTGAGGTGACGGATGAGTGTGATGCGTGTCTGAGCTCGCCATTCGGCATGTCGTACCGTTTGGTCGTACCAATCCAACACATGTTGTGGTATCGCCAATTTGCACGTACATGCCCACAACTTAGAGCTAATCGGTATTGATGTTGCTACCTTCATATAGGTACCACTCGGTGTATTGTCTTGCAGATTAAACCTGAAACCGAAATGACACAACCGCATCCGTACCACTGTCAACTTGAGATCTTCCAGAGTATCACGTATTGGGGATAACTTCCAAACGTATCCTGGGGGGGCCAAACACTATGATTTTCATGCGGAGCTTCTTGGCTTTTGCCAAAAGGTTTTGAATACGAGGCCAGTGTGGGGCCACTCTCTTTCCTGGGGTTCGTGCGTACCAGTCACCGGGGGTACTGACCCATATTCGAGTAGTAGTCCCCACTGATCACCGCGCCCAGGTAATCTGTGCCCACAGTCGTCATAAGCTCGTTGTGGGAAATGCGATCACAGATATAACCTCGGATGCGGAGGTCAGCGCAAGCCTCTCTCGTACCTTCGATGACGAAAGCTCTTTTACTATGGCAGGTTGCCCCGCTGTCCTTGTTACCCCCTGGCCTTTCGGCCATTAGGCAAGGCGACGAGGGGGCAGCGTCGCCCTGCCATCTTCAAGATAAAGAAGATGCGCCTGCAACGTCTGCCAGCATGTGGGCTTCACTCAGATGCTGAAGCTCAGCACTGCAGCGCGCGGTAGCCTCCGAGGCGGATTGCTCCGCAAACGTGGCCAGCACGGATGGATTGTCCATCAGCTGCTTCAATGGGCCTTTCGACCTTGCGTCGTTGACCGTCTGCAGCTCATGGTTCGAGTATTCCATCGCTATCTTCCGGCGAGACCGTGCAGCATCCATGGGTACAAGTCCGCCATGCTGGGCCAGTGGCCTGGCTACGAAGCAATCGAACGTCTCCAGATCATTGATGCTGTCGCCTCTCATCGTTGCTTTGGCGAGTGTCTCGAGCAACCCCTTAGGCAGGTTTCCCTGCAATTGTTGGCGCTCTTGCGCAGGGGTCGGCTCGCCTGTCAGCACCGTCTGGAACGATGTGGTACTTGTGCCCGAGGCGGGTTGCCCCGCGGCTCCGGATCGATCACACCTGATTGACAGATGCCCTGATGGCAACTTCGTTGTTGGCATGATCTTGGAGCCCTCGGGGAGTTCCATCTTGACCTGTCCCTTCCCAGGGAATATCAGCTTCTCCTGGCCTCGTTCGAGCGCAATGATAGCGCGCTTGTCCAGCAGACTGTCGAGGCCCAGGATCGCTGGCAGGTCCTTGCCACAGCCTGACACAATATTCGTCTTGTACGAGTCGAGCTGGGTCGAACCCTGGTACTCGCAGGCAATGCTAAAGGTGCCCGCGGTATCAGCTGGGGCCGACCCCTCGCCTACCCCGTTGATGTTCAAACGAGAACGAGGTTCAAACGTGCAAGGGCGATTATGTGCCTCAGCAGCCTGGACAAACTTGCGGCTCGTATTTTCTCCCATTATGTTAATCTTCGAGCCCGCGTCTATGAGGATTGAATTCGCACCATCCTCAAGAAAGGTCTTACTAGGCTGCTTGATGTGCACTGTCTCTGAAGTGCCGGCTGCGCTGTCTGGCGGGTTTCCCCGCAGTTCGGTCGTGCTCCTTGGCGGGTTTCCCCGTGTCGTGCTGGCACCTGGCCTTCCTGCGGCCATACGTGCCAGGTCGATGTACTGGAAGTACGACACGTTCTGGGCTTGAGCGCCCTGTTCCTCTCGCCAGTTGGCATGCTCATAACGTATGCTCGTGTGCTGTTCTCGGGTAGTACGCCGCGTCAGCGTCAAGTACGAATGAAGGGCGATGTCCTGTAATCCCTCATTCGTGAGGTGGTCCCTGTACTGCAACCACTCGTCGAACTCATTGTTCGTTGCTGAGAGCTCGACGGCCCTGACTGCTGTTGCCGCTGTCGCCACTGAAGAGTCTGAGAGATCAAACGAAGCACTCTCAGTTTCAGGATTATCGGCGTCCAACATGAACGTGGTGTGTGCATTATACATCTGGGTCTGGAAGTGGCGGACACGCAGTTCTCGCAGCTGTTCAGGGTCCAGTGGCAGCTCGGCCCCACCCACACTCTGAGGAGACATCGGAGGAGCCACCTGCCCGACTCCAGGCTCGTAATGAGTCGGAAGGATCGGCGCAGGTGGAGTGTTGGGCAGGTTTCCCTGCTGAGGCGCCGTCATCGGGATAAGCTGGTCGAAGTATCCCGTCTCCATCGGCGTCCTCACCTCCTCCGGCGGGTTTCCCCGCTGCTTGGGCTGTGCTGTCTGCCTGTCCAGCATGCTGGCTGTCATCTCCTCCACCATGCTCCTCAACTCCCGCAGCTCCCTCGCTGCCTGTTCGGGGGCCTGAGTGTAGGAGCCGGTCCATGGCAACGATGGCGCTATGATGCCTGGCGCTCGGCAGATAGCACATACTGGTTGCTGTGCATCTCCTTCTCGCTGGTTCGCAACATGGCCCACCACATTCGAGTTCCAGCACTCCTCGTGGAACAGGTGGTTGCACCTCAAGCGGTAGATGCTCTCCCTCGGCTGAAACTCCTCGAGGCATGCCGCGCAGGTGTCTCCCATCCCAGTTTTGATTTCCACATCTGCCGCCCTAGGGTGCGCCCGCCGCTGCCGCTCCAGGACTGACTCGGAGCCCAGGAAAGCAGCTGGAGGATCTCCTGCGGGAGCCAGTGCCTCCGGTGCTACGGCAACCGCTGCTGGGGGAGCTGCCGTTGTGGAGGCTGCGGGCGACACGGCTGGCGAGTTTCCTCGCGTGGGTGAGCCTCTGTTCCTCACGACCTCAAGTGCGGATGCACGTACTTGGTCACGTGCGCTCTGTGCTGCCTGCCTGCGCCTAAAGCACGCCTGTTGAGTGTGGTACGTCTGCCTGATGTAGTCTGGTACTCCTCTACTGCCTGATGATATCGAATGGGCAGTAGGCTGGACGGCCACCTCTGGCGTTGTCGGTGCAGGCATGAAAGCCATGTGCGGATACATGGACTGATCACTGCAGCGCACATTCGTGAGGCTATGAAACTGATCCGCCATTTCGCGAACAAATCGGTTCGGGACTCTAGACCCATCTGGGTACAGTGGCGGATCCATTGGTGCTGGCGCTGGCCCCTGGCCCTGAGCCATGCTCGGATGAGCATTGAAGGCCGGGATGAAGGCTCGTTGCCGAGCAGGGTCACGTGGGTTCGGACCCTCTGGCTCCCAGGACCAGGCTGGCCTCCACCTCTGACCGCTCGGGTGGGGCAGGTTGTGACTCTGCACCTGTTGTACCGCAGCTGCCACCCTTGCGCAGTAGTCATCAGGCACTCCAGCAGCAGTAGTTTGGCCAGCAAAAGGTCCGTGGTGTATTGGAGTGCCGGGCAGGTTTCCCTGCAGACTCGTTGGCGTCCCAGGTGGCATCATGTTCAAAAGAGCTGTACCATGCTCAGCTCTGGCCGCAGCGATCCGCTCCATGAGAGTGCCATTCGTGGCAGATCGACCAGGAGTCCCAAACGGAGACTGCGCTGGTGGCGTCGCCACTGGGGCCATGCCCCTCAGCGTGTGCATGCTATGCGGGGGGCTCCCTGACATCTACTCAAATCGAGCAGGCTCTCCGAAGATGCGGCCGAACGTCTGCGGGTCTCCCAGCGGTTTGGGCATGTCGTTTCTGAGTCCATCAACGGGCAGGTTTCCCTGCATGGCCTGACGGTTACGCGTCACCATAGCGGACGTAGCTCCCTGGCCTGCGGCCCAGGGATCTTGCTGGTACAGTCTGTCCGCTAGCTATTCCACCTGCTCGGGATTTAGAGCGGCCGCGATCTGATCCAGATCTGAGGTGCTGAGGACCTGCCAAGATATGGCACTATGCCCTTGGCTTGGAGCACGGCTCGGAGCCGCGCTGCCTGCCTCACTCTCGTTGATCATAAGGATCTGGTGGATCTCGGGCTGGTTTCCCAGCACTGTTGGGCTGTAGTGGTCCCCTACTTCTCTTTGAACATGAACCGTATGAGGCTCATTAGCCTCTCGGTCAAGAGAACATCTGTGCTTGATGCTAGCACTGCCCACAGTGTTCCACCTGTGCGGGGCCGTCATTGTGGCAGTGGAGACGCGTGCAAGGCGATTGCCCATATATTCTAGGTTCCGCCATTGCTTTCCCGTGGAAAGTTCTTCCACGTGTGAAACAAAAACCTAATACGGTTCAATAGTGCCATCTTTTCCTTCTGATAGGAGAACCCCATTGTCGGACCAGCAAAATACGATCCCGTCCTTCAGGGCTTGGTCCCAGTCCACAAAGATAACGATCTCGGAATCGGGGTCCCATCCTCTCTGCGCGCCGCGACGACGAAGCGTCGGAACAAAGTGGATGTGTGATCGGCCTGTCCCTCTCTTCTTTGTGTTGTGTTCTTTACGACAAGAGAGGCCATGCCACATGATGCCCTCGAAGGCTGCCCATCGTGTGCCATGCGTGGCAACCTCGGGGTATGGGGCCGGTCTCCCGGCAGGGTTGTCGTGCAGTACAATGTATTTGTACAACGACCGATGGGGCCTTGTGCGCCCACGGGTGCCCTTGAAAGGCACGGATGAATATGTCGGATTTGCCAGAATCCCGTACCAAGACCTTAAATTGGAGACGCTGCTTCTCCTCACCGTCCGACTCGCGGACGCGAACGATCGCCATCATGGTGGCGGCCATCTGGTCAAACGTTCTGTCGTAGAAGGTCTCGGCGATGATCTTGGCCTCATCCAGTCTAGGGTTATGCCCGTCGTGTCTCGTACGTCCGTTGTGCCGCGGAAACTCGCGTACGAGCTCGCCGAGATTGATCCATCCATCATGGTCGTCGAATGTCTCAAGGCTCCACGCGGCATTGTGTGGTCTGTCAGGCGCGTGTCTGCAGATCCTGTTGAGGCATTTACTAAGCTGCTTGAGTGTATGATTACTTCTCGGAACAATACCTTTCTGCCTGCAGCTCCCCATGAATGCCTCATCCACCGGGGGAATCGGTGGAAGGTTCCGCAGGGCACGTCGATCATTGATCACAGACTGACTCCTGCTAGTCAAGGAAGTGTCCCCTGGGTGGTGCAGCCTATCCTCTGGCGGGTTTCCCCGCAACAGAGCCTCTGTCACCGAAGAGGCTGCGGCTCCTGAGGAGGAGGATGCTGCAGCTGCAGCGCCTGGCGGGTTTCCCCGCAATGTTTCTCGGCTGGCGCTGCCCTTGATCGCAGGCGCCCAGGTGCCCCTAGATAGAGCACCTTCCTCAGACCTCTTGGAGCGTGCCGCCGCAGGCGAGGCCGGTGTAGGGGTAAACCCTGCACGCTCGAAAGCCTTGGCCTTGCCGGCGATAGAGCCGCTACGGCTAGGCGGTCGTCTGCGGATTTCCACGGAGTCCTGAGGTTGTTGCCTAGGGTCGGGTCTCTGTGCCGGAATTGCTCTAGTCGGTGACCTCGGCGTTTCAGAGCGAGGAATCTCCATCTGCACATCTAACCCGAGTTCCTCTGAGCGGGCCGACGTTTTCTGTCTCTCCTCCGAAGGCGTCCTGGGTGCAGGTGTTTCGCTCTTGGCCTTCGGTTGGAGTGAGGGCTTCCTTGCCCCCTTCATATAGATCTTTTGGGACTCCAGCAGCATTTGGCGAGTTGCCTCGCGGGTGCGTTCGTCTGCTATTCGCTTGCGCTCCGCATCTGCTGCGGCTCGCTGAGCCTTCTGTCCATCGTCACCCATCATCTCTGGCTGTTGGGCCTGACTGGAGACGCCAGGCGGGTTTCCCCGCATTCCAGGAAGGCGACTGAGCGCATCTTTCTCTTCCTGGGTCATAGGCGCAAGTCCCCTCGGAGGCTGGACCTCCTCGGCCATCGGGCTCCTATGAGCCGTTGTTCCGAGACGACGGTTGATCTCGTCGATTTCTGCTTGAGTCATCGGAACCAACGGTGGATGACCCTCTTTGGCAGGAGTGCGGCCCGCATTCGGGCTCAAGCCGTCGTTGAGCCCTACAGGACACCCGGGCCTGTGCTCCTGGAGTGGCTCTGAGCACGGCCCACAGACTGCGCTGGGCCTGCATAGCTTGCGTGCCGCAATGACATTTCGCAACTGCGTCCGTACTACCTCTATCTCAGGACGACGCATGTTATTCGCGAGCTGGTAGCCACCCCGTATGGACTTGCCTTGGGCATCCCTGTAAGCTGGGTTGCCTTTGCCAGAAGCAGAGCGCTCACCCGTTTGACGCCTCGGGCCATTGTAGGCGAGCAACTGACCCCCTCGTCGAGCGGCATGCTCTGATGGGCCTGCTTGCCTCCATTCGCGTGGGAGCCGTGCTTGAGGGTGAGGGTCGCCCCTGAGGCGTGGATGCGAACGAGACCTCCTGGCATGCTCATCAGATGAGGCCGCCGACGCAGCCTGAGCAGGAACCGGCGGGGGGTCCTGCGGGGCCGCAGGCGGCGCATCTTGGGCAGGCAGGTCTCCCTGCTGACTGGACTCTTGCACAATTGGCTCTTGTGCAGGTGGTGGTGTGTCAGGACTGTCGGGGCTGAAATCCACCTCCTCGTCTTCACCATTGGCTTCCATCATGAGGATGGTGGTCTCGTCCTCGCACATCCCACATCCATCACCCTCTTCATCTTCTGACATAGGGTTGCCGATGACGACGGTCATCGGTCCAGCCGGGACGGGCAGGTTTCCCTGCTGTACAAGCGTCTGAGCATCGCTTGGCTGTCCCGGCGTCGGCGGTACGGTAGTCGGCTCAGGCTCGTTACCGAGCATAGCGTGCGCCTCGGGATGATCATAGTCATGTGTAGGTTGCCCGATAATATTTCGCATGGCCGTGTGGTAGGGCCGTAATCCCGCCGCCTGGAGACCCCATCCTGGCGGAGGAAGAGCCTGACCACGCATGGAGATGGCCCTTTCAAGAGCTTGGCGCCATCTCCCTTTAGAATACCACACATGTCGTTGCACGTCCTCAGGGTGCACACTGTCGATGAGAGTAAGGGCCGCCAGAACTAGCTCCGAGTCGTCACAGGCATCGGTGTCTTGTAGCATCATGTGGCCACTTTCGACACTCTCTTGACTCGGGATATGCTACGACCAATACAGTGTGCATCTGCATGAGGGTCTGCAGTGTCGCGTGCGGTCCGTACTCGCCTGGGGCGAGCGAGCCAGGTGGTACGTGTGGGTTCCCTGGCACGCCCGTAGTGAATGCTTGAGATTCTAATTCCATCAGATCGGCATAATTTGGAGGATATACTGGAGTGGGCCTGTTTCCAGGCATAAGGCCGGGTTGATGTCGAAGGGTGTAGCCAACCTCCGAAGGCGAGGCCTTCACAGTGACATCCTCGTCACTGCTCTCGTAGGCCATGATGTTGCCTGGGTTACCGAACATCCAGTCGAAGAAGGATAAGGGCTGGTTTCCCAGCGAACCATTCTCAACAGGCGTAAGCTCGATATTTCCGAGAACAAATCTGCGGAGGTACTCGAGGTAGTACGCGTGCAGTCCGTGGCCGTACGCCTCGAGCTCATCCAATTTGTCCATGCTGCTGGCCCAAGTGAAAAATATCTGTTCCATGGCCTCAAGATCTTGGAGGCTCAGACGCTTAATGACTGGTTCACTTGAGCCGAAATTGGCTTCGGTCGATCTGCCCTTTCCATTTCCCTTCGCTGGACAATATGTTACAATATGGTCGGTGCACTTTAGGATCTGGCCGTCTCTACCTCGCGGGTTTCCCCGCCTACCTTTACCTTTGCTTGAGGTATCTCTACGGCCTTTTCCGCGGCCTTCCCCCCCGAAAAATTATCTCACCATACTAATCGTCTGAGAGCCTCTGGAGGAAAGCCGAGATGCCTCGTCCATTCAACCTACGGCGACCCCGTTTGCCTTTACCTTTTCCTTTGAAGCTCCTCCGTATCCTCCTCCTAACACGACGCACTGGTTTTCGTGTGAACCTCCTCCACCTCCGCTTTGCCTATTGTAATAACCAGAACAGGTGTTCGGCACGCTGGTTGCCACCTTCAATTTGCATGATACCTGGCCAATCTAAGGGTTCAGTACCATCTGATGATATGGTGTCGGTGTCGGTGCCGGAGTCGAAATCGTCATTTCCTAGGTAGGTGGATACACCGTCGTTTAGGGGATTCGCTTCCCCCCATAAGGAACGGTGTGGTTGAGGTTCTCTAGGAGGAGGGCTGGTTGCCCAGCTTGGTTGTGATCGACCCCCTGTTAGTAGGGCAGTGGACTCTCCAGGATTGTCGGCCCATATGCTTGCGGGCCCGTTGCCAGATTGAGCTTCGGTGGTTAAGGTGGTATAGAAATTTCCACTACCAGTTCCCCTTCCCCTCCCAAACACTGCTCCTATGTTGCCAGGGGACCGTTCTGACAAATGGCCTATCGAGCGCATCCTCTCGCACAACTCATCATGCTGTTGTTGTGTTCGGGGCATTTTGTGGTTAAGTGGCTGCAAGAGTTGCATGGCTCTCTGGTTGCCGACGCCTAGGGCGCGGAATAGGATAGTAGTGAGCAGTTGGAAGCTGGGAAGGTCAAACCCCACCGACTGTGCCTCAAGACGGGCCATCTCGAACCGAGTGAGGGTTACATCGATTCGTTCTCCGTGAGGCACATGGAAGTTGATGAACTGTGTGCCTGAAGTGAGTTGGCGCTCATCTTCCAGGCGTTCGAACTTCATGCTTAAGAGGAACATGATGTAGGTGACTGGGTCGGTGTGGACACCATCGATGTCCGCACCGTAGTTTATAATGTCAGGTGGTACCCTCATGGCGAGTGTCCTCGCTAGGCCACCCAGGCCGCGTTGTATGGCGGCTGCTTGGGCCTGTGGCGTCATGCGTCCGCTTGTGACGTTGAGCCACGCGTTGACCTCATAAACGTTCTCGCGGAAAGGTACGTTGCCTTGAGGGTCCCAGTATGGGCCATGTGTTTGCCCATCGGTGCTGTTGTCTCCTCGGCGCATGTGTCCGATTGTTGCCCCCAGCGCAAACCATATGATGGCGAAGATAACCAACCCAAGGCTGTGAAGATATGGGTGGTTATCAGGCGCGTTGCCGCGCTGGGGTAGCGCCTTGTCAAGTCTTCGAGGCGCTTTATCTTGCGGGTCTCCCCGCCTCTGCTTCAAGTACTGCGCTTTTGGCTCGTTGCCGAGCGGTTGGTAGTAGCGTAGTGATGAAGCGTATATGGTACCAATGTTGTTGTCTAGACGTTGTGCCTCTCGTGTTGCTTCTTGCTCTTGAATTGATCCTCGTAAATGTAGTTGGAGTGGTGGCGCAGGGTGGTAGTTGGTCACGAAGATCGTGCCGGATAGCGTGAGGATAAGAAGAGCAAGAGCTGACCACACGAGAGTGCGGCCAGCTCCGCTACCAAGTCTGAAAAGACTATGGTAAGTCAAATAGCATCCGATTCCATTGGAAGCGGATGGCAGATAACGTCCAATGCCATGCTGGGGTAGTTCAGTATGGGGAGTGGACGGATAAGATCGGATAAGATCGATGTAGTGACTTTTCCAGCACATAGCGAACACCAGCAGTGTCCGGGCAAATAGGGCGCGCGTGCCTTGAGCCGAAGGCATCGGCGCGCGAGCTATATTTCCGATCCTATATAACATCTCCCAAAGAGCTACCCTTAAAGTGTTATATGCGGTCGACAACCGTCCTAGCCAGGCCTATTTCCGCTCAGTCACACTCCAGTCCGGCTTTGTCGGGCTTCAGCCTTGGGCTAAGTTTGGCCCACAGCTCCCATCGCTCCCGCGAAGACCTCCCATGAGCTGCCTCCTCGGCCTCGATGTTTTCGATGCGGCATGGTGTCTGGGGTAGGGGGCCACATGCGAACCCTACCCCTACCCCCCTCGATTTCTGAGGGGGGGGGGAGGTTCACTTCGTTCGGGAGATCCCGAGCGAAGTGAGCCCCCCCTCCCCCTCAGAAGTCGTGGGGGGTAGGGGTAGGGTTCGCATGTGGCCCACTGTGGGGGAAGGTGCTGTCCTCCCTCGCGGGCATCGCCTTCGGGGCCGGCATGGCGGCGCTCACCGACCAGTCAGCCAAGTTCTCGCAAGAGCGGTGGGCACCTGGGGCGTCCGCAGGGCATGCCCTGCCGGCCCTGCCGGCTCGGTGCTGCCTCGCCGGGCCGCGCATCGCACCCATCGGGCACCTTCTGCTCACCTGCCCTGCCCCTCCCCCTCTCCTGTCCCTCGTCCTCGTCCCTTCCTCCCTCCCTCCCGTTCTCCCTTCCCGTTCCTCTTTCTGACGCTTCTCACTCGGCCCCCCCTTCCTCCTCCTCCTCCTCCTCCTCCTCCTGCTGCTCCTCCTCCTCCACCTCACCCTCCTCCTCCTCCTCCTCCTCCTCCTCCTTCTCCTCGAGCCTCCTGCGCAGGTTCCGCCTCTACGGTCGTCTTCTCCATCTTTTTTCCCCATTTTTTCTCCTCCCTCTTCCCCCTCACCCTTTCTCTTCTTTCAGTGGCAGGCTCTGCCTCTATTGTCGCCTCCTCCCGAGAATGGCCCAGGGGCATCCGGGTCCCTGACTATGAAAACGCCACTTAGCAGACGCAGCCTCTTGGAGGATTGGCCCCGCGGCGCTCTGCTTCTGAGTGTGAGGTCTAAGTCTTAATTATAGTATGCAGCGCCGACGCCAAAATGCAAGAAGAATTGCAAGCATGGGCGGCAAGAAGGGGACGGGAGGACCAGGGAGGCAGGGCGCGGCAGACAGTGGCGGCCGGCAAGCAGATAAGGAGGGCAAGGGGACGAGACGGGGGGCGGGTGGGGCGTCGTCGCTTTTCGGGGGCGTCAAAGCCGACGGGGTGGAAGCGCTGGCCGTCGGCGGTGGAAGAGGCGCTGATGGCAGTGGTGGTTGTCATGGTCGGCGCTGGCGGTCGGTCGGAGGTGCTGAATGTGGTGGTCGTGATGGTCGGGCTGGCGGTCGTCGTGAGTTCAGCGGCTGTGGGCGAGGCGGTGGTCATGCTAATGGTGGCCGTTCTTGTAGTTGTCGTGCTGGGGCTGCTGGTGGTGGTCGTCGCGGAAGCAGCTGGCTGCACTTTACCTTCCCAGAGTGCTCAGGGCCATCCCCTTGTTCCCTTGCTGCAAGGTGCGTGAGATGTCCTGCCATATCCGGCTCAAGAGCTCGGACCGGTTGGAGTCTTCTAAGGTGGAGCCGTAGCTGCGCCCGAAAGTCACGGCTTCGTCGGACGGCCGCCCCCCAGTCTCGAAGACCTTCGGGACGAAGTCAAGGCCCTCCTGGGGGGGTTACTGGTCGCGCTTGTAATCGACCATTGTGGCAGCTGCGAGGCAGTCTGTTTGGTATCGGGCGAGCCTGCATGAGCCGTAGGTAATGACGTAGAATGTACGCAAGTCACGGCCCAGTCCACAAATATGTGCCGTCCAGTACATGTCCAGCCGCGCCTCTTGTGGCCCCCCTGTCTGGGAGTTACGGCGGTCCCAGCCTGGCGCCCGTTGCTCAGTCGGCGCAGCGTGCCACGTGATGTCCTTGTGCAGCTTGGCATGTCGGTCGCGTAGCTGGTCGCGCAAGACGGTGCGAGAGCTGCCCACCTTTTGCCACTTGGCGCGGAACCCATTAGGGGTCGAGCGGCACCCCGCACGGCGTTCCGACTTGTCGTCGGTGTTGGCATCGTGAGGCGGCGGGGCAGACCAGTACCCGGACGCGGCACAGGAGGTTCACCTTGAAGTGGTCGTCTGGCCGCAGAGGATCTCCTGGTTGTCGTGGTTGGAGAAACGCCCCTGCCCCGACATCGCCGCATGCCTGCAGCGCCAGCCGCCCGTCCTCGGGGAGCTCCCGCAGCAAGCGTTCTCTGCTTCTTCCAGAAGCTGCCTTGCTCCGCACGCCCTGGAGCTTGGCGTTAAGTCGGGCTTGTCCCTCTTTCAAAAATAGTCAAAACATGGTCTGGGGACGAGTTTCCTTTTATTTTTCACCATTTTGAAGTGTTTGTTGGCTATCTTTTGTTTTTCGTCCAACATCGGCCTGTAGGGGGACAGGCCCGACCTAAGCTTGGCGGGGGGCTTTTAGAGGCTTCGGGCCCACTCGATGGGTTGGCCAGCCGTGGCCCTCGAGGCTTGCAGCGCCTGCCCGGCCTGGGCGAGCGCCCAGAGGGTCCGCGGGTAGCGCGTCCGGAG
The DNA here is from genome assembly GCA_963575745.1 of Prorocentrum cordatum. Classification (NCBI taxonomy): domain Eukaryota; class Dinophyceae; order Prorocentrales; family Prorocentraceae; genus Prorocentrum; species Prorocentrum cordatum. Next base: position 661,735 of record CAUYUJ010016649.1, read on the forward strand.
CCCCTCCAGCGTGCCCACGTCCGAACATCTCGCCACGTCGTGGAGGCAGAGCGCCCAACTAATCAGGAGCGAGAGAAGGACGTACACGTACATGAATCCACGCTGTTTTCGATATTTCGCATTGCGCGAATATTCGTATCACGCGGCCTGTCTCGCGGGTCAAGGGGCCGTGGTCATGTACATAGCTGGGCGCGTACGTCCTTTGTGGGCTCCCTAAACTAGCGGCGTACGCTGCCGGCACCGTGTGGGCGGCGGACGGAATGGCACAACCTCCGCTCACGAGGCGCATTGTGGCTTGCAGCCTCTGGAGCTCGTTCGGTTGGCCCCCTCGGAGTAGCGGTGCCAGCGCCGAAAACACCACTGCGCCGAGCTGCTCCACCCATTGGCCCTGCAAGTTAGCACGTAGGTGGTGGGCGCGTATCGGCAGCGAGCGAGGGTGGGAAGTGACAAGGAGAAGGCCTTCCCAGAAGGCGGCGGGACTTTTCAGAAGCCCTCGCGCCTTCGGAGAAGCCTTCAGTGTTTTCGGGGAACGCTCAGCAAACTTCTCAGAAGGCCAGGGGACTTCCCCCCCTTCGCTCGCCGAGCGTAGGTCCGGAGAAGGGCGAAGCAGGCCTCGGCAGACAAATTGGCCATTCGGAGGTCCCGGAGCAGGCGGGCGAAGGCCTGTGCCCGCTGCGCCGCCGCCGCCAGGCCGTCTGCCCCTGCGTCTTCACCGCCAAGTGGTCCTCCTGCTGGTCGAGCCGCGGCGTCGTGTTGCCCTGCAGTCGCATCCTCCCTCCCTCCTTCCTCCTTTCTTCCTCCATCTTCCCCCTCCCCCTTTGCTACTCTCTCTCTCTCTCTTTTTGTTTCCCCTCCTCCTTCCTTCCCCCTCCTCCCCCGCCCCCCTTTCCTCCCCCTCTTGCCCCCCCCCCCCTTTCCTCGCGCTCCCGTCGGGGGCGCTCCCCGTGGACCCTGAGGGCCAGCGGGGCCAGCGCGCCCGCGCCAGTGGCTGAGCTGGCAGGCGCCTCGTTCCCTCCTCTTCCCTTCCTCCTCCGCCTTGCAGGCGCTTCTTTCCCTCCTCTTCGCCTTCCTCCTCCTTCGCCTTGCTGCGCAGCCAAGGGCGGCTCACGTGCTTTACTGGGTGGTGCTGGCCAGCGGAGGGCTAAACACCCTCCCTCCCGCCTCCCCCCCCCCCCCAGCTCGCCTCCTCCCTGGAGGCTCCGCGGAGGAAGTCGGAGGCCTCCGGGGGGGGCCTGCGCAGACCTCCTCTGGGGTCCTCCGCAGGCCTCCAGGGACGTCCAGAGGCACCCACTGGAGGAGGAGCACACCGGCGCGAGAAGGTCGAAGACAAGGCCGAAGCGGAGGAGGAAGAGGAGGAGGAGGAGGAGGAGGAGGAGGAGGAGGGTGACGATCGGGACAAGGACGATGACGAGGACACGGACGAGGACAAGGACAGCGAAGATGACGAAGCGGATGAGGAGGAGGAGGAGGAGGAGGAGGAGGAGGAGGAGGCGGACGAGGAGGGGGAGGAGGAGGAGGAGGTATCGGTATCGCTCCTCTGAGTCCAAGGGTCGGATGGACTTGGAAGAAGTTTTGGAAACCCCCCTAACATCAAGCTCTCGGCACTCCACAACGGAGGAGGAGGAGGAGGAGGAGGAGGAGGAGGAGGAGGAGGAGGAGGAGGAGGGCGACGATCGGGACAATGACGAGGACGAGGACACGGACGAGGATGACGACCTACCTCATCGTCCTCGTCCTCATGTTTCTCCTCCTCGTCCTGCTCGCGTTCGTGTTCGGGCTCCTCGTCCTGTTTCTGCCTCCGTGTCGCCCTTGCGCTCCCCCTCTTTTCTCTTCGTCCTCGTCCTTGTGCTCGCTCTCTCCTACCTCCTCCCTCTCCTCCTCCTCCTGTTCCTCCGGTTTCTGCTGTTCCTCTTCCTGCTCGTCCTGGTCATGTTTCTGCCCCTTCTCTTCCTGCTCCTGTATTTGCTGCTGCCTTCACCGCGACGGGTCCGCTCTGAAGCCGCTGACTCACAAGTTCCTGCTGCTGCTTTTCGACCTCCTCTAGATGGCAGGCTTTTGCCGCATGCCCCAGAAGGGCGCCCAGGGCCACCCCACGAGTTGGACACGCACCAGGCCCAATGAGTCATGTACTTTGCCGCATCCCTTTTCATTCCTCCTCTCCTCTCTCCTCTGCTCCTGCTCCCTGCTGCTCCTCCTCCTTTTTCTCTTTTTCCTTCTTCTCTATTTCGTTCTTGTCCTCCTTCTCCTCATTATCCTCCTCCACCTCCTCCTTCTGCTCCTCGCTCTTGCTGGCGCTGTGTCCAGATGCCTCTTGGAGGCCTCTTGCGGTTTCTTTGGTGACCTAATGGAGATCTTTTGAGGGCCTCCGAGCCTCCTGGAGGCGTCCCGGGGTCCTCTTGGGTCTGTGGGGGTCGTTGGGGGTGTGGGGCTGATGGGGGTCTTGGGAGCCATCTTTGGGCGGAGGGCTCAAACTGTCGGTTCGAGACTCCTTTCGGGGGCCTCTCTTGGAGGCGATCGGGGCGGGTCGCCACCATGCCGGGCCAACCGTCGACTACTTCGGACCGATCGCAACCGGGTGTGATCGGGCCCATGTGGTTGGATTGTTTTAGGAAAGTTGGAGCATTGTCTTGATTATGAGAATGCTCGCGAGAGCGCTTCTGGATTAAACGAATTACCTTAGAGATCCCAGAGGAGTTCCGAACCAGCGGTTGCGATCGGGCCGATCACCGACGGTTTATCACATCTATCTTGTCCAAATAAATGTTATGCAATCCACGTTGTGCAGTATATGCGGTGCAGTGTGCGGTGCTACGTGGCGCAATCCACGTGGTGCAATTTACGCGGTGCGCATGTCACGCGGTGCAATCGACGCGGTGCAGTCCAAGTGTGGCAGTCTACACCGTGTTATCCACGCGGTGTATGTTGTATATACAGATCTACATGATCCATTCAACGTGGTGTTATATATGCTGCGAATTCTATTGGTGCAGTCTGAATTGTGCAGTGCATGTTGTGCAATCTTAATGGTGCAATCTCTGTTGTCCAGTCTATGTGGTACAATCTGCGTGGTGCAACCTGTGTTGTGGAGAGTACGCGGTGCAATCTATTGGTCCAACATCTGTGGTGCAATCTCACGGCGGTCGAGATCTCAGTGCAGAAGTAAGAACCCTCAGGTTTCTAGGAATGCATACCAGAACTCCCATCAATGTGTATGTGTATATATGTGTATATATATATATATATATATGTACACACGTGCATTCATACATGGGAGATCCTTGCCATCCCCCCCCTGCGGGGATCTCCCTTGCACTTCGATCCCCTCTCTTCCCGGCGACCTCCCTGGGCGACCCCTGGAGGTTCCAGAAAGCCCAAGAGTCTTCGAAGGCCGCCCAAGATAGCCCTCGACTGGCCCTCGAGGCCCCAAAAAGCGCCCCACGAGAGCGCCAAGACAGCCCCAGATGACAACGCGACAGCCTCAGAGGCGCCCCTGGGGCCACAATAGGCTCTTATGAGACCTCTCGAGACGGCCTCCATAGGCCAAAATCGCCTCCATGAGGGAAGCGTGCATTTCCAGAAACTTCGTTTTGGGGGGAGTTTTTGTTCACAGCGCCCAAGACAGCCCCATGGGCCCCCAAGATCGCCCCAAGAGGTCCAAGAGGCTCCCCCCAAGAGGGAGCCAAGGCGGCCCAAGAGCGCCCCAGGAGTGCTCAGAAGGCGCCCAAGACGGCCAAAGACGGCCCCAATAGAGCCCCAAGAGGGACCCAGATGGTCCCAGGACGGCCCGAGGCATTCCAAGATGGTCCCCAAGATGGCCCCAAGGGCGCACATGAGGCTCCCAAGATACCCTCAAGAGGCTCCAAGAGCTTCCAGCGCGCCTCCCAAGAGGCCTCCTCGGCGCTTTGAGGCACCCGAACAATGTTTAAGACTTGCAGCGAAGCAAGCGCGGAATAGCAAGCGTACTTGCTTTCGTACCTTTTCGCTGTCGACGCGCCGCTCGGGCCTCCAAAACGCCTCCTAAAAACATGGGGAGTCCCTCAAATGCCATCGAGAGGCCCTAGAACCACGCGCGCGCTTCGCGCGCGCTTAGGTTGAAGCCTGTTCCGAAGACGGCATTAGCTATTAGCAGGCACGGGACCGATTCCGTGGCGTCTTCCCAAATACCCTAAGACCCGAACACCCTAACTGGAAAGCCTGAACACGAACACGCCAACACCCGCACATTTCAACCCGACCCCCAAATCCGAAACTCGTACACCCGAACCTTTGACACCCTAAACCTAACTCGGACCCGAACACCCAAGACCGAACACCCTAACCCAAAAACGGAACATCAACACCCCAGCCTGAAAATCCTAAGCCTACACCCGAACACCGTAACACCCCAACATTATCACCCTAACCCACACCCCTGAACCCGAACACTAACCCTAACGCACTTACCCTGACATCCCAACACCCTACCACCCGAACCCCAACACCGAATACCTGAGCCCGAACACCCGAAAACACCAAACATAACACTCTCTGCCAAACACCTAAACTCTATCACCCGAACGCCCTGACCAGAATACCCTAAGCCGAACATCCTAACCCGCACATCCTGACCGTAACCCTAACACCGCAACCGCAACACCCGAACTCAATCATCCAGCCCGAACATCCTAACTGAAACTCCGAACGCAAAAACAGGAATTCAAACCCTAAGGCGCGAAACCTAACACACAAACCCGAACACCGTGACCCGAACACCATGGGTGCCACGGGCCTCTTAAGGCCCTATCGAACAGCCCAAGAGGCGTCCTAGACGGACCCAAGACGGTCCCAAAACGCCTCCAGAGATACCCCGGACCATCCAAAGAGGCCCCGCACCAAGGCCTCCAATACCGCCCGACATGTTTCCAAGAGCACGTCCAGGAGAGCCCCAAGAAGCAACATTCAATGGTTGGCTTTACGTTGTGTTCTGGATTTCGGAGTCTTCGCCTTTTCGTCTGCCCGTCGCTCCAATACGACTCAATAGGTTCTACATATAGCCGACACGGCCCAAGAGGCCCCCAAGAGTACGCCGAGACAACCAAAGAGGGCCGCAAGGAAGCCCAAGAAGGCCCCCGGAGGGCTCCGAAGGGAGGGTTCCCCGCCATGTTCTGGCAATGGCGTGCCAAAAGTGTTAAGAATTCCCCAGGGGCGGCCCCATTGGGCCCCACAAGGGCTCCCGAAGTGCCCCCAGAGATCCCAAAAGAAGAACCCGAGATATCGAGCACGTGAACATGTTCTAGAGTTTAGGCGTTCTTTCTGGAAAGGGTTTAAGAATTAGAGTTCGGGCGTCAGGGTGCTAGGATGTTTCGGTGAGTGTTGGGGTCATGGCGTTCGGGCCATTGTGTCAGGATTCGGGCCAGCGTGTTAGGGATCGGGTGTGAGGTTTAGCGCGTTAGGGTCACAGTGTTCGGATTAGTGCGTTAGGGTTCGCGCCTTAGGGTTTGAATTCCTGTGTTGGGGTTCGGAGTTCCATTTTGGATGTTCGGGCTGGGGAATTTTGGGTCCGGGTGTTATTGTTGCGGCGTTAGGGTTACGATCGGGGTGTGCGGGTTGGGATGATCGGCTTAGGGTATTCTGGTCAGGGCGTTCGGGTGTTTGCGTTAAGGTGTTCGGCTGAGGATGTTCTGTTTGGTGTTTTCGGGTGTTCGGGCTCGGGGGTTAGGGTTCCGATGTTTGGGCTATTGTGATGAAGTTGGGGTGTGAGGATTCTGGTTTTAGGCCTGGGGTGTTTCGGTCAGGGCGTTGAGGCGTGAGGGTTCGGGTGTCAGGGCTGGGGTATTCGGTGTTATTGTTCGGGTGTACGGGTCAGGGTGTCAGGGGAAGTGCGTTCGGGTTACAGTGCTCGGGTTCAGGGGTGTGGGGTTAGGGTGATAGTGTTGGGGTGTTAGGATGTTCGGGTGTAGGGTTGGGGCTTTCGGACTTGGGTGCTGATGTTCGGTGTTTGGACTCGGAAGCTCGGCTTAGGGTTGTTCTGTTTAGTGTCTTCGGGTGTTTTCGGGCTCGGGGGTTAGGGTTCCGGTGTTAGGATTGTTGTGTTAGAGTTGGGGTGTGAGGATTCGGGTGTTAGGCCTGGGGTGTTTCGGTCGGGGCGTTCGGGTTTCAGGGCTCGGGTATTCGGTGTTAGGGTTCGGGTGTACGAGTGAGGGTGTCAGGGTAAGGGTGTTCGGGATAGAGTGTTCGAGTTCAGGGGTTGGGGTTAGGGTGATAGTGTTGGATTTTGAGGGTGTTCGGGTGCAGGGTTAGAGCTTTCGGGCTCGGGTGCTGCTGTTCCGTGTTTGTGCTAGGGTGTTCGGTCTCGGGTGTTCGGAGTCGAGTCGTAAATTTAGGGTGTCAGGGTTCAGGTGTACGAGTGTAGGAGTTGGGGCTAGGGTTTGAGTATGCGGGTGGTCGGGTGCTCGGGTTCAGACGTTCCCGTTAGGGTGTTCGGGTTAGGGTGATAGGGTCTAAGGGTATGTTGGAAGACGCCACGGAATCGGTTCCGTGCCTGATGATACCGTCTTCGGACCGGCTAGAACCTAAGCGCGCACGAAGCTCTCGTGGTTCTAGTAGCTATGTGTGCATGGATAGGTGAAGCAACATTCATACATATTTGCATGTGTATACATGTGTGCTGGCGTGTGTATATATATACATCATTTATATATGAGAATATGCATAGCTGTCCATGTGTATATATATATATATATGTGCGTGTGTATATGTAAGGTGCGTTGTCTGTGCTTGCACTCAATGCAGATTATGTATCGTATGTGTGTAGTTTTGTGTATATAGATAGACCCATGTATGCATCCCTAGGGGATCCAATGGAATCCCTCGGAATCTGGAGGACTCCTGAAGGAATCCTTCGGATTCCCCCGGGATCGTCATTCTCCCACGAAGTCCAAAAGGAAATCCTCAGGAATCACATGATTCCTTATGAAATTTGTGGGATCTTGCGAGGCCGGAGGAGCAGGAACCCTTGAGAAGAAGGCCAACCCCCTCAGCGGTGGCAGCAGCGAGGGAGGTGATGAGTCGTTCAATCGCCTCCCCCCTCCCCCTGGGAACGCGGGTTTCTTCAGGCTTCTTTTAAGGATTACATGGCGCCTCCATAGGGGGCGTCACCCTCGGGGGCCTTGTGATCCCACCTGTCCAGGGGGAGCTTGAATCTTCAGGAATCCTTGAGGAATCCTTCAGAATTCCCTTTGGAATCCTGTTGGAACCCTCCAGGAATACATTACGAATCCCTGAGCCCCCCCCCGGGAATCCGCAGGAATCCATCAGGACCCCATCAGGAACCCTGAATCCCCCAGGACACCCACAGGGATCCTGAATCCCCCAGGACCCCCTCAGGAATCCATTGGGATTCCCTCAGGAATCTTCCAGGAATCCTCAGGAATTCATATGGAACCCTGTATGACAATCCAGGAGCCCCATCAGAAATCTTTTAGGATCCTCAGGAATCTCTTAGGAATCCCGCAAGTATGCTCAAGACTCCTGCAGGAATCCTTTCAGGAAGTCTCAGGAATCCCTGAATAATCCCTGAGGAGTCCGTCGGCATCCTTGCACATCTTTTCGGGCTCCTCAGGGGTCCTTCAAGCGCTGGGAAGCTAAATAACGCTTCCGTGGTTGTCATGCGGCATTCGCCTTGCAGGATTAGTTAAGGATCCTACACGTTGTGATCAGTCCTTATCCAGTGGTTGAAATTAGTCCCAAGTGGGCCTCGAACAGCCGGATGTCGTTGGGATTGGCCTGGATTTCCTCCTGGGGCCGTCTTGGGAGGCCGTCTTGAGGGCAGTCTTTTGGCGATCTCGGGGGGGCTCTTGAGCTGTCGTGGATGCTCTTTCGACCCACAAAGGCGAGTAGTGAAACGCATGCAACAGAACAGATGGCTCCTCAATGATTGATGTCGACCTTTTATGCCGGCCCTCAAGGCTCCGAAGACGTGCCAAGACACCCCCAAGAGGGCTTCAGCACGGACCCTCGGGACCAGTTTAGGGCATGTTGGAGGTTCAGACACCCAGCCACGCGCCAAAGGCCTCAGATAATCACACGGGGAGCTCCGAGATCGGCTGGGGGCGCATGTGAGTTGGGGACCCAGAGCCCCACAGCGTAGTTGGGAAGTTAAGTTTGTTTTGGAAGATTCCAAGTGGCACGATGACACTTCATTTTCTCTTATTGATGGACGAGTGGTGGAGAGTGGTATGCGAAGGGATGGTGATGGTGGGGGGCAGACAGGGATGGAAGGGGGAGCGGAGAGAGGAGGGATTGACTATGGAGGACGGAGGGACAGTGAAATGCGGACGGCCCAATAACTTCTTCGGATGGGTCGAGGAGACAGAGAGTTTCTTTTAGCGTGGAGGAGCGAGCGGGATCAGCAGGACGTCAAGCAACGATTCTGTGAGTGTATCTGGTCAACCTTCTTGTTTCCCCCTTTCTTCTCTTCGCTCGTCTTCTTCTCTGCATCCCCCCCCCCTTTCTTTGTCTCGTGCGCCCTTCCCCGCTCCACCCACCCACCCACCCAGCCCCCCCCCACCTCCTTCTTCCCTCCCAACTGCATCCCCGCCCCCCTCCCCACCCCCCTTCCCGCGACCTCCCGCTTCTTCGCCTACCCCGCACGCGGCGTCGAGGGCGGGAGAACAACAGGGGAGGGGGGCCGTCCCCGAGCGCCTGGCGACCCAGCTGTCGGCCGACGCGGGCATGGAGGACGTCGAGTCGGACGACACCGACAAGAAGAAGGAGGGGAGTGGGGCAGCAACACCCCTCGGGCGGGTGGTAAGGGGCTTGGCATCGCTCGGACGTGTGCATCTGCTCCCGTCGAGGACAATCGAGGAGCATCCTGGATCGGCTGGCCAAACAAATACTCTGGCAACTGACTTAACCCCTGCGCAGTGAGGGGCAGGAGTAGCTTGGGAAATTTGACGAGAAGTCGGCGACGTGACATGGACGCATATACTTCTGCGAGCGGTATTCGGAATGTTCGCAGGTCCCCAATCAAGGGAAAAACGGTGAGTAACTCAGTGAACCCCTGAGTCGCTAAGGAAGACGCACGGTCCAAATGGGCAAGGTGCTTGAAACGTCGGAAGCCAGCAACAGCATGACAAGGCCCCCAATGGACGGCGAGGTCCCGCTCAGGTCTGCGCAGTGCCTCGCTCCGCTGGACCCACCAGCAGCCTTCGAAAGTGACAAGCCCACCAGCAGCCTTCGAAAGTGGCGACGGCTTCGCAGATCGCCCCCCCCCCCCCCCCCAAGGGACGGGGAGGTCTCGCTCAGATCCGCGCGGTGCCTCACTCCGCTGGACCCACCAACAGCCCTCGAAAGTGGCGACAGCTTCGCAGAGCGCAGCCCCTCCCAGGGACGGGAAGGTCTCGCTCAGATCCGCGCGGTGCCCCACTCCGCTGGACCCACCAGCCGCCCTCGAAAGTGGCGATAGCTTCGCAGAGCGCAGCCCCCCAGGGACGGGAAGGTCTCGCTCAGATTCGCGCGGTGCCTCACTCCGCTGGACCCACCAGCAGCCCTCGAAAGTGGCGACGGGTTCGCAGATCGCAGCCTCCCAGGGACGGGGAGGTCTCGCTCAGAACCGCGCGGTGCCTCACTCCGCTGGACACCAGCAGACCTCGACAGTGGCGACAGCTTCACACAGCGCACCCCCCCCCCAAGGGACGGGAGGTCTCGCTCAGATCCGCGCGGTGCCTCACTCCGCTGGACCCACAAGCAGCCTTCGAAAGTGGCGACAGCTTCGCAGATCGCAGCCCCCCCCAGGGACGGGGAGGTTTCGCTCAGATCCGCGCGGTGCCTCACCCCGCTGGACCCACCAGCCGCCCTCGAAAGTGGCGACAGCTTCGCAGAGCGCAGCCCCCAGGGACGAGAAGGTCTCGCTAAGATCCGCGCGGTGTCTCACTCCGCCAGACCCACCAGCAGCCCTCGAAAGTGGCGACAGCTTCGCAGAGCGCAGCCCCCCCCCAGGGACGGGGAGGTCTCGCCAGATCCGCGCGGTGCCTCACTCCGCTGGACCCCCAGCCGCCTTCGAAAGTGGCGATAGCTTCGCAGAGCGCAGCCCCCCCAGGGACGGGGAGGTCTCGCTCAGATTCGCGCGGTGCCTCACTTCGCTGGACCCACCAGCCGCCTTCGAAAGTGGCGATAGCTTCGCAGAGCGTTGCCCCCAGGGACGGGAAGGTCTCGCTCAGATTCGCGCGGTGCCTCACTCCGCTGGACCCACCAGCCGCCTTCGAAAGTGGCGACAGCTTCGCAGATCGCAGCCCCCCCAGGGACGGGGAGGTCTCGCTCAGATTCGCGCGGTGCCTCACCCCGCTGGACCCACCAGCCGCCCTCGAAAGTGGCGACAGCTTCGCAGAGCGCCCCCCCCCCAGGGAACGGGAGGTCACACTCAGATTCGCGCGGTGCCTCACTCCGCTGGACCCATCAGCCGCCGTCGAAAGTGGCGACAGCTTCGCAGATCGCAGCCACCCAGGGACGGGGAGGTCTCGCTCAGATCCTCGCGGTGCCTCACCCCGCTGGACCCACCAGCCGCCCTCGAAAGTTGCGATAGTTTCGCAAATCGCAGCCCCCAGGGATGGGAAGATCTCGCTCAGGTCCGCGTGGTGCCTCACCTTGCTGGACCCACCAGCCGCCCTCGAAAGTGGCGACAGCTTCGCAGATCGCAGCCCCCCCAGGGACGGGGAGGTCTCGCTCAGATTCGCGCGGTGCCTCACTCCGCTGGACCCACCAGCCGCCCTCGACAGTGGCGACAGCTTCGCAGAGCGCAGCCCCAAGGGACGGGAAGGTCTCGCTCAGAACCGTGCGGTGCCTCACTCCGAAAGTTGCCACAAATTCGCAAATCGCAGCCCCCAGGGACGGGGAGGTCTCGCTCAGATCCGCGCGGGGCCTCACTCCGCTGGACCCACCAACAGCCCTCGAAAGTGGCGACAGCTTCGCAGATCAGAGCCCCCAAGGCAAGGCACGAGGTGAAAAGAAGGAGAGGTAGGGCGGGAGGCAGGAGGTGGGAGGCGGGAGGAGAAGAAGGACGCCACCGCAGTGCTCTCTATTCAAAACGAATGCCCAACCAAGGAGGGTTGGGAAAAACACGCACGCACTAAACCAACATGCACGGGAATTGACGTCCGAGTGATGGCAGGGGGGGAGGGGCCCAACGCCCGCTCCATCTGATGCTTTGTTATCCAATCCTCGGGGGCGACCAGAACTGGGCCCTACGAAGCTCTGGGGCTCTGGGGTGTTCTGCAGGGCGACGGCGGAGGGATCGGGGGAGGCGGAGTAGCAGTTGTTCGTTTCTCCCCGCCCTGCCGCCCCCCAACAAATAATTGAACAACGGAGCTCGTACATGTGTTGGTTCGCATACCATTTGTTTAATCGGGGGGGCGACCAACACAACAAAGGGTGACCCTGCTCCCTTGAGGAGCAAGGCCGATGCAGGGAAGGAGGGGGAGGAGGACGAGGAGGACTGCGCGAAAGAGCACGGAGAGCATGGGCACGCACACTTCCAGAAACCCATTCAAAGACGCACGCGCGAACTCAGTGTGAAAGCTTCGCTCGCGCGCCCACGAACCGTAGGGACTTCACAATCCCCCGCGCCTTCGAGGAGGAGGAGGAGGAGCACTGATCCTCCAGCTGTAGCCAGTCGGCGAGGGCGTCCGTCGAAATTTCGGTCAATGGCAATCACATAAGAGAAGCGTTTTGGGGGAACGCGCCAGTTTCGGCCAAACCTGGGGCTCCCGGAGGGGGCCCAAACCCTTGTGTTCCCGCCGATGTCGAGACCATGCCGCACATGTCGTTATGACCACCTGTAGTCATGAAGCCGAGGACATGATTAAGAAACCTCTTCCCGCAGAATTGAGCCAGCGTTTCTTAGCCAACTTGCTCGAGAGCTGGCCCAGTTTCTTGTGCACGTTCGCCCCTCCAACATTATCAACGGAAGTCGGCACAGGTTTTCTTCAAGAACCTTCCGGAAAGCTGGCCCAAACTCCTTACATTCAGACGATCTCGATCATCCGGCTGTAGAGGACAACGTGTGTGGTGCTTCATCTCAGCGAGGGACAACCGCGTGGGCGGAGGGGCAGGCGCGAAGGGGTGAGGGAGGCTTGGTCAGGCGGTCCAGCTCGGTGTTCACTTCTGGCTCTTCTGGCGAGGGGCGGGGTGTCTGGCCACTGGCGCCGAGGGCATCGAAGGATGGAAGGTTCTGCCCCCCTCCTTAGCATGGGGGGATCGGGTCCTGAGGGAAACGGATCCAGAGGTTTTGCGCTGTTGTCGGGCTCTCGGGGCCCTCCACGGATTCAGGAGGAACAAGTGGTCCGGGGGGACGGCCCCGAGGCCGAGGACCCGCTTCCCTCATGCTAGACGCGTGGCCGCACGTCTCTCCAGCGCTCGGCCTTCGCGCGGACGGGCACTCTGGCCATGATCCCCCAGCTCCCCGCTGGGACCTGAGATGTCGGCCTCAATCGTGTTGGATCGCTTTGCGCATTGGCCTCTTCCTGTTTTGCTGCCGACCTGATGGGCGTAGCCTTGCCCGCGAGGTGAAGTACAGCCGAGGGAGGCAAGCCCTCCATTGTGCTTGCGCTCAACAGATCTCGCGTGCGACCGTTTCTCATCCGCGACATACTTCCACCAGGTCGGGCAGTTATGCCATGCTGTGCGGCGTACCTTGTAGTCGTCGCTCCCTGACTGGAGGCTTCCGTACGGCACCACACCATATCCGGATCCTTCAAGCAATTACCCCTCATCCTTCTGAAAGACACGTCGATGTTGAGGGGCGAGGCCAGGAGCTCCTCCCCTTCGCGGCCCGCGCTGATCTGTGCGTTTCCACGGGATGCGAGCTCCAACTCACGGGCAAGCAAACGCCGCAGCCCGCCACGGGTGAGGGCTCTAGCGCGCGTGCTGGGAAAAAAAACGATTATCAATAACAGGTTTTTTTTCCAGCGGAAGAAGCCCTGCGGCGAGGTGGGGGGGAGGAAGGGGAGGAGGGGGAAACCCGGCGGCCCGACGCGCCGCCGCACCATGCACATGCACTGGCCTCAATCCGGGGGCCCCGGCCGAGCCACGAGGCGCGCCCGCAGGGCCTCGCGCCAATCAGCCTCGTCGCCGCCGGCGCGGACCGCGGGCAGCAGCAGCAGCATGGCCGCGCTCGGCGGCAGCGCCGGTGCCGGCCCGCGAGCCGCTGCCAGCGAGTATCAATGACACGCCACCGTTCGGAGTCCGTCAGCGTGTCGCTCCTTCGTCTCGGTCCGAAGACCTGGTGTTTCTTCACCGGTGCTGATGGCTTCCCCACCTCGGCGTGTCCCCGATACTGCTTTGGCTGCCCCAGCGTGTCGTGCAACGATTTTTTGTTTGAGAGCAGCACGTCCGAGGCCTGCGGTGGGATGGGTAGATCTTGGTGCGCAGGCTTGGATACTGTGGTCGTTGCGTTAATACTTCTGTGGCGCATGCTGTTGTTACTTGCACTTCGGCGTGAACGCCGCCATGCGTTATGGCCACCTGCTCGTCACAACGTCGCATCGGGTTTCTGCATTGTGCGGGAGTCTTACGTAAACCAACAGCTCAGTGACTGTGGTGCTACGCGGTCGACGGTGCGAGTTTTGGTCCCACGCGAGATGCTGCTCGATTCACGAACGAGCCCGGACCATCTGCATATCTGAGCTCGGCGAGGGTTTTCTCATGGTTCCCTCGGTTCGTCTTCGAGGCTCCAGCTGGGGCCCAGGAGCCCTCCAGCTTTCAACGCGCTGTCCCGGGAGCACTATTCTGCTGGGCGCGCGAGGAGAGACGTGGAGAGGGGGAATGTCTGGCCGAGGGCCAAGGCGAACGCGAGGACCAATCCAGACATGCGCTGGCTCGATTGTTTCGAGTCGTGGACCCGCAGACCTCTCGACGACTACCTACCACGGGGACTGATTTTTGCGAGAGTTATTAGACTACCTAGGGGCCCAGGACAGACTTCCAGAGGCCCAGGATGGCGAGCAGAAGGGAGGTCTTCATTTCCGTTAGAAAGGCTTGGTGATTGGGGCGGCCAGAGCGGAGGTTCGCAGGCGATTTTTCTCCTCCAACCCCCGACTTTCAGACGAAAAAAGAAGCCGCTGCTCAGAAAAGGAGGGAAATCGTGGGCCACAACCCCAATTGGGGCTATTCGGGCGCACCACTATCGAGGATGGACGCCCCCCCATCGTACTCAGGATTGTGCCCAACATGTTTTGTCCTTTCGCAAACCTCCCAAAGCCCAAAGCCTGGGATAGGGGTCGACATGTCCCCTGTGAAGGGCGGGGGGACGGACGACATTGATCGTGAAAGTGAAGTACCGCCTCCACTTCAGTGGGCGTGGCGTCGCTCGGACATGTGCGTTCTTTTCTTCAGCGAGGACCATCGAGGAGCATCCTGGAGCATTTCGCCCAAAGGCAAGACGCAGGACACCAAGAAATGCATCGGGGAGTGGACGTGCGAGCCATGGCAAAGTGGGGCCCGCAGGATCTCGTCAACAAGATGAGGCAGGCGCAGGGCCTCGAGGTCGTCGAGGTGAAGAAGAAGGACCCCCCCCGCCTCGTGCCCTCCGTCGCCTCGTTCCGCCTCCTCGCGCCATAAGCGGGCGAAGTAGCCCCTACCACAAAGAATGCGATAAAGGGCATGGCCTCGCGGAGGTTCCCGTCGCTTGCATCAGGGATGATCGATTTGGGCGGGTGGGCGGCTTGGTCTAATACATCTGCAGAAAAGACCCCCCATCCCTAATGTGTTTGGCCCTCCTAGCGTAGGTCCCTCCCACAGGGTTAGGGGCACCTTTTTGTTAATCATCGCGCTCTCTTCGGCCAGCGGGGACGTCCCCCCCAGCAGGCCCCCCTCAGAGCTGTCTGGACTCTGCTGGGCCATGCCCCACGCTAGTGGACCAGTCTCTGGTTTGATCACCCTTGCAGTAACCTCAGACGTCCGTTTCATTTACATACATGCTCCTCGCCTGGTTTATGTCCCCCCTCTTCCCACTCGCATGCTTTGGGTACAGTACCCAGCGAGTCCCCAAAGGCATTTGAGGGATCAGCCGCTCGATGTGATTGGTCGTGTAATGGTACATGTTGGTGAGCTTGCTTGTTGCTAGAGTTCAATTTCCCCTGGGGGGGGGGTTGGTTTAGTATGATGTCGTGCAAATTCATGCTTCAAGGTCATTCGTGGCCGCAAGGCGGATTCACAATACAGTGCAGCACAGCCTTAGATGGTCAGTCAGCATTTCATCTAACAGTCTTTGGCATACCCTGCCCCCTGAATCTCGGCCTTGTCTTTTCGGTCCATGTTCACCTCGTGCGTGCCTGCTGATCGCTTTAGAGCGGCTTCTCTTTGCATCAGGAGACGGTCGACGACGGCTGGTGAGCGGGGAGGCACACGCGACTGTTCTAGACGGTTTTCAGCGGCCTGGCCGCCTCAGAGGCGCCAGATTTCAATGCTGCTCGAGAGGCAAATTTTCACGAGTGGGCGGGCTCATTCTTGAGCGCAGAGAGGACTTGGGAGTTGGCGACTGCAGGTATTCATGGGGGCGCAGTGTGATTTGGGAACTGGCGCTCTCATTCAGGCCTCGATGGCGGAGCCAAGCCCCCAGCTCTGGCCCAAGATCCCGAGGACTCTGTAGGGTTGTTGAGGGCTGGGCTTCCTGGTGTCTTCCTTCGATCCCCGCAGGCGATTGTTCTCCCCCAACCCCCGACTCTTCGACGAAAAATGAAGCCGCGCAGAAAAGGATGGAAACCCTGGGATACACCCGAAGGGGGCTATTCGGACGCACCCGTGAGGATCGATCGAGGGTCGAGGATCGAGGATCGATCGAGCAAGAGGCCGCGGCGGAAAGTTCTCAGCAGTTCTCGGCCTCCAGGGGCCCCCACCGCGCCCCAGGACTCCGAGACGGGGAGTTGTGCAGAACCGCCGCCTGGGGGAGATCGACCTTCTGGAACCCCCTGGGGCCAAGCTGTATCCATACAGTCGAGCATCTGATTGCGAGACCTCCTCCTGAACAGCTGGGCGGGCGTCTCTTAACCACCTTGCTGGAAAGCTGGCCCAGTGTCTTGAGCTTGTTCGCCAATTACAGCGTGAACAGCAGAAGTTGGCCCAGGTCTGCTTCAAGACGCGTCTGCAAAGCTGGCCCAGGTTTCTTCACCGATAGTTGTCTTGATCCTTATGTGTGCTGTGCAATGCAGCACACAGCCTCCACCCCAGACATTGCACGGCATGGATTGCACCGCTCTTCAATCATCTCAGGCTCTAAGCGCCCCGCCGAGGCCAGGGCCAACCGCACCCTCGGGGCATTTACATATCCATTCTGCGCGGCCGCTCATCCTATCAAGTAGCCGCATACCAGCCAGTCTGGGCGTACACACACACTATATATATATATATATATATATATATATATATGGAATGGACTTCGGCCCATTCCGCTACCGTGCCTGGCTTGTGAGACGTAGGCCTCTGAGATGTTCGTTGAAAGTCGCCCGAGGCCTCCTGGGGGCCGCTTGGGGTCCGTTTTCAGGCCCCTTGGTGGCCGTCTGGGGGCCTCTCGGGGAGTCTTGGGGACGTCTTGGGGATCTCTTTGTTACTCCTTGGTGCCTCTTGGGGACCTTTCAGGGCGGAAGGCTCGGATTTTCGGTTCGTGTTCCCCTTCTTGGGTCCTTCTTGGGGCTGTCTTTGGGCCGTCTTGGGCGACTCGTGTGCCGTCTTTGGGCCCTCCTGGGGGCCTCTTGGGCCATCTTGGGGCGGTCTTCGGGACCTCCCTAGGCCCTCTGGGAGCGTCGGAAGCTGGAAGAGTCCAGAACCCCCAAAACATTGAAGAGCCTCAGGATCATCACAGATTTTGGCTTCTCGGGCCCTTTTGGTATGGCTCTTGGCGCCCTCTTGGGGCGCGTCGAGTGCTTCTTGGGCAGACTGGAGGCCATTGTGGACGTCTTGGGCCGATTTGTCGGTCGATTCGGGGCCCTCTTGGGCCGTCTGGACGGCCTCTCGGGGCTCCTTGGGCCCGGCTTGGGGCCCCCTCAAGCTCGAAGACGTAATGCATGACTATGCCCCAGGCCCAGAAGGCATGGGGCAAGCCCCAAGAGATTTGGCACAATTTGGGGCCCGTGCCCCTTTGACGATCTTCAGGACTGAGGACCGCGTCTCCACGGGATCGGACAAGGAACCTGAGAACATTCTAACTCGTGCCTCGAGGGCCCAGTGGCTGGTGGTGGGTATCACAATCATACCCATAGATACACCGATGGGAGTACGTATGATGTATGTGCGTGTGTATATGTACGCATGCATGCAGGTACGTTCCTATGCGTGCCCACTGGCGTACGTTCGTATGTACGTACGTTCGTACGGACAGCGGTAGCTCATGAGTGCCCGCAGATATCTCGCTTCCATGCTTCCTTCGCGCCCTGGACCCTCCGCCTTCGCTCCCTGCACCCCTCTCGTTGTCGTCGCCGCCGTCGTCGGCGGCGGCGTCTGCGCCAGCGTCGGTGGCGTCACGTCATTCCGTATCCAGTTTGGCTCGAGAGTTTCACACGGGCCGTCCGACAGTCCCATGGAGCGATGCGCTTCGGGAGCCGACGGGCCTACGTCCACCAGCAGCCGAGACAACAGGCGATGCGAGGGCGCCCTCGAGGGAGAGGACACGCACACGCTGGCCGAGCCTGGCGTTGTGGCGGGCTCCGAGCGGCTGCGCGGTGGCCCGCCAAGCCCGCCTGCCACTGGTCTGCTCTGCCTGACCGTTGCGGCGAGCTACACGTGCTCGGCGGCCACGACAACGCACATCCAGACCGTGTGCGGGTACGCCGCGCCAGTGACGATCACCTACATCAATGAGCTAGTTCTCGGGACCGTCGCAGCGTCGGCGCTGCTGTACGCCAGGCCGCCTACTGCGAGCCTCGCCCTTGCCCGGGCGCAGGCGCCCTGGGCACTGGTGCTCTCGCCTACGGCCTTCGGGGCCAACGCCGCATTTGCTGCAGCTTTGCGGCTCACTTCCGTGGCATCTGCGGTCACCCTCGAGCAGCTCACGTCGCTCTTCATTGCAGCGTTGTCGTACCATCTGCTGGGAGAGCGCTACGGCTTACCGTCCATGTTGATGCTGGCCGTCGCAGTTGGAGGAGCCATCGTGGCCACCCTGGCGGACGTCAGTGGGCCAGCCGACTTGGTGAGAGGCATTAGCCCGTTGTTGGGCGATGCCCTTGCCTTGCTCGTTGCATTCTGTTCGGCCTTCTACATGGTTTTGTTCAAATGCGCGTTTCCTTCGATGGACCCGTGGGGGCTGGTTCTTTTCTTCGCGGTCAAGGCAACCGTAACCGTCGGTGGTGGTTGGATTGTTTTACTGGTGTTCAATGTGCTCGGCTGGGATCATGCAGGATCTCCTTCAGCATGCGCGCTGGCGTGGGTGCCAATCGGGTCGTGCTTACAGGCGCTGTTCAATTACTCACTGATTTGGACTACCATTCGTACCTCTCCGCTGACTGCACGACTATCGCTACTGTGCGCGATACCAATTTCGTTCTCCGTAGACTTGTGCACGGGCGCACCAGGAGAGGAACACCCCACGCCGTCACAGGGTCTCCACAGGCCGATTCTTGGACTCAGAGGTTTCGGTGGGCACGGGGTCTCCTGCCAGGCCGGGGGGGGGCATCCCCACCAAGTTCTGGGTCTAAAGTGGGCCCGTGGAGTCTTCTGCAGTGGTCACGTGTAACACCCCGCGTCTGATCATATCGATGCTCGATGGTGACGACGATGATGCAGATGATGCTGATTATGACGATGATGTTTATAATGATGAGGGCGATGTCGATTATGCTACCAATGCTTATACTTATGATGAATATGCTATTGTTGACGATGATGATGATGATGTTGATGGTGGTGATATTGTTGCTGCTGCTGGTGATGACGATGACGATGACGATGATGATGATGATGATGATGATGATGATGATGATGGCGATGATGGCGATGGTACTGATGACGATGATGCTGATGTTGCTGATGAAGAGGAGGGAGACGATGCCTATGATGATACTGATGATGATTCTGATGATGATGGTAACGGTGATGCTGATGCTCATGAAGATTTGGACGACCACGACGACGATGATTAGGATTATGAAGATACTGTGGATGATTGTGCTGATCATGATCGTTGTGGCAGTGATGCTGGTGCTGATGCTGATGCTGGCACTGATGGCGTTTATGATGACGACGATGTTGATGCTGTTGGTAAAAAAGATGATGATGATGATGATGATGATGATGATGATGATGATGATGATGATGATGATGATGATGATGATGATGATGATGATGATTCTGACGATGCTGAGGATGCTGATGACGGCGATGATGATGCCGACGATAGTGATGATGCGTATGATCATGTTGGTGAAGATGAGGGTGATGGTGAGGATGATGATGGTGATGATGATGAGGAGGAGGAGGAGGACGAGGGTGGCGATGCCGGAGATGATACCGATGATCATTATGATGATGCTTGGTTGTGAGGCTGATGCTTATGATGATGATGCTGATGATGATGATGATGATGCTGATGAAGATTATGATGTGGACGACCACGACGCCGACGATTAGTTTTATGATTATACTGACGATGATTGTGATAGTTCTGATGGTGGCTGTAGTGATGCTGATGCTGGTGCGGATGCTGATGAAGGTTCTGATGGCGGCGATGTTGATGCTGATGGTGATGATGACGGCGATGACGGCGATGAGGATGATGACGACGATGTCGATGTTGATGGTGACGGCGATGATTATGATGCCGACGGCGACGACGATGCTGATGATGTTGATGGTCCTCATCATCGTGCTGATGATGAGGGTGATGATGTGGATGACGATGTTGAAGATAATGATGATTCTGAGAATGTTGATGCTGATGATGATGTTGATTCCACGCGCGATGATGATGATGTTGCTGCTGATGGTAATCAAGATCTGGCACTGCTACTTATGACGGTGATACGGGTGCTGATGCTTATGGTTATGACAATGGTGGTGACGATGCGGATGATGTTTATGTTGATGCTGATGATGATGTCGATGATGATAGTGATGATGATGCTGATGATGCTGTTGATGCTGATGCTGATGCTGCTGCTGATGCTGCTGCTGATGCTGGTGATGGTGATGGTGATGGTACTGATGATGACGATGAGGGTGATGATGTTGATGCCATTGCTGCTGCTGGTTAAGACTATGATGATGATGATGATGATGATGATGATGATGATGATGATGATGATGATGATGATGATGATGATGATGATCAGGATGATCAGGATGATCAGGATAATGACGATGCTGATGATGAGGAGGAGGAGGTGGAGGATGAAATTCGTTTCGCTGTATTGGGGCTGTCTTCGCTTCCTGCGGTTCCTCGGGTCCGTCCTGGGGGCTTCTTAAGCTGGCTTCGGTTTCTCTTGGGCCGTCGTGGGGCCCTCTTGGCCGTATTGTGGGTGTCTGGGGGCCTCCGTGTTGTTGTCTTGGGCCGTCCATTGACCTTCTAAGGCCGTCTTGGGTCCCATTGGAGGTCATCTTGTGCCGTCTTGGGGCCGTTTTGAATGCCTCTCGGGCCATCATGGAGTCCTCTTGGGCCTCTTTGAGCTCACGGCAGCCCAAAAGTGCGAGAATGCGAATATCATTTTGAAAAGTCTATGGACGACAACATGTTCGGTTTCTTCAGGCACTGCTGGAGGTCCTCATGTGGCCCTTGTGGGCTCTCTTGGAGGCGTACTGGGTTGCCTTGAAGCAATATTCGGCCGCCTTCGGGCCATCTTTGGTTGTCTTCGAGGCATCTGTTGGCCGTCTTGGTGTCCTTGGTTGCCTGCGCGGACCGTCTTGGAAGCTCGGGACGCATACCCATCGCTTTAGCAAGGGATCGTGGTTTGGGAGGCTCTGGAGCGCTTGGGAACAGCGCCTGCGAATGCGGGAAGTGCGCAATCCTCGAGAGGGCGCGCATGGACTGAGGATTCAGGCATTAGCTGCCGTGGGAAGTGCACAATCCTTGAGCGGGCACGCGTGGAAGGTGGGTTCAGGCATTGGCTGCCTGCGGGACGTTCACCATCCTTGAGCGGGCACGCGTGGAAGGTCTTTCAGGCATTCGCTGCCATGCGGGAAGTGAACCATCCTCGAGAGGGCACGCGTCGAAGAAGGGTTCAAGCATCATTTGCCATTCTGGAAGTGCACAATTCTCGAGCGGGCTCGAGGAAAGTGGCCTCGGTGACTTTGGGGGGATGAGCGCAAGAGTTTGCGAGTAGAGGGGGGGGGGGCGGCCCCTTGATATATATATATATATATATATATATATATATAGATCATAAGGAGCCCACAGGACAGCCCTTGGCATTCTTCCACGCATGCACATGCCACGGGGCATGGTGGCGGATTGATCCATACACACGCACAGACATATCTATATCAGAGTGAGGGGGGCCGAACGGTCATTCACTGTCCCTGGGTGCGTGGCTGAAGTGGGATTCCGCGGTGCGGATTCTTGTTGTTGTTGTTGTTGTTGTTGGTGGTGGTGGTGGTGGTGGTGGTTGTTGTTGTTGTTTGTCGTCGTCGTCCCACCCGCAACCCGCCCCGCGACCCACCCGCGACCCACCCCGCGACCCACCCCGCGACCCACCCGCGACCCACCCGCGACCCGCCCGCGACCCACCCCGCGACCCACCCCGCGACCCACCCCGCGACCCACCCGGCGACCCACCCGCGACCCAACCGCGACCCACCCGCGACCCAACCGCGACCCACCCCGCGACCCACCCCGCGACCCACCCCGCGACCCACCTTCGACCCCAACCACGTTCAAGGTACCAACCACCATTTTCGGCGCCTGCGGCGGACTTTTTTTGCATTGCTTCCAGGTGGAGAGCCCGCGACCCACCCCGCGACCGACTCGCGACCAACCCGCGACCCAAACCACGTTCAGGGTACAAACCACATTTTTCGGCGCCTGCGGCGGGCATCTTTTGCATTCGTTTCAGGTGGAGAGCCCGCGGCCCACCCGCGACCACGTTCAGGGTACAAACCAAATTTTTCGGCGCATGCGGCGGGCATAATTTGTATTCGTTCCCGGTGGAGAACCCGCGGCCCACCGGCGACCCAAACCACGTTCAGTGTACAGACCAAATTTTTCGGCGCATGCGGCGGGCTGCTTTTGCATTCCTTCCAGGTGGAGGTGGAGAGCCCGCGACCCACCCGCGACCCAAACCACGTTCAGTGAACAAACCAATGCCGCACAAGCGCGGCGGCGGCGGATTTTTGCATGCCGTCTGAGCCCGCAACGACCTCTTCAATCCCCGCGCATCCACACCAGCCCGTCCAGCAACTTTGCCCTGGCGAGTTGCCTTGATCAGAGAAGTCGGGGAGCACAAAGTGGAAAAGAGGATTGCGTTGCCGTCATCTAGGGAAAGGAGGGGGAGGCAGGAGGAGTAAACAGGGGACGAGGAGGAGTAAACAGAGGATGTAAGGATAATGTGGAGAAAGAGGAGGAGGAGCAGGAGGACAAGGGGGGGGAGGAGGGGGAGGAGGAAGACGAGGAGGGGGAGGAGGGGGAGGGGGGGAGGGGGATGATGATGGACGACAATGGGAGCACGATGATGGACGCCGATGAGGGGGAAGACGACAGTGGGAGGACGGTGATGGAAGGACGAGTGGGGGAGAGGGAGGGCGAGGAAGAAGAGGAGGAGGACGAGGTGGAGGAGGATGACGATGACGATGGGGACGACGACGAGGACGAGGAAGAGGAGGAGGAGGAGGAAGAGGAGGAGGGGCAGAGCGCCATCGACAGGGAAGGTTGGGGCCACGAGGTCCGCCGGCTCGACGACGCCCGCGTCGCCCGCGCCTGCCCCCTCACTCTTATCCGCACTTGCGGGGTGCTAATATGTATGTTTGTGTGTATATGAATGAATGAATGAATGAATGAATGAATGAATGAATGAATGCATGCATGAATGAATGAATGAATGAATGAATGTTTGAATGTATGCATGTATATATATATATATGTGTGTGTGTGTGTTCACAAGATTTTGGGGCTCGCTG
Organism: Prorocentrum cordatum; assembly: GCA_963575745.1. Lineage (NCBI taxonomy): Eukaryota > Dinophyceae > Prorocentrales > Prorocentraceae > Prorocentrum > Prorocentrum cordatum. Next base: position 684,802 of record CAUYUJ010016649.1, read on the forward strand.
CGCTTCGCCTTCGAACTTCGGGCGGCGCCGATGACCCGGCCCCCGTCGGGGCCGACGTCTCCCCCCAGGATCCCGCTCTTGTCTTTGGTTGTCATTTGGTTTCCAGGACGACGAGGTCGGCCCATGGACTGATCTCCCCAATGTCGGCGACGGCCCAGAGGTCGCCGCGTCGCCATCTGCTGCTCAGTTCTGCTCGGTCTCGCGCGCTGGGAGAAAGCGCAATGCGAATCCGCTGGATCACCTCGCCCCTCCCATGTCGGCTTCTCCAGAGAATGATTGAGAGACCCCCTCCAGCCAGACGACCACAGGCGCAGGTAGTCCCACCCTCCCCACTGTTGCCGATGCCCCCTCTGGCCCCCTCGTTCTCCACCCCATCCGACGCGTGGCTTCTGGCTCGAGCCTCTGTCGGTTTTTTGCCACGAACGCGCTTAGACGTTTGGGGCTTCGTTCGGAGGCTCGTGCGTCATGCCTGTCAGCAGTGCCTATGCGTCATGAGTTTCAGCAGCGGAGGTGGCGCTGCGCACCCACCGTAGACTTGAAGTGGATCATGACAAACCGACCAGAGCCTCAGGACCACGCCCAGCGGTTCCGCTGGCCCGACAGTCAGAGCACTTCCGCGACATGCCGCATCGCGACCAGGCGGCCAGCAGGCGGGCTCGCGCTCGCACCATCGTCGCCAAGGTTGCTCGGCATCGACGACGCGCCAGCGGATGCGCCCAGTCTGCTTCAGATTCGGTCAGCGGAACCAAGTTGCCGGGGCAAGCCCCAGCTGGTGTTGCAACATCTGCGGGCAAGACTCCAACCGACACTGCACGGGCGCAACGGTCTATGGCGCTGCAGAACCTCGCGGCCGTCAGCGACGAGAAGCGCGATGCCCCGGGGAGAGAGAGAGAGAGAGAGAGAGAGAGGGAGAGAGAGAGAGTGCTTTAAAATCTCTCAGCGCACTCTGTCCATAGCTCTTCCGGCGTCCGCAGCGGACTTCAAGGCCTGGATCACCGACGGCGCTTCCACGAGGGCCCTTTTCAAGGCCACCAAGGAGCCCCCCCCCACACTGACGAGCTGGACTGTCGACGGGCACTTCCATTGGCCCATCGACGTCATTGACGCCAAGGCCGAGCACTGGCATCGGCCATGGCAGCCAGCTCGCGATGAAGACCTAGACTATATTCCAGCTCTTGTCCATAAGATCCAAGAGCAAGCGCCCCGGGACTATCTTCCTCCCATCACGTCCGATATGAGGTGCGCCGAGCCATCGAGGCCGTGGAGCCTCGAGCAGGCCATGGGCTGGACAGGCACTTCCACGTCGACTTGGGTCGACTTCCAGACGAGGCGATTGACCAGCTAGCCAGCCCTGTCACGCTTTGCGAAGACTGTTGCGCATGGCCCTGGCAGCTGATGTCGGTGATGGGACGGCTATTGCGTAGGAGGAGTCCCGGCGATCCAATGCTTGGTTTGGCCTGTGCATTGCGCCGCGCGCGGTCCTTAGTTCGCGAACCGCATGTAAAAGATTGGAGCGGCGACTCCTCGCCACCATGGGGCGCAGCCATCACTGGCAACTCGGCCTTGATAGAGGTATTCCTGCGTGCTCTTGAGGAAGACTTGCAGTCTTGGCTAAAGCTCAGTCGCGGCCGTGCGCTATGCGGCATCAGGAGCTTATGCGACATGATCGAGTGGTAGGGCTTGGTGTAGAGCGCCATCAAATACGGTTTCCCCGCTCGGATCTCACGCCTGGAACTGCATATATGCGCTGGGGCCCGTCTCTTTGCACAGTTCGATGCAACCTCGGATCCCTTTCGGGCGACGCGGAGTAGCATGCGGAACCTCCGAAGCGACGCGCGCTTCGCGAGGTGCGTGACCGACGGCGCGATGACCCATCTGACCACCGCCCGCCCAGTGGTTTCCGAGCGGCCCTGGGTCGACGGTCTCTCAAAGGGCGCAGTGGGGCCAGCTTCAGCTCCTGTGGGGAATGCGCTTGTTGACGGAGTCGCGGCTGTCAGCGGCTACCTCTTTGATGGGTCTCTCGAGCTGGCAGACAAGAGCGTCGTCGCATTCGCTATCATGGGCGCGGCTTGGAGCATTGCGCGACGACTTCGGCGTCGAGGCAGTGTCGTGCGAGTATCCAGGCAAACCCCGCACCTGGAGGCGGGCCCAGGGGCTGGCCGTCGGCTAGCGCGGGCGACCCGCTCCAAGCGGATGCAGCAGACTCTCAAGAAGCACGCGGAGATCAAGCGTTTCGCAACCACGTCTCGGCGGTTCAAAGTGCCGCCGAGAGTCGAGCTTTCTGGCCCCCAGCTGGCGCCCGCGATGGGCACGAAGTTCACGGTCTTCCGAAGACGAGCCTCTTAGCCCTTCGGAGGAGGCTGGGGGCTATCGCGGGGGGCCATCGTCGCGGCAGATGTCACTTTGCTTGACCTCCGTGCCCCAGGCACGGACCCAGGGTATTATTTTTCCCAGGCAGTGCCTCGCCGTGTGGATCAAAGTGTGGATTCGCGAACGGAGAGCACATGCCCCTGCCCAACGTACGTGGCGAGCAGCAGTGGGCCTTTTTCGCGTTCTTCCCGCGTGCAGCCGAGCGCGCCACGCCCGAGGACCGCTCACCGCTATCATGCAGTATCTTCTGTCTGCAGGGTGGGCTCCGCCATCGCCGGTTCAGTGGTTTACGCCCGCGAGCTCGGATGGCACGCAGCACGGGCGGGGCTTCTCCAGGGGGCTCGACGGCGCAGATGACGCAGATCAGATGCTCGATGCTTTCTGTTCCGACCTTCAAATGCAGCAGCGGCGCGACGCAGCTGGAGGGCATTTCGGGGCGGGGGTGGAGGACGGTGTCGGCAACTGCAGCTACGGGGCGTTTCTCTACCGACTTGAACAGCTACTGCAGGGCAGACGTTTGGCGGTGTTGATGTTGGTCATCGCAGTCGGCGGCGCATGGTCCGCCACCAGACGCAAGGCGGCAGGCTTTTCCGACATTGACCGTTGCCCCAGACGCTGTGTCGAGGCCGAGACGGCGGCGCGCAGGTACTGGCGCGTGTAACGCTCAGGCCGCCTCACCTGCGTGCAGCCACTCCGACGATTCAATTCCGCGTGCGTTGGCTTTGGTTCATGGGGGCTGATCCCAGCCTTTTGGACTCGCGTTGGCCCCTCTGCGTCAGGATGAAAGTTGGTCGCGTCGCCCCGATGCGTTTGCTTTAGGCCCTGGTAATTTCGGAAGTGGGGCCCCCGATCTCCCTGTTGTGCTGCGCGCAGATGCGTCGGGGGGGCCCGGCGCGCAAGCCCTCGACTCCGTCGAGTAGGGTTAGCCGTGGCGAACACATGAGATCCCCACGCGATTCCAGAAGTTAGATTCCTTTTCGGTGCGCTCCCTGGCCACAGACAGACCGTGGCCAGGGGCGAACTTTTTGCTCTGGGGATAGGCATTCTGTGGACAACAGGCCCGCCCATGTTCATGGCCGACAATGAACAAGTCTGCAGGGGCTGATGGTGCCGTCTATTCGAGCAACCGGCGGGTGCAAACGTTGATCTCTGGCGTCGCGTAGGCAAGGACCTCGCCACCAGCAGAGCCAGAGACCCCGCAGGATTAGTTGTCACGAAAGTGTCTTTCCATCTCGGTAAGGAAGTGGAGCAGATTGTCTCCGCGAGCATCCCTTGGTGGATGGTAGACGGTAACATTATTGTTGGTGCCTTGGCTGGATTTGCAGCCAGGGCAGCCAGAGTCGCAGCTTCTCAGAGACACCGTGCTGCGATGGTCGAGGCCGACGCGCGCAAGGTCAGGCGCAGGCTTCTTCGGGCCACCCTCGAGGTTGCGGAGCTGGCGAAGGACGGGCCCAGGGAAAAGAAAACGTTTTTGTGCCTCTGCTCGTGCTTCCCCTTTTCCCCTATCGTCCGTGCGCGGTTGTGTTCGGAAGCGCCCACCAGATCTCTGACTGTGGGAACAAGTGTGCAGCGTGCAAGAGCTCAGCCTCAGATGCCGCCGAGGTCGACTGGCTGAATAGCTTGTGCTTTCAGCTCGAGGCCCATTTCAGTTTGACGCGCGGGACGTTGGGTTTACCAGTCCCAAACCTGTAGTTTTGCGGGTCGTGCGGGTGTTATGGAGATTCTCAGCTTCGAGGTCTCGATCAGCCTTGTGGGCCCCCGGCCAAGATTCGGCAGGCCCACCGCAGTCGAATTTCCAGAGGTCTTTGGCCGAAAGTGCTCAGCAAGGCTGAGCAGGTGGCCAAACCTTGATTAATAGTATGACTCGCCTCGCGATCGGTCTTATCTCAACCCACCTTATCATACCTGATCATGTGTGGTCTTTACTTATCATACATGCTCCTATATTCTATATAATATGTTTTATATTATGTTGCCCTCCTCCTCCACACAAGGAATGTATGCTTACATCATTCACGTAACGCGAATGTGCGCGTAGCCCCCAGATGAGAAGCAGGGGCACGAGAAGGAGCAGGATGACCAGGATGACGCAGTGGAGGAGGACGGGAAAGAGATGGCTGTGGAGGACATGCCCAGCAGGCTCCACTCTCCTCTTCCCTTCCGTCCTTCTGTCTCATTCCTCCTCTCCCTCCTTGCCCTCCGTGAGGGATGGGGGGGGGGATCGAGGTGCGAGGGGAGGTGGACGGGGAGGAGCAGCATCAGCAGCACTTGTGGTTATTTTTTCATCGTGGAGGGCGGGGAATTTGAGGGCCTTCAAACGTGTTGGCTCGAGGGGGAGGATAGCGGACTTCAAACGGAATTGTAAAGAGCGAAGTTCCTTCCTCAAATCATGGGGCGTTTGTGTGAAAATAGGATGGATATGTTTTCAGTGGTGCGGGGGTGTCCCAGCACCCACACATATCCACATGTTCTCGTAGATCGATATGCGTAGTTGTACACATGTACATAGAAGTACATATGTATATACCTACGGCGTGCTCCGGAAAGGGCCTTGTCTTCGGCGCGTCTCGCCCTTGGCGGACGCCGGCGGATTGCCGGAAAAAGTAAACCGGCGGCGCGTCCGCATGCGGCAGGTGGCGTAGGGTCGGCGGATGGCACCAGAAACACAAGTGGTAGGCCAAGTTGTTTGTATGCAGGCTTCCCCGAGGCGGACACACACAGATGTATATGCATGTATCAGTCTACGTATGCAGATACCTCAAGATATACATGTGAATTAATTTGTAATGTGCCCTTACATGCGTTCTCCTCACGCCGAACGTCGGACCAAAACCGATTTGGACCCCCGCTGGAACGATTATTCTGACCCGTTTCCCTAGCCGCCTCCAGTGCGGCGACGGGGCCCCCGAAGGCGACAACGAAACACAAGGAGGACATGCGGATGACGACGCCCAGGCAGAGCCGGTAAGTTCTGCTTCCGTCCCGGAGCCTGAGCCCCAGATGTCCTCGGAGGCCTCCAGGGGCCGAGACAAAACGGGCAAACAAAGTTCACTAACTTCCCGAATGCACTCAACAATTTCTCCTCTTCATAAGGCCTCCAACGCATGTTTGTTTTTGATGTGCGGACCCCAGGAGGCATTTCCCCCGGTCCAGATTGCATCCCGATTTTGTTTTTTGGGGCGTCCCCATGGCCCAGTGAGGGCCCGAAGATTCGCAACATGGCAATCGAAACCTCGCGTCTTTTCCCACGACGCGAGGAAGTTTGGGCCGACCGTCCAGGGTCGAGGGCAAGACCTAGCATGCCCAGGCAGAAGGTTCGACGCCTGGAGGCTCGTTGGCGTGCTGCTCATCTTCGGCGGCGTGGTGGGCTTCGAGTGCCTCCCGAGGCGGCCGTTGGCGACTGCCGCGCGCGGCGCAGAAACCGCCTGAACCAGGAGTTGCCATGAAGGAAAAGGGTCCTGAGGTCGGAAGCCGTGGTTTATGATGTGGACGTGTGCACACATCCATGTATGTATGTTTGTATGTATGCATGCATGCATATAGGTATGTGTATGTATGTATGTGTGTACGTATGTATGTAGTGTAATGTAATGTTATGTAATGTAACGTAATGAACTGTAGTGTAATATTATTGTAATGTACTGCAATGTAGTGCCATGTAGTGTAAAGTCATGAAATGTAATGTATTGTAATGTAATGTAATGGAATGTACGTATTGTATTGTATTGTATTGTATTGCATTGTATTGTATTGTGTTGTATTGTATTGTATTGTATTCTAATGCAATACAATGCAATGTAATGTAATGTGATGTGATGTGATGTGATGTAATGTAATGTAATGTAATGTAACGTAATGTAATGTAATGTAATGTAATGTAATGTAGTGGAATGTAATGTAATGTAATGAAATGTAATGTGATGTAACGTAATGGAATGTCATGTCATGTAATGTGGTGTATTGTAATGTACAGTATTGCATTGTAATGTAATGTAACGTAATGTGTTGTAGTGTAATGTAATGTCATATATTGTAATGTATTGTAATAGAGTGTATGTATATACATGTACGTATGTATGTACGTATGGATGCATGTATGTATGTGTGCATGCATATATATATATATATATATATATATGTGTGTGTGCATTGAGAGATCTAGACATACCAATGTATATGTACATATATTTGTGTAATACATATACATACATACATAGGTATAGATGTTCCGTTCCACGTGTTATGAATCCTGGCTTCGCATGAAGGAAACGGCTCCTGAGCTTTGTCGCTGTTTTCGGGCCCCCAGGGCCCTTCCGGTCCCAGGGGCCGTGAGCAGGTCGACTCTGGGTGAGGGGTCCCCCCTGGGGGGTCCAGACCCTGGTTCGCTCAGCATCCGTTCTCCTCCGTGCCAGGGAAGCATCCGTTCTCCTCCATAGGCCGCCGCCTCCACCGTCCACCGTGGCCGTCGCCGCCACCTGCGCCGTCGACGTCGCCGTGGGGGTGACGACTCGAGGAGGCCGGGGGGAGGGGATGTCACGGCCAGGGCCACGGTGACTCCCCAGATTTCAGCACGCCCCTTGCCCCGGCCCCCCCCCCCCGGGCCGCACACGTGCCGCGCGCCGCGATCTGCGAGCCCCGCCCTCCTGGACGCCCCCTGTCCTCTACGCCCCGCTTTGAGCGCGACCGCCGCCGCCGCCGGCGCCCGGCCCGCCCGGCGGGGCCCCTTCGCGGCGGCGAGTGCGGCGATGGCCGCTCGCGGGCCCCTCGGGGCGCCCGCCGAGGCGCGCGGCGCCCGCCGGAGGCCCTCCGTCGGCCGACGGGCGGGCAGCGGCGGCGGAGCGGCGGCGGAGCGCGGCGGCGAGGCGGCGAGGCAGCGCCCCCCCCCCCGCGTGGGGCCCGCCCCGGCCGTCGGAGGGCCTCGCGGGCGCGCCGCGCAGCTCGGTGGGATCGAGGCAGGCGTGTGGCGCGGGCGGAGGCCGGCAAGCAGTTCCTGGCAGTCTCGGTGAGGTCGCTGTGTTTATGCACTGTTTCGCCGATCGGCGCGGGCTCCGCCTCCCCCCCGCCCCTCCTCCATTAGACCAGATCTTGGCTGCTTTTGACGGCTGCTTTGGGCCACTGGTCGGTACCCACCCCCTCACCCCGAGTCTGTATGCGCGACTGGTAGAAGCAGGTCGACTAAGCACCGGCCCAGACCCAGATCCCCCCCTCCCCCATCCTTCGGCAACATGTCGAAACCCATAATGAACTCTTTGCTGAGGGGTAGCGGTTTGGGGGGATCTTTTTTTGAACTCATGAAAAAGACCTTTATATACATGCCGGCCTTCATGCAGTTGCGGAGTCTTGGGGAGCTTTCTCGCCAGAGTCTGCCTCCTGTTCCGAAGCCTATTTTGGGGTCCAGCTCGAGTCCGCCAGGGAGGACAGCGCTACAGACCTTCACGTATCGTTTGAGAAACATCCGATCCAAAAATGGGTACAGTGGTGGATGCATCGACCTCGAATGGCTGATACATCGCCCATGTATCGTCGATGCACCGTCGATACATCAACCATTCGGGGTCGATGCATCCCCCCTTATGCCGATCACCCCCTATCGTTCCCCCCGGCTTGGCCAGCGCCTTCGCTGCTGGTGTCGCCGCGGGTGTTTTCCGCATGAGGCAGCAACGTCGCCGGCTTGGCGACGGCTGCTGTCGGTTTTGAACAACACTTGCTGTTGGGCATCTTGCCTGTTTTCTCCGTGCCCAATTTGGGTACCGAGCGTGTTAAGCGGTGCAGCCGACAGCCAGACTTTCGATTCCGCGTGTTTGATTCAATCCCGTCCGTTTTTTGTCGATCTCAGCCTTCTAGCGCTGCTTCTCAGCCCCTGGGAAACATCGGGGCGTTCCAGAGAGGGCCGTTTGCGCATCTCGATTTGACAGAAGCATT